>WNGS01165523.1:3871772-3900474 GCA_020271785.1 Procambarus virginalis
TTTGAGATTATATTTCTTTTACGTGATCTAGAAAGTCAAGTATAATTTCACAGCCTCATGAACTTTAGATAGGAACAATTTTCTATCTAGCCATTATTCAATATATTCTTGTTACTAATCCAAATTATGCAAATGTTTTATCATTTATATATCTAAGTAAGAGTTACTAATTTTATTCGAGGAAGAACCAGCCTTGATGAAACGTACTAGGAGTACCTTAACTTCTGGTATTAACCACCCATTTGTGAAATTTGGGAAAGTTTACCTCTTGTATATATATATTGTGACAATAATCTCTTCCCAGAGATTGAGCCTGCTCTTTCTTCTTATCGTCACGTTCCCAGTAATATGCAAGATACGTTTTTACAGCAGCTCAAACGTATATATCAAGACCAGCCACGCACCTGCAACCCCCTCCCCCCACTCCTGCACACCTGGTCGACCTGCCAAATGCTACTCCCAGCCAAACTACCGACTTGCGGCCGTCCTGCATTCTCATTGGCCGTTCGAGAACACACCACTCAGTCCTCCTCCAACCACGTTGCTAGCCAAGGCAACGTCGGATCACTGGCAGTCCTACCAGTCAGAATATCTAGTGCTCTCATGCTATGAACACCTATTTGACTCACCTGTGTGATCAAATAGAGGCTTATAGCTAGCGCATATATTCCCAGCACATCATTATTATATTATTATATGTTATTATATATTTCCTTGTGTTCAATATTGCCCTCCGATTAACGTAATTTACTTTTGTGTATTTCTTGTTCATTTGTTATTACAGTCGCATTATTCAGCCAAGAACTTGTCTTTATTTTACTTTGTTTTTTCTAGATTATAAATGACATTTTTTTATTTTGTTTTTCGTGTATCTTCCTTACCTTACCACAGATTATCATACAAGCAGTCATTCTTTTTTCTTTTTTTTTATAACTTACTTATATGTGACCCAGCATTGACATCTGCCATTTGGAAGACTGCTGACCACCATTTCCAACACGTTACCGTCACATATAATTGGGGCCTGTCCTAGGAGCTGCACTCAGGTATTGGTAATTGTGGTAAGCGTACTTGGCTTTCATTCCCTTGCTTTCATATTTACATTAATCATTTTATTATATGGTGCTGTGTTATTGTGCATTACAGGAGTAGCATATGGTGAGTGTGAGACAACTTTGGATTACGTGGTGACTGTGGCCGCAGTCATACTCTTAATTGGTCGTCTCCCCTCTTGTGTTATTACCCGTGTTTAACATCTTTTGTCCCTCAGATATTTCTCACATAGGTACCCTGGTACTGTGGTCTGTCTCTGGGTCAATAGCACCTAATTTCTGCAATCCGACTCTAGGAGGATAAAGAGGGCCAAAGTTCCTCTAGCACGGACTATTATTGGCGAAATGGGACCTCGCCGATAGTTCTCGTCACCAGTTGACACTCGCACCCCTACTGTCGGTCAGGATTGATGGTACTTACTCAAGGTAGGGAATTAGCTTTCTTTCTTTTGAGCACGAAGTTCGCTAATTCTGTAAGTACCATATTCAATTTCAGTGGGTACCTTGCTTATGTTCTATAGTGACTCGGCAAGGTATGACTACATTTTTGGACTACCTCATTTCCTTAGGAACCATTTAGTGTTTCACTTGTCTTTTGAAACTCAGTTTCAACTAATTAGTAGGATTTTCTTGCCTTTATCCTCCCACAGTGAGTACCAGGTACAAGATTTCTGCGACCTTAATCATTTACCATCTTGAATTAACTTTAATTATTAATAATTCCACAGGATAGGTATCAGTTGCCACGTTCCTGTTTCTGACATTCACCATATTCTCACAGTATATTCGTGTCTCATTTATTTACCATGTTTCGTATCCAAACTTTCAAGGCAGATCCAGAAGGTGAATCGAAAAGAGAAATTAGTCATGCTAAGAGGGGCGAATTGAGAACTCTTGCACATGAGTATCAATTAGAAGTTCCCCCTGACGCCAACAAGTATGCCATACATAATATAATTTTAGATTATCTTTTGGATGAAGGGAAGATAGATTCTGATACTCACGAACAATATACCATTTCAGATAAGCATGATTTGACAGCAATAAAGCTCAAACTAGAACTTGCTAAGTTCGAGCTGGAGCAACAACAGGAAGCAGCTGCAATCAGAGAGCGTGAAGCTGCAATCAGAAGGGAAGAACAAGAAAGAGAAATCCGCCTCAAGGAGCGTGAGGCAGCCCTGGCCAAGGAAGCAGCTGCCATCCGGAGAGAAGAAAGTGAAAGGAGAGGCCCTACTCCTCAACGACAGCAAGAGAGAGAGGCCGCACTGAAGAAAGAAGAAAGTGAACGTGAGGGCCTTACTCAAAGAGCGCGAAAAATTACAACTTGAAGTAAACGACAACAACTAGAGATGCAACGCGACCACGACAAACGGCAAGCGAACTCGGTTCTAGACTATCATAGCAGAGAACTCGCGATGGACGCTACACACCAAGCTAGACTCCAACAAGCAGCAGCTAGTCTTCCTCCAAGTTTCAATGTCTCCATGCAAGTAAGTTAATGCCCCCGTTCATAGAAACGGAGGTTGATGTGTTCTTCACAACTTTTGAGACCCTTGCTAATCAACTTAGTTGGCCTGACGACCAATGGGCTACCCTTCTCCGAGTACATTTAACAGGTAGAGCAGCAGTCACACTCAGCACTTTGGCATCGGAAAACGACTACACCACCTGAAGCAAGCTGTGTTGGACGCCTACCTTCTCTCCACCGAAAGCATCGACGAAAGTTCCGTGACTACGTCAAGGCAAGTACCACCACCTTCTTAGAATTTGCTAACACCAAACGGAGATATTTCATGAAATGGCTGGAGGCAGCACATGTCTCTACTTTTCCAGAGCTTGTCAACCTCATACTGGTTGAAGAATTTTTGAGACGTGTACCTCCTCCTGTCCGCCTATACTTAGCAGACAAAGAAGAGACCGATTTGGTGAAGTGCGCGAAGTCAGCTGACACTTACAGCCTCATCCACCGGCTGACACCAGAACCTACCAGTAAGAAGTCTTGGTACAGTTACGAGAAAGCGAGCCCAGATCAAGGTACCTCTCAACTGTACTGCAGGTATTGTCGACTCTATGGACATACCATAGAAAAATGTGGTAAGTCCCAATCTAAAGGTAACATAGAACCTCCTAAGCCCAACCTACTCACCCTAAGTCCGGTAAGCCTGTAATGAATGTTGGTGTTCATGCTAATGATCTCTCTCTCTTTAGCAAGCATCTATATCCAGGAACTATCACTACCCACGGTTCAGATTCAGAGGGACGTTTTGGACTTAAGATCCTGCGGACACAGCGGCTCTACAATCGATCGTCTTGAAATCAGCTGTGCCCAACGTCGCCTACACAGGAGAGACTGTATTCATCACTGACCTTACTGCTACTACTCCTTATCCTCTTGCCAGAGTTTACCTAGATTGTCCCTTCGTGACCGGTGAAGTCCAAGTCGCCGTCAGGGAAAAGCCTTTTCCCATGCCTGGAGTGCAACTTCTCCTGGGCAACGACTTGGCAGAAGACCAACAACCGAACAACCTGATCGTCAAGGACATCCCAGGTGGGTAACTCTGTGTTGGATAACCCGATTTTTGAGCATGTTCCAGCAAAGGTTCAAGAGAGTGATGAAGGTTCTCCTCCTGTTATGGTGACCACCCGTGCTCAAGCTGCACGACCACAGCCAGCTGACTCTACTGCTACCGCTGTCCCTCAAGACCCTTCGAAACTACCCCCTAATCTGACCGCTTTGGAGTTCCGTAAGTTACAGAGATGATCTTACCTTGACACCATTATTCTTTCAGGCTGAGACCCAATCCGACAGTGTTCCTGGGTTCTTTATGGAGAACGAATTACTCTATCGCAGGTATAGACCCAGTAAAACTGAAGGACGATTGGGCAGACGTTGAACAACTAGTGATTCCTACCAGCCTGCGGCCCACGATTCTACACCTGGCCCACGGAGCACTGTCACACTACGGGTTCAACAAGACTTACCATGGAATTCGACAAGACTACTACTGGCCAGGTATGGTTAACGATGTCAAGAATCATGTCAAACTGTGCCACGTGTGTCAGTTAGCCGGGAAACCGAACGTTTCCATTCCCAGAGCACCACTGATACCCATCCAGGTGCCTGAGGAACCGTTCCACAGACTTATTATTGACTGTGTTGGTCCTTTGCCTCGGACCAGTGCAGGCAACGCCTATATCTTAACTATCCTGTGTCCTACCACCAGATTCCCCATAGCAGTTCCAGTGAAAAACATTACGGCTGCTACAGTGGTGAAGAATTACTGAAAATCTTCACCCAGTATGGATTTCCGAGGGAGATTCAGAGCGACTGTGGCACCAACTTCACCAGTGATCTCTTCAAACGGACTCTGGAGGAGTTCAACATCAAACAGGTACTGTCCAGCCCCTATCATCCTGCTTCACAGGGTTCTCTCGAGCGTAGTCATCAGACTATCAAGGCACTCTTAAAAAAGTTTTGCAATGAGACCTCAAAGGATTGGGATAGGCAACTTGATCTCATTATGTGTATTTTCAGAAGTCTTCCCAACGAGTCACTAGGAGTATCTCCTTATGAGATGCTCTACGGACGTAAGTGCCGTACACCTCTCAAGGCTTTCAAGGATTCTCTACGTGATGCCACCTTCAGTGAGCATCAGAATGTGCCCCAGTATCTTCAAAACCTCCGACACATTCTAGAGAGGGTCCATTCCTTTGCTAGCAACAACCTACAGAAAGCCCAAGAGAGGATGAAGACTCGTTACGACCAGCACTGCCAAGTAAGGAAGTTTAAACCGGGAGACTTAGTTCTTGCCTATTTCCCTATCCCAGGTTCTCCTTTACAGAACAGGTTCTCAGGACCCTACAGTGTTAAGGAGTGCCAGAACAACTTCAACTACGTTCTCGAGACACCCGATAGGCGGCGGAAGACCCAGCTGTGCCACATCAATCTGCTCAAGCTCTATCATGGGGTTCCTCCCACTGTGTTAACCAACTTCACCTCATTTACAGGTCCATACAGCCACAGTGAGACCTTCCCTGCTTCTCCTTCCGAAAACACTGACACTGAGACAGCGCTTTCTAATTCGGAAATCCTTACTGACCTTCACAATCATTTTCAAGACAATAATTGTGCTCCTCTATCATATTCTAATACATCTCTCGCCTCACCAGATATCACAAAAGTCTCCCATCCTCCATATCGACGCCAGTGGTACCGACAACGTGGGTGACCTGGTACAACAAGGCGAAGAGACTATACATTCAAAACTACCAGAAACGACACCACGAGCAACAAGAAGCTACTCGTCGTCCTGAACAGGCAACACTTTGCTCCATACCAGCAAAGTACTCAGTCCACCACCATCTACATGGACCACAACCATCTTCATTTCCTACAGACAGCCCAACTCAACCATCGACTACTTCTAGAATGGGCTTGCCTGCTACATCATTTCAGCCTGGAGATTGCTACACCAGAAGTCTGACTACATCATATCAGACGTCCTCTTCAGCTTCACTGAGGTAGAGCCTGCTCCACCTCCCACTCTACCTCCCGTGAACGTGACTCCACCAGAACCGCAGGCTTCGGGGGAGAGTTGTGACAATAATCTCTTCCCAGAGATTGAGCCTGCTCTTTCTTCTTATCATCTCGTTCCCAGTAATATGCAAGATACGTTTTACAGCAGCTCAAACGTATATATCAAGACCACCCACGCACCTGCAACTCCCCCTCCCCCCACTCCTGCACACCTGGTCGACCCGCCAACTGCTACTCCCAGCCAAACTACTGACTTGCAGCCGTCCTGCATTCTCATTGGCCATTCGAGAACACACCACCTTCAGTCCTCTTCCAACCACGTTGCTAGCCCAGGCAACGTCGGATCACTGGCAACCCTACCAGTCAGAATATCTAGTGCTCTCATGCTATGAACACCTATTTGACTCACCTCGTGTGATCAAGTAGAGGCTTATAGCTAGCGCATATATTCCAGCACCATTATTATTATTATTATTATTATTATATATTGTTTATTATATATTTCCCTTGTGTTCAATATTGCCCTCCGATTAACGTAATTTACTTTCATGTTATTTCTTGTTCATTTGTTATACAGTCGCATTATTCAGCCAAAAACTTGTCTTTATTTTACTTTGTTTTTTCTAGATTTATTAAATGACATTTTTATCTTTAGTGTTTTCGTGTATCTTACCTTACCTTACCACAGATTATCATACAAGCAGTCATTCTTTTTTTTTCTTTTTTTTATAACTTACTTATATGTGACCCAGCATTGACATCTGCCATTTGGAAGACTGCTGACCACCATTTCCAACACGTTACCGTCACAATATAAACATTATATATATATATATATATATATATATATATATATATATATATATATATATATATATATATATATATATATATATGTCGTACCTAGTAGCCAGAACTCACTTTTTGGCCTACTATGCAAGGCCAGATTTGCCTAATAAGCCAAGTTTTCCTGAATTAATATATTTTCTCTAATTTTTTTCTTATGAATTGATAAAGCTACCCATTTCATTATGTATGAGGTCAATTTTTTTTATTGCAGTTAAAATTAACGTAGATATATGACCGAACCTAACCAACCCTACCTAACCTAACCTAACTTATCTTTATAGGTTAGGTTAGGTTAGGTAGCCAAAAAAGTTAGGTTAGGTTAGGTTAGGTAGGTTAGGTAGTCGAAAAACAATTAATTCATGAAAACTTGGCCTATTAGGCAAATCGAGCCTTGCATAGTAGGCTGAGAATTGAGTTCTGGCTACTAGGTACGACATATATATATATATATATATATATATATATATATATATATATATATATATATATATATATATATATATATATATATATATATATATATATATATATATATATATATATATATATATATATATATATATATATATATATATATATATATGTAGCTGACCTTTTTAACGTAATTTCATGGATTTCTGGTGTAGAGTGAGTAACGTCGCTGTTGGGAGTGACAGCCGACAGCTCTGTTTGAGTAACGTAAATTCACGAGAGTAATTATCGATCTGTGGGATCGCTAATCACTTGCCAAAGTTTATCAGGAGTGTGTTATCTCCTTAGTGTTCCACATTAGCGTTTGATATCTGAAGGCTACAGGTGAGGTCAGCAGGTACAATATAATTATAAGAGTCACGAAGCCTATTGTGTTATTACTGTGGTTGCAATTATTTTCATTGCAACTGAGTTACAAAGTGTTGGGCCGTGTTCTAATTAAGTGTTATTAGAGCATCGCATGTGTGACATTGGAAAGGGGTTGCAAACTGTTGGGCCGTGACTGTTGATAGTGTTATTTGATCACTAAATAGGTTGTCGCGGTAGTTCAGTAATTTTTTTGGGCCGTGTTCTTCTGGTGTAGAGCACCGAGTGTGTTATTTACTGGTATTCTGCTGTAATTGTAAATTGCATACGGATTGTAATCGATTTAGGTCAGTGTTGATCGATTGTGTCGTGGGTGAACTCGTCATTGGGGCCAGTACTTAGTGTTATTATTCTGTGTATGGTTGTCATCAAAGTCCAGCATTCAGTGAACGTAATGTAACGTAACCAAGGGAACACCCATTGCTTATAGAGAAATTGTTCATAAGATGATTTTGAGTAACATAAGATACGTTTGGGTTAATTATTTTCCAAGGAACAGCCATTTTGGTCGGTCAAGGGAGCCTAGCCAAGGCAACTTCAGGTGACGTTAGATAGTCTTGTAGAAATTCCAGGAGGCCAAAGTTTGGCATTTAAGTACTGTCTGTTGCATATTATCTGTCAGTTGGACAGGTAATAAAGGGGTTCACAGAAGTCAACGTAATAAACTTCGATCATGGTTGATTGACTCACACGAAGGCTACATTGTTTCATTAACGTAACGTCGATTATAATAACTGTCAGTTGGACAGGTAATATGTTTGACACTTGAGAGAGAAAAGTCATTGTTAAAGTAACATAGACGTGATGATTAGTTATCGGTCCGTGGAATAGAGAACTAGTCACCTGAGTTCATCGGGTATGGAAGACGCCAGAGAGAATTCATGTCGTTAATGTTATATTTGTTGAGCTAGTGTGAAAGTTGACGTATTTGAGAATTAATTATTGACCTTCGGGATAGTACTTAATTGCTATAGGGTAGTCAAGAGTGATTGCCGTTCACTTAGCACTTTGGACATAGAAATTGTAGTAAACGATTGAGTGGGCGATAGTTACTGATAATGTAACTCGCACTGGGATTAATCAGCAGTCCGTAGTATAGGGATTAATGGAGATTACTCACTACACGCTTAACAGGTAAAGTGTTTGTGTAATTTAATTTCGAGTTACTTGTGACAGTTGTACAGTTTGATTTCTCTGTGGGAGACAAGATTAAGTTAACGAAAGTGTTACTTTAATGTTAACATAATCAATTATTTATTGATTGTTGATCGTCCGAGGGACGGAGTGTTAACGTAAGAATTTAATTAAGAAGTGTTGCTGGAGTTGCAATTAACTCCATTAGTCACTGTAAAGTCATTGAGAGGCTACTAGTTTGATTGCATTGCACCTGCTATTGTAGGGGAGGGTTGCAAGAAGCATAAAGTATCTGATAGGAGGTTACTGGAGGCATGTCTCCTAACCTACCTTGTTGTTGTTGCATTAGTGATTATAGATTAGTATGTTTTGCTTGATTGATTCCTCTGTGAACACTCAGTATGTTCATGTTAGTTCATTTATGCAGCACAACGCGATTGCAGGAAGGAACCTGTCATACTCATGGCTGGTGTCTAACTTTCGTAAAGGTGACACAGGAAGGATTTCGAGAAACGTCATTGATATGTTTCGTTGTTGTAGTAGTTAGTACTGTGTTGAATAAACTGTGTTATGTTGAACGCTGTCTTTCGTTACATCCCACACATTTTATTGATTTACATTTGTTCTGCCATGTTGCCTGAAATTATTATTGCTCTTCATTTGAGACTGCCTCATGAGTTTAGAGCTGAATTCATAGCACCACACAACATATAATACGTTGTGAGAATCCGTGACCTACTCATTAGATTCACTTCAGCGATTAGCTAAGGTCAACAGCGTAGTGAAAGGGATCTCAAACTTTTGAGAGTCTCGGCGTTTGCTCGCACCTATTCTATTGCTCTATGGTCTTTAGAGTGGGGAATGAGTTGCTTACTACACTTAACGTGTTAGCTAAGCAGGTCTGTGAGATTTTTTTTTCTTTGACAATTATCAAAAGAAATATTTCCTATTGAGTTTACGTTAATCGTAACTACCTCGCAAGAGATGCAGACCTTAAACAGCAAGAGCTGCCAGTGGCAGATATTTAATCTTAAAGCCTAAGATCATAGGACAGCGGAAGCAAACCGCCAGGCGACACGACATGGATGTCACCTGTCACTTAGGTCGCTGGCTCCTCCTAGCATAGCTAATAGAGGGTAGCCGACAGATTCTCACTTCATTATTTATAGAAATGTGGTGCTGTGCAATGGACTCGAGCTTTAGATACAGACTTGATATGAACAAAAGCAGGCAAAGCGTTGCAGAACATGAAATGTGGAGCAGTAATATTGGAAGGTTTGACGTAAACGACCATTTTCTATAGTATAACAATTTATTCACAAAAAACTAGAACTATTACAACAAAAAGTTTACGTTACTTTACTGTCACTCAGTGGCACATTAATGAACAGCTATTCAATAGCCTGATGGACCCACGGTATCCTTATCCCGTCGTCACTGACTGAATAATGACACTAACTGAATTGGCTCGGGAGTTTCCTGCTAGCTGCCGTGAGGTGCAGACGTGTCGCCTGGCCTCTCCGGTAGTTGCAGTGTTTGCCACTTTCGTCAGCAGGGGGTGTGGGTGTCTCTACCCTCCCTGCTGTTCCTGGCTGGTGTGGACATGGCGCTTTTGACATGGGCGGCCATCTTCCCCCTGTTGTGAGGGTAAACTCCATGGGTTTGGAGTTTACTGGTCGTGCGGGATACCGTGTCATGGAGACAGTTATGTGTGACATGCTCCGCATCCCGGTCATGGAAATCTCCGGTGTTGAGCTGGTAACTGCTCGCGTGTGGTTATCAAGTTTGTGGGTGAAGCGGCGTACAGTGACTTTCTGCGGCAGTATGAGGGACGTACCTTGCAGCTGCAAAATGGCACTGGGTCTGTGTCTATATCGGATCGAAGCGGTGCCATGACGTATGTGAGTGTCCATGGGGCCCCCATGGAGTTTCTCGAGACTCTCCTCCAGCGCTTCTTCCAGTGGTTTGGCACCGTCGTCCGTGTGCGGATGCACTCGCTGTCTTCTGGCATGTATGCCGGTGTGAAGACCAGCATTCGTACATTCCATCCTCTGTCCGGCATTTAGGGTACTACATACGGGTGTACTATGCACGGCAACCGCGGACATGTTTTCGATGTGGCCTGTTGGGCCATCAGGCTGCTGGGTGCACTGAGGCTGCGGTTGTTCCCGTGAACATGTTTAATGAAGAGGATTTCCCGTCGCTCCCTCTGGAGGAGGACTCCAGGGATGAGGAGGTGAGTGTCCCATTGTAGGCTGCGGCTCCCCCTGCATCGCATGTCCTTCCTTCGGTTGTTGAGGACCCTCCTCCAGGTGTTGCCGTGCCATCGGATGTTCTTCCTGATCCCGTCGCTGTCCACTCTGCTCCCGATGACCTTCCGGGCGATCTCTGTGCGTCGTCGGCGCTCTCCCTTTCCTTGACCTCTGCTCCTGTTCCTGGCCCTGTGCCCTCACCATGTGTTCCGTTTGTAATGGGTGCTGGGGTGGCAGTGCCGCCTCCTGCTGTGTGCGGTCCGGTTCCTCCTGTAGTTGAGGCTGCTGCTGTTCTGCGTCGAGCGGCAGTTTGTCCGGCTTGTAGTGCCCATATTTATGGATCCGCATCCGGCTCGAATGATATCCGCCCAGAGCCCAAGCGTTCCCGGCTTTCGTCTTCTGCCTGGGCTGATGTGGGGGACTTCAGTGACTGTGGGTCTTTGGGTGTTGAGGTAGAACCGGATGCATTGATGTCTACTGAGTTAGTGGTGGCGGAGGTTCATGTGCCTGCTGGTGCTGGTGCCCGTATCTCGGAGGTGCCTTCTGTTCTTTCTTCTGTTTCGGAGCCTCACCGGAGGGGCTCTCCACAGTGGGGGGTGGGTGGTGGCTTCCGCTGCCGGGGCTGGTATGGATACTGGTCCTGGGCGTGGCCTGGTAGTTACTTTACGGATGGATGCGCGCCGGCCGGTGCCCGTGGCCACGGTTGCCCCTGTAGTTGTGCCCTATGTCAAGCTAGCTCCTATGACGGTGCGCGTTGGGGACCTGGAGGACATGTTGCCAGCGTCTGTGATGCAGCCGGGTCACTGGGAAATGAATGCCGAGTTGATGCTGTCTGATGAACCGAACTGCTTTCTTGCTGGGCGGGTTCCCGGCATGTGGGGATGCATGGCGGTTACTCGCCTCGTCAGTAATACCATCTGGGTCCCCTGTTTGCGGGTGTTTGTTGCCAGGGTTCCGGAAGCCATAGCTGCCCCAGTGGATGAGCTAGATCCATGGCGGTGGTTGCTCTGAGAAGCGTTCCATGTGCGGTTCGCACGGGCCTGGTTCCCGGGCAAGTATGTCCACTGATTACCTATTTCTTTGATTTCTATGGTGCTGTGTGCCCCTCTAGTTGTATGTTTGCCCACTTGTGTTATGTGCTTGTGCCTCTCCCTTTGTTTGTTGCGAGGCTGCTGGTTAGATGTGAGTGCTCTTTGTTTATGTGTTTGTTTTATGATGTAATTGTGCCCTGTGTGGGTTTTGTTTTTTTATGGCTTGTTGTGTATTTTGATTTTCTTGTTATATTTCATGTTATTATATTTATGCCTTACTTGTAAGTCATGATGATTATGTTTGTTTTGTTTCATGTGTTAATTATGTTTTGTGCATTGATTGCTTGTTTACTTTGTTTTCTCTTTGTGTCTTTCTCTTTCTTGTCTTGATGTATGCTGTCTTTCTCTGGTTATTCTTATTGTTGTACTGTGCTGTCGGTCTTTCTGGCCGGTGTTTTTTTTGTTTTGCTTTCTTATTATGTTTCCTCTGTTGTTTTATTGTATTTATTGTATTTAACTTTCATGCTTGCATGTAAAAATAAAAATAAAAACAAATAAAAACAAATGAATTGGCTTATCGGCAGCTGTTGGGTGCAGATGTGTCATTTGTTGGGCTCGTCAGTTCCATCCTAGTGGCTGTGTGAGGAGGGTGTCTGTGACGGCTGTGGGGGTGTTGTCCCCCATGTGGGCGTGGTACGCCTGTTGAGGAGACATGGTGACTTACCGGCCTCCATTGCAGAGGACCTCGTCGGCTGGTCTGGCTTTTATGGTGCCAGTGGACCACATGTTGGTTGGTGTTGCCCTAGTAGATGCTCTCCATGTGCAGTTGTCGGAATTGGTGGGCATCCAGCTGCTGCAGGGGAACCACACCGTGGTCAAGTTTCACCATCAGGCTGCCTTTCAGGCGTTTCTGGGGCGGTGTGAGGGACGTGTTTACCCTCTCCCTGATGCCGCCGGTTCTGTTAGGGTAGTGAAACTCAGCGTCGCATTGACGTATGTGTCATTGCGTGGTGCCCCCTTCAAGTTTAACGATGATCTCCTAACTGCTGTGTTTGTACGGTTTGGTACTGTGCTAAGCATTCGTTGGAACAAGGTACTTGCAGGGCACTGTGCTGGGATGCTTGACGGCTTCCGCACCCTGACCATGTCACTGAAGAGTAGTGTTCTGTCCTCTGTGTCCTTGTTGGGTTACACACTCCGCTGACTGTATCGGGGGCAACCGTGCACCTGTTATAGGTGTGGTAATGAGGGTCATCTGGCTGCAGCGTGCGACGTGGGAACAACTAGCAGGGTACATATTTTTCGTGAGGAGGACTTTCCACCCCTGTTGACTTCGGGCGCTTATGAGGATGGAGTGAGTGCTGTGCCTGAGGCGCCTGATTGCCTGTCTGCTGCTCTGCCTGTTGGGGCGGATATCACGCCTTGTACGTTTAGTCTGTTACCTGCTGTGGCCCCGGAGGTGGTTGTTGCGCCAGAGTGTGCGAGTGTCGGGCCGTCGCCTGCACTGCGTGTGGTGGATGTCCCAGTGGAAGTCCATGTCCCGCCCCTGCTTGCGGCTGTAGTCCTGGCTCCCGGAGAAGCAGGTTCTTCTGTTTTGGAGGACCTGTCACCCTCAGGGCCGGGGCCTGCTGACCCTGTGAGTTTGGACGGTTGTAGTTCTGATGATGTACTCCCTTTGCAGAAGTGGGTGCGCCGGTGTCCCAGGCCAGTTTCCCAGGATATGGTTGACCGTGTGAGCGACGTGGCCTCTGTGGGTTCTCCGGCCAGTGTGGGTGTGGACCATGAGGATACGGTGAGGTTGGCTGTGCCTGCGAAGGAGACGATTGGGGATGGTGTGGTGCCTGTTCCTGCCTGCGTTTCGGGTGTTGCTCCACTGTGCCCCCCCTGCACCTCCGTGTGCCGGTTCTCCAAAATGGGAAGTTTTTGCACCTGCTGTAAACCCTGGTGTGGATAGTGATTTAGTTCTCGTGCTGAAAAAGGACACCAGCCGGGGAGTCTCAGCGACGTATGAACCTGTGCCGCGGGATGTACCGCCACTCATGATTGGAGGTGTCGTTGTCGAGATTCCGGAGTATATGCGTCGCCCACGTCGCTCAGATGCGGGTGTGCCCCCATCACAGATGTCTGTGATGTGTGGCATGCGTACTGTCAGAAATATCCTAAGCGTCTGTTTCCTGAGAAATATTATTGACCTAGTTCACTGGTGTTTATGTTTGTGTTCAGTTTGTATGGATGTGTATGTTTGTTTTTTGTTTGTTTTATGCTCCGTTGTCTTGTCCGTGTCCCTCTGTTTTTCGTTCATGTTTCTGTCATTTATGTGTCCTGCTATGTTACTCTGTCCCCGGGTTGGGTTGTTTCTGTAAAAGTTCATTTTATGATCGGGTGCTTCGGTGCCATGCTTAATTTTTATGTCTGTATTTATATAAAAAAAGACACTAACTGAACAAAGTGGTGTCCACTGGTGACGCAAGCTTGCAATCAATATTGCCACGGCTTCACAGTGAACACCCCCCCTTCCTGTTCAGCCAGTTGATGCCATGTGGGGGAGGGCTTAGTGGGCGGCTGCTGGAGTGTGATGCTCCTTGGGACAGTCCTCTGTCCTTTTGTAGCTTTGTACTCCTGCTGCTGTCCTCTCTAATTGTGCTGAGCAACTTTTCCTTTTCCTTCTGTTTCGTTTTTATCCCCCCTTTTCTCCTATCTGCTTGTCGTTTCTTACCGACCTTTTGCTTGTTTTGGTTATTCCTTTTGGCTTCTTCTATTTTGACGCCCGGGTGCTTGAGGAGGCATACTCTTGCACCCGTAGAACTGTAGTACCAACGTCGAGAGCGAGGGGAATCTTTTATTGTCCATCCTCGTTTCGTCACTGAACCCGATCTCGACGGACTTACGGTTCTTAAGGTGGCGTTTGTGGGGCGTATACTCACGACGCACCCTTAGGAGGCCCCGGCATGATCGGCGATAGCTTCTTGTTGGGTGTCCTGCCTCTAATTGTGGCTCCATGTGGGTGTGGGGGCACATTCGTGAATGAATGTTTCTTTTTCGTACTCATGTTGCATTCTGTTGCTTCTTTACCTTCTCAGGCTCGTGGGGTGGGCGACCAAGCCCCTGAGTCGGTCCATGTTGGAAGACCGAGCTCTGTAGCCTCCGGCTTCTCTGACTACTCCCCTCGGCTCCTCCTCAGTGGTTGGGTCGAGTCCCAAGCCCCCCATTGGTGACTACCTCGTCCCCTGGCACGGATCAGTCTCTAGTTGTGACTACAGTGCCTTTTAATCCCACTCTCTCTCTCTCTGTGGGTTCTCAACGCCGTCCTCGACATGGCCGCACTCGCTTGATTCCTTCCTCTTCGCCTCCTGACGATTTCTCCCTTTATAGGCACCTTGTTGATTCCGTAGATGCCTCTGTCACCTTCAACCCCACCCGTCTCAGTACACGTGTCGTTGCTGCTCCTTCTCAGGATGCGGCCTCCCGCTTGGCTGCTTTATCCTGCCTTGGGGAGACCCCTGTTCGGGTCTCCAAGAACGCTTGGTTGAATGCCAGTGTTGGCACTATTCTCCTTCTGCCCCATGATGCAACCGGTGTTCGGAATTTGCAGGACTGCCACGATGATTTTCAGCATATCCTTGAGGCCCAGGGCCATTCTGTCCTCCAAGTAGACACGTTTACTCGTCCCCCCTCGTGGTCGTCGCCATCAGCCCCTTCGGGTTGTGAAGATTACTTTTGATGGTAGGACCCCTACCGCCCTCTGTCATTCTTGCTGCTGCCAGGTGCTCTGTCCAGGAGTACATTCCTTCTCCTAGGCTCTGTAACAAGTGCTGGAGGTTTGGGCATGGTGCCCTCCGCTGCTCTGGGACTCTCTCTCTCTGTCCTTTGTGTGAGGGCGAAGGTCACTCTAAGTCGGAGTGCACTTCTCCACAAGGCTCACTGCCTCAACTGCGGTGAGGCCCATCCTATCTTCTCCCGTGCGTGTATCCATTACAAGCTTGAGGCAGCCGTCCTCAACTTGAAGCACCGGGAGCGTTTATCTTTTCCTGAGGCGAGGCGCCATGTTCGCCGGCTCCCACCTTATGCTAGTATCTCTTATGCTCGCGTGTTGCGCTCTTCCTCTCCTCATCCTTCCCACCTTCCTCAGACTCACAACCGTTTCCGGGCCTTGGACCCTGATATGCCCTTTGCCCCCCCCCCCCTGTTCCTTTGAGTTCTGTGCCGAAGGGTTTCTCCTCCAGGTCCTCTGTCTGAGGTTCCCCTTCTTTCTACCCGGTCTGTCATGTCTCCTGTATCTTGTTCCTCGTCTCCCTCCGATCCTCCTTCCCATCTTTCGCCTCCGTCTATTGGCTCTCCCCGCCACCTGTCAGTGCGGGCTGATGTCCATCGCTCTCCTAACGGCCGTCGTGTGTGCTCTCGTTCAGCTTCTCCTGTTGAGATGCTGGAATCCGTTGCCCAGTACGTTGTTGCTGGGACACCTGTCTCTTTAAGTCAGAAACGTAAGCCTGGCTCCTCTACTTCCTCCTCCCTGGCGGGTAAGAAAGCTTTGCTTTCTTCCTCGGCCCCTACTAATGACTCTATCGCTCTTTCCCCTCCCATTTCGGTGGTTGCACCCCCTGTTCCTGCTATAGAGGTTTCTTTCGCCCCCACTTCCCTCTTGGTTGCTGCCCTTGCTGAGGTGCACTCTCCTCTTTCTACTCCCCCTCTTCCAGCTGCTGTCCTTGACTGCTCCTCTCGGTTGCCTCCTCCTCTTTCTCCTCCTCCTCCGGACCCGGCCGGCCACCTCTGGTCTGTTCTCCCCTTCCTTCCCTCCGTCTTTGCTCAGTTTACCCATGCCCCCTAACCCTAACTTTTCTGACCCTGATCTTCGTTAACGTGCTATGTTTCTCTTTTCCCTTTGTTTCTTCCTTGTTCTCTGTTGTCCTTTCTCTTCTTGTCGATGTCTATTCTTCAATGGAACGTTTGGTGTTATTACGCCAATTTCCTTGAACTCCAACTTCTGATTTCGCGGTTTTCGCTCCTTTGTGTCTGTCTCCAGGAACCGATGCTTGGTGCTCGTCCTGGTCGCTTTCGTGGCTATTCCTTTCTTTCCCCCTCCCCCCCCCCCCAGCTGTTGCTTTGGCTCCTAACTCTTCTGCTCTCTTGATTCGCTCTGATGTTCCCTTTGTCCCCTTACTTTTTCCTTTTGCCTCTCCATTGTTCTGCTGCTCGTATCTTTGTGGGGAGATGGTATACCGTTTGTTCCATTTATCTCCCCCTGAGTGTCCCGCTTTCTTTTCCTGATCTGAAACACCTACTGGACTCCTTGCCGGAGCCTTTGCTCCTGCTGGGTGATTTCAGTTGTCATCTTTCCCTTTGGGGTGATGTTCTGACGAACACCCGAGGTCGCCTTCTTGAGCCGTTTATCCTCTCTTCTTCCCTGTCTCTTCTGAATTCTGGTGAGCCCACGCATTTGGGCTCTCGGACTCGCACCCTTTCCTGTCTTGATCTTTCTCTTTGCTCGTCTTCTCTTTACTTAGATTTCACGTGGCAGGTTCTTGATGACCTGCATGGCAGTGACCATTTCCCCATCCTTGTTACCTTTTTCTCTTTTCACCCTCCCCTCTCCTTCCTTAGGTGGCAGTTTGCTAAAGCGGACTGGAACCTATTTACCCTCAGTGCTGCTCTCTCTGACCTTTCCCTTTTGCCTCTCCCTCGCTCTCTCCTCCTTTTTCATGACACTGTCTTCGATGCTGCTCTCCGCTCTATTCCTCGCTCTTCCTCTCGGGGTCCACGGAAGTGCGTTTTCTGGTGGAATGCAGACTGTGCTCGGGCTGTCCGCTGTAAGCGTGCAGCCTGGAAGAGACACCACCGTCGGCAGATGGTCGATTCTTTTCTTTTCTTTCGGACGGCGAGTGCGGTGGCCCGTAGGGCCATCCGTATGGCTAAACGTGAAAGTTTTGCATCTTATGTCTCTACCATTACGTCCGAAACTTCTCTGCCACAGAACTGGAAGCGTATCTGCAAGATAGTGGGTAAGTTCGTTCCCGATGTTTCACCGGTCCTTCACCTCCGTGGTACTAATGTGGCGGACCCGTTGCAGGTCGCTACCGAACTGGGTTCCCACTTTTCGTCTGTTAGCTCTGGTCTTCATCTTCCCCAATCTTTCCTTCTTTGTAAACCTGTCCCTGAATCTCGTTCTTTAGATTTCTGCACTCGTCTTCGACTTACGTATAACAATCCCCTCTCTCTGAACTTCGTTCTGCCCTGGCCCTCTTCAGTTCTACTGCGGCGGGATCCGATGGCATTCATTATGAGATGCTTCGCCATCTCCCTCCAAGCACGTCTCAGTATTTACTTAGTCTGTATAATCGGATCTGGGAGTCATCATCAGTCCTTGAGAACTGCCTCGATGCCGTTGTCCTCCCTGTTCGCAAGCCAAGGTCCCTGGGAACATCCCCTAAGGACTTTCGCCCTATTGTCCTCACGAGTTGTGTCTGCAAACTCTTTGAACGTATGGTTAACGTTCGTCTGATGTGGTTTCTGGATCACCATCACCTCCTCTCCCCTTCTCAATTTGGTTTCCGCAAGTGCCGCAGCACAACAGATGTCCTGGTGAACTTGGAGGTTCGGAGGTCTATATTCGTACTGCTTTTGCTGCGAAGACCTCCGTTGTTGCCGTCTTTTTTGACATGGAAAAGGCTTAGAACACCACTTGGCGATATCATATTCTATACCATCTTCATTCTTTTGGCCTCTTTTCAGGAATACGAAGGTGTGCCCCAGGGTAGTGTTCTGAGCACTACTCTTTTTCTGGTTGCCCTCAATAGTCTTCTTTCCTCTCTTCCTTCAGGCATCTTCTCCACTCTCCCTGTCAAGGATCTTACCCTTTGCTGTCAGGGTGATGAGTCCCCTCTCCTTCAATGCCGGCTTCAACTTGCGATTGATGCCGTGTCGTCTTGGGCCACCGATCATGGCTTCAAGTCTTACCTCCGTGTTTAGTGCTCTAAGGCCCTTACCCTCCTTCGGGTATTGTCCTATACTTCTTGGGGAGCGGATAGGCACACTCTCCTTGCTTCACATTCCTTTCTCGTCCTGTCTAAGCTCGATTATGGTTGCCCTGCTTACTCGTCTGCTTCTCCTTCTACTCTTCGCCGTCTTGATACTTTGCACCATACTGGGTTGCACCTCAGTTCTGGTGCCTTTCGTTCGACTCCCGTCCTTAGCTTGTATGTTGACACTGGCTTTCTATCTCTACAGGACCGCCGTGATCGCTACTGTCTTCGCTATCTTGCGCGGTCCTAGCAACATCCTTCCTCTCGCCTCTGTCGTACTTTAACTTTTACCCCTCCTACGGTTCCTGTTCCTCTTCACCACCTCCCTCTTTCTGTCCAGTTATCTTTCTTACAGGATTCTCTTTCCGTTCGTATTTCTAATATTTCTCCTCGTGTTGTTCCTTCTTTTCCCCCGTGGAGAGTCCTCCTTGCGCAGTTTTGTACATCCTTGACCTACATCTTTAAAACTTTTACCCCTCCTACGGTTCTAAAACGCCTTTTCCTTGAGCACTTTTCTTCTCACTCCCACTCCGTTTCCGTCTTCACCGTTGGGTCTAATTCTGCAGACGGTGTTGGCTACTCTGTTATTTTTCCTGATCACACTTATATATGTGTCGCTTACCTCCGGAGACTAGCATCTTCACAGCGGAGCTTTATGCTATACTCTATGCTCTTCGTCTCCTGCTTTCTCGTTGTCAATCTTCCTTTGTAGTTGTTGTTGACTCTCGTAGTGCCCTCATGGCTCTCGGGTCCTTTAATCTGGTTCATCCAATGGTTGTCGAGATCCAGCATTGGCTGTTTCTTGTTCACAGTAAATTTAAGTCGGTTGAGTTTTGTTGGGTTCCCAGCCATATTGGTGTCTCTTTAAATGAGTGTGCAGATGCTGCCGCCAGGGAAGCTGTCCGCTCTTGTCCCATCTCTTGTAAAGGTATTCTTTATTCCGACTTTTACCCGGTTATCCATTCCTCCATCCTTACCCGTTGGCAGGCTTGTTGGTCTTCTGTTGCTGGTAACAAACTACGTTCTCTTAAAAGTTGTGTGTCCTCGTGGCCGTCCTCCTACCACCGTAACCGGAGATAAGAAACGGCTCTGGCGAGGTTGCGTATTGGCCATACTCGCTTAACTCATGGTCACTTGATGGAGCGCCACCTTGCTCTTTATTATCCTAATTGCATTGTCCCCCCTATGGCCGTGCATATCCTTGTTGAATGTCCTGACTTCCGGGATGAGCATGTGTCTTGTTTTCCAACCGTTCCCTGCGGTCGCTTGTCTCTCGATAGTATTCTTGGTGATGCGGATACTTTTGATATTGTTCGCCTTATACGTTTCTGTTCTCTTATTGGCATCCTTGGTGATATTTAGCGCCCTCTGATTATCCTGCACATTTGATGGCACTACATAGCCTTCCCGGTTTGGTGCCTTCTTTTTATAATTACTTACTTACTTACACATGATACAGCACAGTACATCACAGTACATCCTTGCCACTCACGGCAAAACTTGTGAATGACTTCCCAAGTAAATTACCTTCCCCAATAATTCACAACTTTACCACAACACAACTGTAAGATAAGCGCTGGCCAATATAATTAAAGGATTATTAATAACCTAAGGAAACCTCCCTTTTACCACTTTCACTGCTGAAAAGGGAATCAATACAGTAGAATTAAATATACGGCACATATAGAGAAAATGGAAACAAATAAAGATCACTTTACTCAACCACTGAAAGAGTCTCTATGTGTCCTCATACACGTCAACCTCCCAATTGGGTTCCACCTCAACTAGACGTCAAACCGGGTAACTCACAAGTCACGAATTCCCATTCACCTGACCAGGTGGTCGACAGGGACAGAGGACAGATGGAACACTGGGTGCGAAACCAGCTTCAGAGTATTATTACCCAAAACGGGAACAGTGTACTTACATCAATCTTGCGGGCCCGCCATACACGCACACATACATACACGTCAACCTCATTCCCACTGCTGCTGCTGCTGGATGATGAAGTCGGCGTCTTCACTACTTCGTACACGTTGTCGGTTGGAGCACGGGGTCGGCTGGACCACGGAGATTAGCTCCACACACAGAGACCACGTTGCCCAATCACGCTTGACTGAATGGATCCCGGAGTGCGCGCACAACACATCACCCACAGATGGAATACGAAACCACGCCCTCCTTACTGAAACGGTACAACAGGTACAACGGTACGCGGTGCTACATAGCACACGAGAATGACAGAGTCCTTCACTGTTCACTGCTAATTCCTCGGAATTATGAATTTAAGGTTTCCCTCATAACACTGAAACCTTCTCTAGCTCGTCTCACTGCGATACCTTGAAGCTAAGGTACGATAGACGGCGGATGTCACTAACACAGGACGATAACAGCCTCCAGTCCAGTTGCTCTGAGATGGAGACTCACGATCACAGGGCTTAGATGACAAAGTTCACACTGTTAATATCGTTGAATACACCTTCCCGCGATGCCTGATTCTTA
Organism: Procambarus virginalis; assembly: GCA_020271785.1. NCBI lineage: Eukaryota > Metazoa > Arthropoda > Malacostraca > Decapoda > Cambaridae > Procambarus > Procambarus virginalis. The sequence continues at coordinate 3,892,983 of WNGS01165523.1, forward strand.
CGCACGGCACATGAGAATGATAGCACGACGATGAGCGTGACTTTAGTGACGTTGCAGGTGGTATTTCCCAGTGCTTGGCCTTAGCACGAGAATGTACGTCCTTCTCTAGCAACATTCCTGGTAAGAATAATTATTTTGGCGCCAAGACGGCTCAGGGTGCCATGCGGTACCCCTCAGCATCTTGACCAATCACGGTTCAGCATTCCTGAGGCCCAAACGCCTTGACCAATGGCGTATCTGCCTCACGACGCTACCCCCCTCTCTCACAAGGTGGACACCTGATGGGGGGAGGGTAGCCTACAAACGTTAACCCCCCCAAACCTCCCTCTCTACACTTGACTTGTACAAAAATTTCCCTGAAATCAACTCCCCTCCTGTAATTTCCTTCACAGACCTGATACAGCGATTAGAATGACATCAATGGCTAGCAAATGTTATGGGCTGTCTAACACCCAACACGATTGTGTAGAAGTTATATTCAGAAAGTTGAATCACGGTGCACATCACTGGTGCATTATGCAATTTCGTACCTCATCCACGAGAGAGCAGGACAAATCTGTCTCCTGACAAGGTCCTCCTCAGGAGACCCATCTAGACTTTCAGTTTAAACTTGGCGGATATAATACTAGAATAATCAAGACGAAAAATCTCTCAATTTTCATATTGTCTTTCTGCTTCTCTTCTCACCCTGACATATTCATTCCTGGCGCTCTGGTATCTTTCTCTGCTCACTACTGACCTATTATATCAATAGTTTCTCCATGACCTTATACTTAGTTACTTTGCTAGCTTACATCTCTGATTTAACCATGGGCTTCTCATCTGCATTTCATTTCTTTCCCTTTGGACTGGGACGAACTTGTCTGCTGCCAACTTACACATCTGTGTGATGTAGTCCATCATGTCTTGGGCCATATTTCCTCTGAGCTCTGTTTTCCAAGTTATATCTGTTAGATATAACACACGTGTGTGTGTGTGCGTGTGTGTGTGTGTGTGTGTGTGTGTGTGTGTGTTGTGTGTGTGGGTGTGTGTGTGTGTGTGTGTGTGTGGGGTGTGTGTGTGTGGTGTGTGTCAGTCTGTGTTTGTATGTGTTTGTGTCTGCCTGTATATGTGACGGTGTTCCCCCCCTTCTAATTCTCCCACGCCTGCTGTAAGAGTCATGTCCACTATTCCCGAGCGTTCTCTACATTGCAGGCAACAATTGAACATATGTGGGAGAGAACAGTATTCTCGAAGAGCCGAGAAATTTGCGAAAATGTAGTATTTTGGCCTGTGGGATAGGCCCTTTAGGGAGCCAATATGGCGCTGGCAAGTCTGTTCTCCCGCCAAAACTGTGTGACGTCAGTGGCGCCAGATTGGTCACCGTCAGCGACATGGCACTGGGAGCCAATGAAAACCAACTTTGGGAAAAGTGACGTCACATAGGCATAGGGGGTCCGCCGTGTTGGCGCCAGGCGACATCAGTCTTTCACGACACGTCCGAGAGGTAGGACGCGCGATCGGTCATCCTGTCAGAGTGACGGATTTACCGAACTCCGGTGGATTTAAGCGTCTCCAGTTGTTGGCACGCACTCTGTGAGGTCTTCCTGCAACCCAGAAGTGGCTCAGATAAGGAATTGACAGAATATTGAGCAACAAGTGCTCAGGGACAGGTGCGTTGCAAGAAGTGGGCCGGGCATCGACGTGTGTCGTCGTTGGCAGTTCACCAGTATAAGAGGCAGCTTAGTGGCCGGGCCACCCACCGTGAGTGAACCGGTTGACAGCCTTGTCAACCAGGTTGAACGTGTGATCGACGATCCTGTCAAGTTTGACAGTAACCCCACCTTCGTGGAACCCTACGAGTCAACAGTTGGATGCAAGCACGTCGAGAAGTCTTCCCAAATACCTAGCGATATATCTAGACGACGAGGGAATTGACAGTGTTGTGAGCTTCAAGTGCTCTGAAGTCGGGTGCTGTGCGTGTGTCGTCCGGGACGGCTGATAACTTCAGTGACTTCGTAGTGGTGAGAGGCAGTTCCTCTGGGAGTACAGTGACAAGGACTAATTGGGAAACGTACGACGACCGCCGAGACGTAGGCTGGCTGCCGTAGTTGGGAGGAAAGTTGACGGCCAGGAGACCGACTTCAACCCAGCGACGTACTGTAGGGAAGAAGCACGGACCTGCTGTGTACAGAAGCGGCGAGACGCGACATCCTAAGGCGTGGGCTTGTGTTTCTGGATGAACGAGGCGAGAGCCTGGACCAGGAGCTACAACCCAACTGTCATCCTAGGATAGGTGAAGTAGGTGTTTACAGTTCCCTCCCATTTCCCCTTTAGTTAGCTATATATATTCTTGTCAGGATATTTTGTATGTCGTGAGCAAGTCTCACTTGAGTTTAAGTCACAGAGAGCACAGTATGTGGTGAGGCTGCCCAGAGCGCTCACAGTATCAATTTACATATATATCTATGTGTGGGTGTGTGCAAGCACCAAGATTCATCAGAGAATTTACTGTGACTATTATTATTGATCTGTGATTATTATTATTATATATATATTGGTAGTAAACCAGATATTGGTGTATTGATCTCTATAATCTATTGATATAAATGCCTGTGGATTGATCTCTATAATCTATTGATATAAATGCCGTGTGTTGATCTCTATAATCTATCAATATAAATGCCCGTGTGTTGATCTCCATAATCTATCGATATAAATGCCTGTGTGTTGATCTCTATGATCTATTGATATATATATGCCTGAAGTTTGATTACTGATTTATATATGACATGATTGTGTGCTGAATAATATCATATACGTGAAGTGATTGCCAGTGATATCTCTGTGAGAGGAAGTATAAATATAAAGAAAAGTTCAGTGATCAAGTGAGTGCATTCACAGTAAATATTATTAAGAATAGAGTAATCTTTTGGTACAGTGAAAAGTCACTGTGAGAGTATTGTGAATAAGATGTTGATCGTGAGGCCAGTGAAATCATAAGTAAGCCATGTGAACGTTGAATAGTGTTTTGGAAAAAGTTAAATAAACGGGATCGTGACAATTAGAAAACAAGTACTAGTCTTTCCCACGATCGCGAGGGCCCGGTCAGCTGGCATTCTGACAGGTGACACGTGCCGATGTTGCCATATGGTGCGCTCTAGAATATTATGCTATGAATGGAGCAATTGTCATATATTAATTCTGATACATTGATGCATATATATTTCTCGTTGTTTTTTAAGTAAAATACCAAAACTCTTTGGTGTTTGATATCATCCCCTCCATTTATCTTGTGACCGTGTTATGATATAAAGTAGAGTGACCTGCCTGATACTATATTACTGGATTTGGCTCTTGCCACAATTACACCTGACCACTGCAGTGTTACTGGACATCTAAAAAAACCAGTTGGCGACCTTGAAGGCTGTGTAAGAGTTCGGTGTCGGGAGGGCCACAGATTGAGGGAACGATCTGTGCACCCACTCATCTTATAATCTAAAGGCCGGTTGTGAGATCGACTGGGATACTCTCCGAGGCCAGCAGTGGAGCCTAGGGATTGAGGGAAGACCCGCCGAACGACGGTGAGTAAGGGTTATTGTTGGAGCAACCACCTGGAAAGGAGATCCAGTCTACTGTTGCTTTAACCCTTCTCTAACGAGAACACCGTGAAACCCCGACATTGGCGACCTTGCCAGGATAAGAGCAAGATCAAGGTGGTAATTGTGGTATTAAATATCAGGCCTAGGTTTTCACTCATTGTCACAAGATGGAGGGTGATAAAGTAGCCAGGTTTATAGACACGAGAGACGAGCAAGTACTGGAGGAGTGCACCAAGGCACAGCTGCAGACGATCGCCGACCACTTTGGGATCAAGTTGAGAGCTTCCAAAGTGGGAGAAAGAAGACTTGAGATCATGGCACAGCTCAAGGCACGTGATGAAGCCTTAGGAGAGGAGCGGCCACAGACACCTGCCAGTGGAGGAGAGAACCTGAGTACCGGTGGCAGCAGCCGGGGATCCAGTGGCAGCAGGCGCAGTATCAAGCTAGAAATAATGAAGATGCAGATAGAAGCACAGCTGCGCAGAGAAGAAAGGGAAGCACAGCTGCAACGAGAAGAAAGAGAAGCACAGCTGAGGCGCGAGGAAGCAGAGAGAGAAGCACAGCTGAGGCGCGAGGAAGCAGAGAGAGAAGCACAGCTGAAGCGCGAGAAGCAGCGCAGAGAAGAAGAGAGGCACAGCAGCAAAGAGAAGAACGAGAGGCACAGCAGCAAGAGAAGAACGAGAGGCACAGCAGCAAAGAGAAGAACGAGAGGCACAGCAGCAACGAGAAGAAGAGAGGCAGAAGCACGCAGACGAGAAGAACGAGAGGCACAGCTGAAGGAGCGCGAAATAGACGCTAGGACGAAGCTGCAGGAGGTTGAAGCGAACAAGGAGATTGAGCTGAAACGAGCTGAGCTAGGACTAGTTCCAACTACCCACCACAACAGCGGAAGACCGCCGAGTGAGAGAGAGGGATTTGCCCGTCTTCGTGCCTAATGAGGCTGAGGGTTCTTCGAGCATTTCGAGAGGGTCGCTACGTTGAAGAAGTGGCCGAGGGCAGAGGGCGGAGCTAGTTCAAGGAAGGCTCACTGGTGAAGCTCGTGAAGCTTACAACATGCTCGACCTCCAGGAGTGTACCAACTATGATGCAGTAAAACGGGCCGTGCTCCATTCGTTCAAGCTGACGCCGGAGTGCTATAGGAAAAGGTTCAGAGAATGTACCCGATCGCCAGGAAAATCGTATGCGGAGACGGCGAGGGACATGGAAGGAAATTCGTGAAATGGCTGGAGTCGGAAGGAGCAAGATCGGCTGAACAGATCAAGAGGCTAATGGTCATGGAAAATTATGTCCGTGCTCTCTCCCGAGATTAGGGTGAGAGTAAAGGAGCGGACATCAAGGACCTGAGAGCCGCAGCCGATCGAGCAGACATGCTAGAGGAAGCTTTACGTCCATGTCGAGAGGGACAGCACCGACCGCCCGCATTCTCCAGTTATGGGAGGAATAATAGAAGGTCGGACGGATGGAGGACAGGACCGAGTTATCCTAAGTCCTACCCCTCGAATGGAGACAGCAGAGGACAGAAGAGTGCTGTGGAACCGCCGAAGAAGTCACCGAGGGAGAGCTCAAGAGATCTTGTTATCGTCACGGCCGGAGATGCTGAGCACGAGTCTTTGGAAGGCGCAAGAGGAGTCCGCGGAAGAAGAAGGATCCGTTGTTTCAACTGGGGTAATAGGACACATGGCGCGCGAATGTAGACGTCCTAAGCAGCGGGGTTACGTTGCTTTTGTGCGGGTAGAGGACCAGTTAGCCGAAGGAGTGCGGGATGGACCCGTACGTAGGAAGAAGGCTAACCCGTTCGTGCGTGAGGGAACTGTAAGGGTGGGGGACGCAGACCCATCCCGGTAATGATGCTGAGAGATACTGGGGCGGAATTTACCCTGGTGAGCAGAACCCTTTCCCTGAGTGTCACGAGAATACCTGTGTAGGTGAGGCAAGTGTGACCACTGTGGGAGGCCCAGTGCAGATGCCCTACACCAGGTAACCCTGAGTTCGGTTATGGATGCCAAACCTAGTAGTGGGGGTCTGTGCGACGATGCCCACGAGGGAGGCACAGGTCATTTTGGGAAATGACGCATGTGGAGGACGTGTCCTACCGAACCTCGTGAAGGACGAGGAGTGCTTGGAGCACCTAGAGAAGAAAGGCGAAGTGTTCGACGCCTGTGGGGACGAGAAAGGAATCGCCATGGAGGCGTTCCTGTCTGTGCTGTAATTCCGAGGCAGTGCGAAGGACAAGGAGGACGTGGATCTGATAAGGCCGACGAGGAGACGTCCGACGGCCTGGGAATTGATCACCTCATGGAACCGGAGAGCGAGTGGAGGGCGAAGGCAGCCCAGATGGTGAGGTACAGGTGACCCTCACCGGTTCCAGGGATGGACCGCACTCGTCTCGAGGAGAGCGCAGCAGGCAGAATCCCCAAGTTGATTTGTAAGGTCAAAAGAGGACGTATTGGTCCCGAGAAAGCTACTCACTTTAACAGGCATAAAGGCATACTAATGAGACAGTGTAAACCTGTAAGGATGGAGGTCGGAAAGCCTCTCCAGGTACGAGAGATCAAGTAGCGTTGCCAGCCAAGTGCAGAGCGGCAGTGTTGAGTCCGTTGCACGCTGTTGACTCTGCGGGTCACTAGGGATGACCACGATGCGACGTTCAACGTCGAGAGAAGTGGTGGGCAACTACAACATTTTTCTTGGGTGAGGAGGCCCAGGGAAAATCAGGCTGACAGTGGAAATATGTTCCGGTCTGAGTGTGTCAGACGAACAATGATAAATCGGGGAGTGATGCAGATTCGGTCGTCGCCCTACCGATCGCAGTCGAAGGGGGCGATCGGAAGATTCCACTCCACCCAGAGACAGCTCTGAGAATGTTCTGCGTAGAGCAGGAAGACGAGTGGGAAGAGACAGCGGGCCCTGTTTTGTTGGCCATTTGCAAAGCAGTGGCAGAACCGTTAAATTCTCACAGTTCCAGCTGGTGAACGGACGTGAGGTGTGGAGCCCTCGGTCCGTAATAGGTAAGCAGTGGACGCCCAGGATGACCTTGAAGACGGTCTGCAGACACATGAGGAGTGTCACACATTGGCGGCTGCAATACTGGCTGGAAGCCAAGATTTTTAGTGGAAAGGAACGTAGTCGCAGATGCGTTGTCCCGCATGCACTAACCAGACATGACTCTTATTTTAAGGGGAGGGGTATGTGACGGTGTCCCCCCCTTCTAATTCTCCCACGCCTGCTGTAAGAGTCATGTCCACTATTCCCGAGCGTTCTCTACATTGCAGGCAACAATTGAACATATGTGGGAGAGAACAGTATTCTCGAAGAGCCGAAAATTTGCGAAAATGTAGTATTTTGGCCTGGGGATAGGCCCTTTAGGGAGCCAATATGGCGCTGGCAAGTCTGTCTTCCCGCCAAAAACTGTGTGACGTCAGTGGCGCCAGATTGGTCACCGTCAGCGACGTGGCACTGGGAGCCAATGAGAAACCAACTTTGGGAAAAGTGACGTCACATAGGCATAGGGGTCCAGCCGTGTTGGCGCCAGGCGTATCAGTCTTTCACGACACGTCCGAGAGGTAGGACGCGCGATCGGTCATCCTGTCAGAGTGACGGATTTACCGAAATCGGTGGATTGAAGCGTTCCAGTTGTTGTTTTTTCGCACGCACTCTGTGAGGTCTTCTGCAACCCGTTGTGGCTCAGATAAGGAATTGACAGAAATTGAGCAACAAGTGCTCAGGGGACAGGTGCGTGCAAGAAGTGGGCCGGGCATCGAGTGTGTCGTCGTTGGCAGTTCACCAGTATAAGAGGCAGCTTAGTGGCCGGGCCACCCACCGTGAGTGAACCGGTTGACAGCCTTGTCACCCAGGTTGAACGTGTGACGACGATCCTGTCAAGTTTGACAGTACCCCACCTTCGTGGAACC
>WNGS01165523.1:3909639-3919985 GCA_020271785.1 Procambarus virginalis
ACCAAGGAAGGAACATTACACAAGAACAAAAATTGTACAATAACAACAACAATAACAAGACAATACGAACAATAGTATTAACAGTAAGTAGTAACATGATAACAGTACAATAACAAAACATTAACAGTAACCGCAAAACAAACAACAAGTGGTGAACAAATTAAAACACATCGAATCAAAGGGCTAAACAGTACACGGAAATAATTGCTAAAACAGTACACAGAAATAATAGGCCAAAAAGTACATATCCACTTAGCAACACAGAACATGCAAAGAAAATTACATGAAAAGATAACAATTAACACACCTGGAGCTAACATACTTAAAACAGACACAGACGTGGACAGAGAACCACGTGCACAAAACCACACCAACCACACACACAGAAGAACAAAGATCATAGGACCACACACTCGCTACCAAGAAATACAATATACACTAAATGAGAAGAAATTATGTACACACACACGAAACATACCCTAAATAACAAAACAAACACACTCATAGCCACCCACACCACAACCGCACACCACACAGCATCCATGCACACAAAATAATGGGTCACAGGCCAAAGCGAAACACGGCCACAAAATGAACAGGAGAAAACAGTACAGCAGAAAAAAACCCAGGCCCACGCAGGAGCCAAAACCCCCCCAAAACCACACACCCACACGCAAACGGACATAACCAGCACCCGGAGGCACTGAAGCACACCATACACACACAGGAGCAGCAACATCACAAGGGGGGAGACACACAAACACATACAACTCCCGCCAAGGACACCCAAAGAAGCGGAAAGGGAGCGCATAGCAAAGCAAACCCCAAAACCACCCCAACCTTCGAAACCCACCCTGACACCCAAACCCCACCCAAGCCGATAACATCACCTTCCAACCAAGGCACCCACCGACCCGAAGGCAACCCCACGAACATAGGCATCTGTGAACCACTGACCAAATTCCACCAGAAAAGCACGCTGCAACCACCACCAGGTAAACCGCATGCGCCCCCACAGAAATCCTAAAATTCGGGTAACTCCAAAACCCTCCCGCCTCCCAACTGTGACGGTGTTCCCCCCCATCTAATTCTCCCACGCCTGCTGTAAGACTCTGTGAGGTCTTCCTGCAACCCAGATGTGGCTCAGATAAGAAATTGACAGAATATTGAGCAACAAGTGCTCCGGAGCAGGTGCGTTGCAAGAAGTGGGCCGGGCATCGTCGTGTGTGACGTCCTTGGCAGTTCACCAGTATAAGAGACAGCTTAGTGGCTGGGCCATTCCACCGTGAGTGAATCGAGTTGACCACCTTGTCAACTTGGTTGAACGTGTGATCGACGATCCTGTCAAGTTTGACAGTAACCCCTACCTACATGGAACCCTACGAGTCAACAGTTAGATGCAAGTACGTCGAGAAGTCTTCCCAAATACCTAGTGACATGCCTAGACGACGAGGGAATTGACAGTGTAGTGAGCTTCAAGTGCTCTGAAGTCGGGTGCTGTGCGTGTGGAGCTTAAGCAGTATCGTCTGGGACGGCTGATAACTTCACAGTGACTTCGTAGTGGTGAGAGGCAGTTCCTCTGGGAGTACAGTGACAAGGGACTATTTGGGAAACGTACGACGACCGCCGAGACGTAGGCTGGCTGCCGTAGTTGGGAGGAAAGTTGACGGCCAGGAGACCGACTTCAACCCTGCAACGAACTGGAGGAGAAGCACGGACCTGCAGTGTACAGAAAGCGGCGAGACGCGACATCCTAAGGCGTTGGCTTGTGTTTCTGGAGGGTGTACGAGGCGAGAGCCTGGACCAGGAGCTACAACCCAGCTGTCATCCTAGGATAGGTGAAATAGGTGTTTACAGTTACCCTCCCATTTCCCCTTTAGTTAGCTATATATATACTTGTCAGAATATTTTATATGTCGTGAGCAAGTCTCACCTGAGTCTAAGTCACAGAGAGCACAGTGTGTGGTGAGGCTACCCAGAGCGCTCACAGTATCAGTTTACATATATATCTATGTGTGGGTGTGTGCAAGCACCAGGATTCATTAAGGAATTTACTGTGACTGTAATTCATTTCCTGTGATTATTATTATTATATATATTAGTAGTAAACCAGATTTGGTGTTAGGCTATGAGCCCAGAATTTATATAAATGCCTGTGTATTGATCTCCCTGATTTATTGATATAAATGCCTGTGTATTGATCTCCATGATTTATATATATATATGCCTGTAATTTGATTAATGATTTATCTATGACATGCCTGTGTACTGAATAATATCATATACATGAAGTGATTGCCAGTGATATATCTTTAAGAGGAAGTATAGATTTAAAGATAAGTTCAGTGATCAAGCGAGTGCATTCACAGTAAATATTATTAAGAATAGAGTAATCTTAGTACGGTGAAAAGTCACTGTGAGTGCAGTGTGAATAAGATATTGATCGTGAGGCCAGTGAAGTGGTGTATCGCAACCCAATGGAATCATAAGTATGTCATGTGAATGTTAAATACAGTGTTTTGCGAAAAGTTAAATAAACGGGGATCGTGACAGAATTAGAAAACAAGTACTAGCCTTTCTCACAGTCGCGAGGGCCCCGATCAGCTGATATCTGACAGGTGACGCGAGGGGCTGCCGGATGTTGCCATATCGGTGCACCCAGATTATTTGCTGCGGATTGAGCAGCTGTTATACATTGATCCTGATATGTTTATTGATGCACATGTTTCTCGTTGTTTTTTAAGTAAAATACCAAAACTCTTTGGTGTTTGATATCATCCCCTCCATTTATCTTGTGACTGCCAAAAGGAAATAGGAGAGTGACAGAAGTAATTACTTGCCTGAGACCAAACTAGTCGAAATTGCTCTTACCACAATTACCACAATTACACCTCACCACTGCAGTGTTACTTGGCACCTAAAAACACCAGTTGGCGACCTTGAAGGCTGTGTGATAGTTCTTTGCCGGGGCGGGCCACAAATTGAGGAAACAATCTGTGTCTCCATTTATCTTACAACTTAAGGCCGGTTGTGAGATCGACTGGGGGTACTCTCCTGGGCGTGCAGTGGAGCCTAGAGGATCGAGGGAAGACCCGTAGAACGACGGTGAGTAAGGGTTATTGTCAGAGCAACCACCTCGAGAGGGGATCCAGTCTACCGTTGCTTTAACCCTTAACACGAACGGTGAACACCCCAACACAACCCACACGCAAAACACATAATCTGCAACCAAAACACACAACGTATTACGCACCCGCCGCGAATAACCCGGAAAGTACAAAAACAAAAACAGCAAAACATCACCCCGACAACCGGGACCACAAAACACCTCCAGGACATCCCGAAACCAGTCCAGCAACACCTGCAACCGGACACAAAAATAAAATATATGCACCTGCGATTCACTTAAACCACAATGAACACACGCCTCAGAATCACGCAAGCCAAGCATACAAAACCGCTCATTTGTCGCCAACGACAAATGCAGAAACCAAAACAGCAATTCACGCTGCTGGGGCGCCAAAAACCGTGCCCCCAAACACGACCAGATACCACCCCAATCCCAACACGCGAACAAACCCTCCACTCGAGGCCGCACCCGGGGCAACAACACCTCATACACAGCCTTGCATGAAAAGGACAGAAACCCAGGTAGGCGGCAGAGCTTCCGAAGAATCCCCACTGCCCAAGAATAAACAGAGGGGGTAAACAAGGCCACCTCCTGAGGAACCTCCAAATCAACCAAATAGCTAAAGCGAAGCGAGCAGAAAAAAAACACCCAGCGTATTCAATCCCCCACCGAGAACCAGCCCCTGACGCAATGAGACCCAGAAGAGGGCTTTGGCCTTCGTGAAGACGTCAGGAATGCCAACACCCCCCTCTCTCACCCCTAACACCAACGTCGAACGGCGCACCGGGTGATAACGCCCACACCATACATATCTGTACACCAAACACTCCAAATGCAAGGCCTTCCGACGATCCAACGGGAAACATCGAGCAATAAACCAGACACGCGACAAGACCTTACATGCAACAAGCAGTCCTCTCTGATAAATCGTCAAAGGACGACGCGACAAAAGGCCAACCGCAACCCCAACCGACCGAGAGACAGCATCCCAATTCCACTCCAAGGATTGGTCATAGGAGGCAAACCAAGTAACCCCGAGAATCCGAATCGAGGAGACCACCGGAAACCACGACCTATCCCACACCAGGCGGGAGGCCCACTCACCGATCCCCATCAACCCCGACTTCGCCCGATTGAGAACGGCCCCCGTAGCGGACTCAAACCGGAGGAGAACGTCCTGGACAGCTCCAACAGAACCCTCCGAAGCTACAAACAGAACGGTGTCGTCAGCATACCCGCAAATGGGTAGCCGAAGACCGGACGGCAGACAAGGAGGCACAATCAAGGAACACGCTTTCACCGCCCGGAAGAGAGGTTCCTGAAAAATCACATACAACAGCATGGACAGTGGACACCCCTGACGAACGGAACGGCAAATAGGAAAAAAGAACTAAAAAACCCATTCACACAAACGCGACTGCGACTCCGGACATACAACAAACGGACCCACCCCACAAACACCACCGGAAAACCAAGCCTCTCCATAGCACTAAAAACAAACTCTAAAGACACCCGATCGAAAGCCTTTGACCAGTCCAAGCTGATCATAGCCGCCGAAAGCCGATACTCGGACGCATAGAGAAGCACGTCACGAAATAAGGCATTGCAATGCATCAGGGCACGGCCAGGCACACCACAAAATTGCTCCATAGAGACCACTGACGCAACGACACCGCGACAGCGACGTGCCAAAACCTTAGAAAGAATTTTATAGTCCACATTTAATAGCGTAATAGGCCTCCAATTAGAAAACAACTGCAAATCGCCAGGCTTTGGGAGCAGCCTCACGATCCCGTCACAAAAGGAATCAGGCAGAGCACCCAAACGCAAACACGCCTGCACCACTTCCAAAAGCACCTCCCCCAACACATCCCAAAAGGTAAGGTAAAATTCAATGGGCAGGCCATCCGCACCTGGCACTCTCCCAGAACGAAACGACCAAACCACCTCCCGGAGCTCCATCATGGAAACATCCTGCACCAACTGGGCACACTCCGCTTGCGACAAACCGGGGAAGCACTCGTCCAAAAAGGAACCGCGAGCACACTATCCCCATGCACCACCCCATAGAGTGCCTCCAACTCCTGCCGCGCGGTAAACAGAACACCCTCCGTGCTAGAAAGCACAGACCCATCAGGACGCCGAAGGCCCTTGAGAAGAACGGAACCCCGAGCAGCCTTCTCCCTCCCTAAAAGAAAGGGAGAGAGCCTCTCCCCATCCACCCGCTCAGCTACACGCGCACGCACTCGAACACCGTCAGCCAACACCGCACGCAAATCACAAATACGCTCCTTACACTCAGCAATCTCACTAAAGCAGTCAACCCCAGCATTCAACCGCACATATAACCAGACAAACGCGCCTGAAGTAACCGCAGCAGACCAAACCTCCCGGCAGCCTCCCGCTTAGCAACAATCCAAAAAACCTCCGACACGACCTTACACCACTCCCACCAAACGAACAAAGAGGAGAAATCAGCTTTCCGAGCAACGATGCCAACCCACCAGGCCCGAAACTGCGCACAAATACGCGGACAACGTAATAACCGACAATTTAATTTCCACCACCCAGGCCCCACCCACACCTGACTCCGTACACCAACCCGGACAACCACCAAACAATGATCCGAGAAAGCCACCGGGACCGTGCGAAAATAAAAAACCGAACACTCCCCAGCAGAAACATAGAACCTATCCAACCTAGAACTCGCCCCACGCGCAGCGAAGGTATACTCCAACGAGCCGCCACACAAAACAGCCGCATCGCGAAACCCGCACGCACGCAAAACCTCATTTAAAGCGGCCGAAACATGCCGAGGGTGATTACTAGAGCAGTCCCTCACACATGTAACACAATTAAAATCCCCCCCAAAGATCAAATCCCACGTATCATGCCGCAGGTATGGTAAAAGCCCCTCCCAAAAAAACAGCTCCTGGTCCTGACGATGCGCCACCTCAGAAGGGGCGTACACCGTCAAGAACGGAATCACAACCCCCAAATACTCAGCCCGTACAAACAACACCCGCCCTTCTTCATCTATTTCTGTGTGAAGCACGAAAATAGACGCCCTCCGCGAAAACAACATCAGCGTTCCCCCAAAGGACGTCCTCAGCGGGTTCAACACAACATGATACTCAGCACACAACCCCTGCAACACAGACACATCCCGAACATTGTGCTCCTGGATCATAGCCACATCTACACGCTGCTCCCGATGCACATCCAGAAGGCCCAATTGGACCGCCAAAGCATTCAAACCACGAACATTCAAAGACGCACAAACAATAGCACGCGCCATCGAACCTATCAATGACCCCCAGCTCCCTCAATCTCACCAGGGGGCACAGAGCCACCCCCTGCAGAGGCGTCGTCATCATCCTGAGGCTCAACTTGCCGCCGCCCCACCGCCAGGGAATCCACCTGAATGCCGAGCTTCTGATCCCGCAGGAGGCGGACAGTGCCGGCATCACCCAGCGAAGCACGCCGAGACCCCTCCGTCACAGACCATGTACCACCGACGTCCACCCTCGATGAGAAAATCTTGCTGTCATCCGGTACTGCATCACTTCCGGAATCCATCTCAGACTCAGGAGAATTAGGAGGAAGAGGGGGGGCACCATCCAAGGCACAACTCCGCGAAGCCTCAACCCGTTTGCCAGGGGGCTCTCTACTGCGCGAGCGCTCTCCCGCAACGCGCTTCCGGCGAGGAGCAAGGGAGGTCAAACCCCCTGCATGGAACGCACCCTCAGGGGGAGCAGAAATCGGACACGCAATGCAGGCAACAGGAACGCTGGCACCATCGACGACACATTCGGCACACTCAACGAACACACCTCCCACACCGGAAGGCATCGATACGACACCCCCAACACCATGCCCATCCATCATCGAAGAACCAGGAACAGGATGCACCCCCACATCCACCGGAAGTGGAAGACGGGAAGCAGGAGCAGCCACGTCCTCCACCACAGCTGGCACAGGAGACACCACAGGCACAGACGAACCAGCAGGCACAACCGTCGCAGGCGCACCACCAGGCACCACAGACGCAGGTGCACCACCAGGCACCACAGACGCAGGTGCACCACCAGGCACAACAGTCGCAGGTGCCCCACCAGGCACAACAGTCGCAGGTGCACCACCAGGCACAACAGTCGCAGGTGCACCACCAGGCACAGCAGTCGCAGGTGCCCCACCAGGCACAACAGTCACAGGTGCACCACCAGGCACAACAGTCACAGGTGCCCCACCAGGCACAACAGTCGCAGGTGGACCACCAGGCACCACAGACGCAGGTGCCCCACCAGGCACCACAGACGCAGGTGCCCCACCAGGCACAACAGTCGCAGATGCACCACCAGGCACAACAGTCGCAGGTGCACCACCAGGCACAACAGTCGCAGGTGCACCACCAGGCACAACAGTCGCAGGTGCACCACCAGGCACCACAGACGCAGGTGCACCACCAGGCACAACAGTCGCAGGTGCACCACCAGGCACAACAGTCGCAGGTGCACCACCAGGCACAGCAGTCGCAGGTGCCCCACCAGGCACCACAGACGCAGGTGCACCACCAGGCACAGCAGTCGCAGGTGCACCACCAGGCACAGCAGTCGCAGGTGCACCACCAGGCACCACAGACGCAGGTGCCCCACCAGGCACAACAGTCGCAGGTGCACCACCAGGCACCACAGTCGCAGGTGCACCACCAGGCACAACAGTTGCAGGTGCCCCACCAGGCACAACAGTCGCAGGTGCACCACCAGGCACAACAGTCGCAGGTGCCCCACCAGGCACAAGAGTCGCAGGTGCCCCACCAGGCACAACAGTCGCAGGTGCCAGGCCTAACAGTCGCAGGTGCCCCACCAGGCACACCCCCACGCCGAGGACCGGCCAGGGAGGCATCAATCTCACGGAGGGGGGGGGGGGGGAATCCCCCACACTGAACACGGAAGCAGTCTCCACTCGAGGAACCTCACACTGGGCAGCGTCATGGCCCTCCTCCCCGCAGCGGAAGCACGTGCGGGCCTGCCCTGGATAGAAAACACGGACAGGAATACCACAGCACATAACCTTAGATGGGATAGACTCCGTTAGGCGCATATGCAGCGTTCGAGTACCCAGGCGTAGGCCCCGCAGCTGCCCGGCACTAAACAAGTTGTATCGATGACGCATCACCAAACCATACTTCGCAAACACAGAGGAAAGCTCCACCTCAGGAAACGTAACACGTACTCCGTGTACACTCACAAAGGTCAGTGGACCCCACGGATCAGAGACAGTCACGGAACCAGCCGAATGAGGAAGGAGAGTCGCTCGCTCATTCCAACGCACCACAAACTGCTCATACCCAGGTGACGTGGCAAATGTCACTGCCACTCGAGTGGGAGAAAATTTCTCAAGACCGATTAGATCTTTAACATCCACATGCAGGACATCAATAAGTGCAGTCGCCACAAGTTCCCAGTCCACCGGCGCAGAGAACTCCAAACGAGCAGTATTCATTCGGCGGATGCGGCCACCACCAGCCGCCGCCATATTGCTGACCTCCGCCCTAGTCAGCTGGCGCCCCACACCAACGAACAACCACCACCAGTCAGCGACAAACAGCTACTGGCAGCCAGAGCCCGACGTCCACGCCCTCCAGTGGCAGAGGACGGAATCAACGAGCGGTCCGAACTGGAGACAGTGATTCCAGTTAGCCTAGCCTTGCCAAGCGCCACGACAGACATTAACGTAACGTCAGATTATTCTTGTCATATATGGTTAGTATTAAGTTTTATGAATAAATTATTTGTTGAACTACAAGTGCCTTTACGTTCATACTTTGTAAACCTTTGCACCTAGTTATTTACTTTGCCATTATTTCTGTTTTAAAAGTGATCCTGTTGTATGTTGCCTGGATTATTTGGATTCGAACCGTTTTCATGGCCATACACATCAAATACAAATTTATTTGATGTGAGGACCGAAGAGCTACTCTGACGACCTCCTTCTGAGGTCCCAGAAGCTCTACGGTCCCAGAAGTTGAATAAGGAGTGCCAAGGATTTGGACTCCTGCAGTTGCTCTATGCATCCTTGGTCAGTCATTAAAGTACAATCTGCCATCAGCATTTGTTTTGATGATAGTTCAGTCCTTTCCGACTGAGGTCACACGTATTATTATTGAGTTCACCTCTGGTGTCAACGTAGTGCTGTTGAATTATTATTTTGAGTGTTACGAAGTGCCCATCTGGCCAATAGATACTTGTAACCTATTCACCTCAAAAAAGGGATAATCTCACACATTATACTGGTTCAACAGAAACTTGAGGACTAGTGATGGATCATTATTCAAACCAATGGAAGCGTGAGTACTAATGGTGGATCATTATACTGGTGCAACGGAAACTGGAGGACCAGTGATGGTTCATTCTACAGTGGAATGGAAGTTGGAGGAAAAGAGATTTAACATTATACGATTTCAATTTTACTTGCTGCTTGGGTAACAGATTCTCCTTCGTGTCAGTTTACCCGATGCTTTGCGTCCGAGAGACGCTACTCCAGACTGACAACGAGAGAGCCACTCAGTAGTCTCCTGAGACTGACAGATATCTACTACTATTACAACAGGAGCTGGAGGACTAATGATAGATCATTATACTGGTGCAAAGGAAGCTGATGGATCAGTGATGGGTCATTATACAGTGCAACGGATGCTGGAGGACTAGTAATGGCTCAATATACTGGTGCAAGAGAATCTGAGGGACCAGTGATGATCATTATACATTTGCAATGGATGCTGGATGATCAGTGATGGATCATATACTGCAGCAAAGGAAACTGGAGGACCAGTGATGGATCATTGTACTGGTACATCATAAGCTAGAGGACAAGTGATGGATCATTATACAGGTTGTAACGAAAGCCAGAGGACTAGTGATATATCATTATACTGATTCAATGAAAGCTGGTGGTCCAGGGATGGATCATTATTCTGGTTCATAGGAAGTTGGGAGGAACAGTAATGGATCATTATACTGCTTCAACGGAAGCTGGGGAACTAGTGATTGAACATTATACTGTTGTTACAGTAGCTGAAGAACGCGTGAAGGTCATTATACTGGTGCAACGGACGCTATAAGACCAGTGATAGATCATTATACAGTGCAACGGAAGCGGGAGAACTAGTGATGGATCATAATACTGTGCAACAAAAGATGGATGAGCAGTGATG
>WNGS01165523.1:3929916-3944409 GCA_020271785.1 Procambarus virginalis
CCCCCCCCCCCCCTAAGTTCTTCAGGTAAACGCCCTAGGTTCCCCGGCAACAAGGGCATTTCGAATAACTTTTTGCAAACAGAGACTGTGATCACTCAATTGTATACTGAAAATCGTCATGAATATAATATGGTATGACCTTCCTCAGTCAAATGGAAAAGCAACGTCAATAATTTTAATAAAATAACTTTGAGATTAAGAGAATATTTTGCCTTAGAAAAGCACATTGAGATTTTAATACTTTTGAATAGTGTGAGGAGTTAACCGTGATGCTTAACTTGCGTTTTCCAGCAGACATCTGGAGGAATTACTAAAATAAGAACACAGGTTTAGGATGCATAGTGTGATTTAAAGAGGAGCAATTCGAATATATGATGCAAGAGAAATTCTTCTGAAGTAAGCTGTGGATTTAGCTACTGACCAAATATATTACACTTTAAGGTATAGCCCTGGAGTGGGAATCCCATATATATACTATAACATTCTTTAGGGCCAGATCATCATGAAGCCCTACAAACTTTGAATTATTGTGTTGTACAATATATTATCAATATGCAATTAATGAATGTTGCTAAAAATTTCCACTAAATTATAGTATATATGTCTGAGTAACATGTCCTATGAAAACACATGGTGACCAGACATGCTATATTTAGAACAACCAAGCTCTCCAGAGATACAGAGTGTCAAGTCTAATTTCGGCCATTTCGTGAACTCCATTCCAGGGACGCATCTTTAATGAAGCCATACCAGGATAGGTAATTAAATTTAATAGCTATTAGCATATCATGGTAATATTCCAAATTAATCCATATCTTAATAAACAATTGTTCAGCTAAATTCGTTTGGTTAACGAGAGGATAAATTGATCCTTAAAACAGTAAGGGTAACTATATCCTCCTGGGAATGGATTTCACTAGTATCTAGATGCTGTGAAAAGCATCTAAAATAAAATAAAATAAAATTAGGAAGGTTGGTGGAGTTATGAGAGATTTGGATCCAATATGTTCGCGGCACTAATCCCATTTATTGCAGGTACAGTATACGATGGACTTACGAGCCCACCTCAGTTAGCAATTACCTGCCACTTAAATAACAATATACAAACTAGGTTAACATATTTATCAAATAAGTATATGATTTATTAGATTTGTTTAAAGATAAATTAAAATATACATTTATAGCAGATAAATTCATAGTGGTAAAGAATTAACAATCTTGTAATTCTTTAACATATAATTCATATTTGGCAAGATACCATATTTAAAGGATTGGCTAAAATATTTTATAACCTTATCAGTGCTCGTTGCATTATTTTTATTTTACCAAGTGGTAAAGTGGTATTGTCATCCGACAAGTAATGAAAGCAGCACTAATCCTGCTGGAACTCCCTGAAACTGGGTTTCCTAGAGAACAATGAGATAGTACATACAGTTTATTACCCAGTGAAGTAAGCAACAGTTTACTAGTGGCCACTGGATATAACTACTGTCACAGTAGACAGCTAAGTTTGCTGTTATGTTAGCAGTTAGATCTTTATTTTAGGCAGTCAGAAACTTAAAACCCCACAAAGTTTGAAAAACGTCAGGAAACAAGTGGAAAACTTCAGTGAGGAGAAGACACGCGTGGCCCGTGACCGCAGCCAACACAACCATCTTGACTATAACTAGCAGAACAGTTTTCTCTGGCCAAGTGATGAGTGGAACACTTCAGCGAGGAAGATGAAGCAAGTGAGCACTAAGCCGGCAGCCCACACCATCAGTAGTCCACCCATCCTCACCATCCCAAGTGGCTCTGCTTCTTCACTCATCAAATTCGCAACACACACTTCGTGGTTGGAAAATTAATCAGATGAGAATTCTCATCCAAACGAGTCTGTTCGATTGAAATAAATATGTTAACATTCGGGAAAATTTGTCCACTATTTAAAGTTAAACATTTAATTTATCTTCCTAGAATTGAAGTACTTATAGTAATGATATGGTCGGATGTACATATTTGGATAGGATGGACCAATAGATAGTAGACATTTGTGTAATTGAATTTGGAAAAACAAGTAAATTTTTTTTTTTATTTTGCTAATAAAATCTAACTTAACCATCCTATGCCTAATACATGTTAACTGAGGCTTAATATATAAATAGTGCCTAGAAATATTTTAGTACAGTTTTCAGTTTTTCCGGGCTCTATAAAATGAATAGTATCAATTTCTACATTCTCTCTGTCCATCACGTCGATATTTGCAGGATATTCCACACAATTACAAAAGAACTGACTTACCAAGAGGCTGGATTTAAGACATTGTCTGCCATTACTACACCAGCACACGTTGATTTGGGCTAAAATGACACTCTCATGTGCCACAATTTGACCCATTATAAAAGGAAACAAACGAGAAGAATCATTTTTGCTGAAGCTCTTCAAAACAGAAAATATAAAGATGATAATAATAAGTTGCAGTTGACAGTTTTAATAAGCAAACGTGCTCCTAACGTTGTGGCATTAAAGCAAGCTGATATTACTACATAAACTATAGTAGTTAGCTGTGCCATTATTATTTTTTTTCTGAAAGAAACAAATTAGTAATTAGTTTAAAAAATTTGAGTAGATTGCCAAAGAAGATGACAAAATGACAATAAAATATTATTGCCGCAGAAACTGGAAAACAAGAGACGGATCATTACACTGGTACAATAGAAGCTAGAGTTCTAGTGATGGATCGTTATACTGGTGCATAGGAAGTTGCGCCAGCTGATCTGCAGCAGAAGTTGAAGAGTTGAAGGATTAGTGAAAGATCATTATACTGGGGGAGCATTAATAGGTCATTATACCGGTGCAACGGAGCTGGAAGAATAGTGATGGATCATTATACTGGAACAACAGAAGCTGGAGGAATAGTTATGGATCATTATACTGACACATCGGTAGCAGGAAGAATAGTGATTGTTCATTATACTGGTGCAATGGAAGCTGGAAGATTAATGATGGATCATTATATTGATTCAACGAAAGTTGGAGGAGAAGTGATGGATCTTTATACTGGTTCAACGGAAGCTGGAGGACCAATGAAGGACCATTATACTCTTGTAACGGAAGCTGGAGCACCAGTGATGTGTCATTATACTGGAGCAATGGATGCTGGAGGACAAGTCATGGATCATTGTGCTGGTGAAACGGAAGCTGGAGGACTAGTGAATGATCATTATACTGGTGAAACGGAAGGCTGAGGAGTTGTTAACGATCATAATTCAGTGCAACGGAAACTGAAGAACCAGTGATGGTTCATTATACAGATCAACGGAAGCTGGAGGACCAGTGATAGATCATTATACAGTGCAACGGAAGCTGGTTGACGAGTGATGGATCATTATACAGGTGAATTAGAAGCTGGAGGACTAGTGATGAATCATTATTCTTTTGCAATGGAAACTGGAGCAACAGTGATGGATCATTATACTTGTGCAACGGATGCTGGAGGACCAGTGATGGATCATTATATTAGTGCAACGGAAGCTGGACGACTAGTGATGGAACATTATACAAATGCAACAGAAGCTGAAGGACCAGTGATAGATCATTATAATAGTACAACAGAACCTGGAGGACGAGTGAAGGATCATTATACTGAGCAACGGAAGCTGGATGTCCAGTGATGTATCATTATACTGGGGGAATGGACACAAGAGGACTAGTGATGGATCATTATACTGTTGCAATGTAAGCTGGAGGACTAGTGATAGATCATTAAACAGTGCAACGGAAGCTGGTTGACGACTGATGGATCATTATACGGGTGCAACGGAAGCTGGAGGACTAGTGATGAATCATTATTCTGTTGCAATGTAAGCTGGAGCACCAGTGATGGATCATTACACTTGTGCAACGGATGCTAGCGGACTAGTAATGGATTATTTTGAGGTTACCTTGAGTTGATTTCGGTGCTTTAGTGCTCCCTGTCCCGGTCCTCGACCAGGCCTCCACCCCCAGGAAGCAGCCCGTGACAGCTGACTAACTCCCAGGTACCTATTTACTGCTAGGTAACAGGGGCATAGGGTGAAAGAAACTCTGCCCATCGTTTCTCGTCGGCGCCCAGGATAGAACCTGGGACCACAGGATAACGTGTCCAGTCCGCTCGGCCGGCCGGCCCCTTTCAATATACTGGTGTAATGGAAGCTGGAGGAGTAGGTGATGGGTCATTATACTAGTTCAACTTAAGCTGGAGGACTAGTGATGGATCATTATACTGGTGCAATGGGAATATTGCATGAGATTATTCTCGGGAATATTGCTGACCAGTTATGGACCATTATACTGGTGTAATGGAAGCTTGAGGATTAGTGATGAATCATTATACTGGTGTAAAGGATGCTGGATGAATAGTGATGGATCATTATAGTAATGCAACGAAAGCCGTAGAACAAGTGATGGTTCATTATAATGGTGCAACGGAAGTAGTAGTACTGGTGATAAACTATTACACAGTGCAATGGAAGCTAGAGAACATGGGATGGATCATTATACAGTGCAACAGAATCTGGAGGACGAGTAATGGATCATCATACAATGCAGCTGAATCTGGAAGACCAGTGATGGATCGTTATACTTGTGCAACGGAAGCTGGAGGAACAATGATGGGTCATTATACAGTGCAATGTATGCTGGAGGAGTAGTGATGGATCATTACACAGTGCAACAGAATCTGGAGGACCAGTGATAGATCATTATGTGAGAAGGTGGCCTTCGGCCGACTTCTCAGCTAGCTTACATTTATTAGATAGTAGAAGAAATTAATATTTTGGCCTGTGGACAGATGTGCATCAAAAACCCATCTCCCTTTTTTCGAGAGATAGGAGGTCGAAATTAGGTGTCTTTCGAAAGCTGATGTCTTCAGCAGTCCAAACAACCAACCCTTGTTGCTGTAGCTGTTCCCTGCAAATAGTTACAGATTTTGCCTGAGTTCTGTAACGTTGGCCCATAGTAACAAGAGAGAGAGGGAGAGAGAAGGCTCTCGCCTGGCCCTGGAGCTAACGGTCGCCATGACGTCACGTCACTGGCAGGTTTGCTCTGATTGGGAGCGGCACGAGGCCTCCGCCGATGCTCGAACCCCATTGGTCGAGCCTGGCACCGCAAAGTGAGCCGCGGCGTCGAGTTTTCCCGCCCAAGGCGTTATTCTGTCCAGTGACGTTGTGCCTAGTAGACGTGTATCGCCTCTGTTCCAGCAGAGGCGATCCATTTTAAGCAGTTTACAGTGATTGTCTGCAGTTGGTCGTGTACCCAGCGACCATAGGAAGGTTTATTGCGATATTAGACATATTGTGTTGCAACCCGTCTTCGCAAATTCGTATAGTCAATATTGACTTATTAGTTACCTGCATAGGTGACATACTAAACATAATAGTTTCCCTTCAAAAGCTTCATAGAAAACACCAACCATACCTAACCTACTTAGTATGTTAAAATATTGCATCTTATAGCTTCGTAATTACAATTGTTACTTAACCTATTATAGGTATAGGTTAGGTAATAATTGTAATTACAAAGCAATAAGATGCTTATCTTAACATACTAAGTAGGTTAGGTAAGGTCGGTGTTTTCTATGAAGATTTTCAAGGGAAACTATTATGTTAAGTATGTCACCTATGCACTTATTTAATAAGTCAATATTGACTATACGAATTTGCGAGGACAGGTTGTGTGTTAAGGCAGAAAGCCTAAATAAGAGAGTGAAGATGGGAGGACCAGCTGAGGGGAGGAGCAGCACATCCTCTCCTGCTGATAGCTTGCAGGTGACTGACCAGCTGGCAGCCTGGGGCAGGCAGGTCGCCTGCCCCAGTGGAGAATGGAGAATGGACCCGCCCGGGCGTGGGGGAGTCCTCATGGCAGGCAGGAGTCAGAGGAATGTCGAGTGGAGACATTTATTATGTAGTTTATTTTCATTATATGTTTGCAGAGGAACATTTTTATTGGCGTATCGATGGGTTGCAGGTTTGTTCTGAGGAAGGAGTTGATGGGAGTACTCTGAGGCCAGAGAAGAAGCTAATGAGTAGATCTTCAAGGCTGTAGGAGTGGATGCTGTACTCTGTGGAAGAGCAAGCCCCATAGTGAGGAATTGGACCTCAAACTGTGTGAAGAGGAGCAGTGAAGTGAAGTCTCCCATGCTTCTGTGGAATCAGTGGTACAGTACCACTGGAGTCCAAGGGAAACTTCATGGTGCAGTAACCTGGATGAGCTGTAGAGGATCCTGGTTATCTTGAGGTTATCTTGAAATGATTTCGGGGCCTGTTTAGTGTCCCGCGGCCCGGTCCTCGATCAGGCCTCCACCCCCAGGAAGCAGCCCGTGACAGCTGACTAACACACAGGTACCTATTTTACTGCTAGGTAACAGGGGCATAGGGTGAAGGAAATTCTGCCCATTGTTTCTCGCCGGCACCTGGGATCGAACCCAGGACCACAGGATCACAACTTCAGCGTGCTGTCCGCTCGGCCGACCGGCTCCCTCTATCCTGGTAGATAAACCTGGAAGAACTTAATGATGTCAGGGTTGTGGACTTCCAGATGTAGGAAGGAAGTTCTTATTGACTACTTGTTGGGAGTTGGTAGAGTGCTTGATTGTCATTAGCGTGCAAGACGCAGTGAAAGCTGGGTGATTGATTATCATTTCTATGCCAAGGAATATTTATACTGAAGTTATTGAATTACAACTGTAGGCTGGATTACCTGCAGAGTTATATGTATATATATGTTCAAGGGCTGATAATGCCATATTTGTTTTACAAGGTTTCACCCTCTAGGTAAAGTTAATAGTGCTGTAATTGCTTTACTAGGTTTAACTAACTTGGCGAGGTTGGTAGCATATGTGGCAAGCCACGAGTTGAGCTACCACTTGGTATAAGTAACTGATAGAGTCCTGCTGGTATTGGTTTGCAACCAGGTTATAATATCATAAAGTGTAGAGGTTTATATTCCCATTTATTGTATGTGAGTGTTCTGTATATGTTCTGTGTTGTATTAAATAGTGTAGTTACAGCTGTTTGCCCTTGTCTTAGTGACGCTTCCCAGGAAGTAAAAGAGAGAGAGGAGAGAGAGAGAAAGCACCACAGAAGTGGACCTCGGTAGCACAGAATAATAATTCAAATGAGAAGGGGATTGAGATCATACCAACCAAGGAGAGAGTGGGGAGTCCCGGCGGTTAAAGTGGGTATGTGCACATGACAATGAGGTTTGTGTTGGAGCCGCATTCCCTAAATATGTGACCCTGAACCCCTCTCCAAAAGCAAGAAGCGTGCAGGGTGATCTCCAGATTAAAGAGTAAGCACTCTACAGAGGTTTTGGTTTGGTGGGTTGTCCAGAAGAGGCAATCTATGGACCCACAACAACATATTAATATTATTACAACCCACAACGTAACAAAAATTGGGGACCTGTGTCCGGGAGAGTGAACTGACACACCCACACCCTGTTTGAGAGTGGACTAGTACACTCCTCGTGAAATAAGTAGGGTGTGTGACCATAAGTACATATTCTCTTTCTCTTGGGAAGATTCACAGGACAAGATGGATAAGGTGCAAGCGCTTGTGGAGTCAGGCAAGCCTGAGGACTTGGAAGGTTGCACCAAAGAACAGTTAAAACAAATAGTGGAAAGATGTGGCATCAGGGTGAAGGCATCTAAAGTAGCTGGGATGAAGGATGAGATCCTGAGGCAGTTAAGAGCCAAGAGTTAGGCGGCAGATCAAGGAGCCCAGAAAGGAGCTGAAAGTGGGAAGGAGGATGAAGTGGGATCCCATGGATCGAGTAGGAGCAGTAAGAGTAGCCACAGTAGCAGGAGCCGCAGGAACAGGAGCTTAGAATGGTTCCAAATAGAGCTCCAGGCACAGCGCGAACGTGAGTGTGAGGGGAGACAGTTCCAACTGGAGAAGTTAAAGCTACAACTTCAGATGAAAAATGAGGTATAAAAAAGAGAAAACCAGAATCAAAGACCTGGAGTTAGAACAGGAGAAAGAAAAAGCCCAGGTCTTAAGGGAAAAAGACAGGACCAAACAAATGCAGATAGAAGCAAATAGAACCTTGGCTGAGCAAAGGTTTGATATGGGTTGCCAGAGAGCACCACCCAGGTATCACACCCACCAGATAATAGGGTTAGGGAAAAGGACATTCACCCTATTTGTACCCGAAGAGGCAGAGAGCTTCTTTGAACACTTCGAAAAGGTGGCCAGCATCAAGGAATGGCCACAGGCAGACTGGGCGCAACTGGTGCAATTAAGATTGACCGACGCAGCCAGGGAGGCATACACACAACTGACACTGGAGGAATGCCAGGATTATGCAACAGTGATGAACAGCATACTGCGTTCATTTTAGCTAACCCCAAAAGCTTATAGGAAGCGTTTCAGAGAGATGGTGAAGGTTGGAGCATGTACGTTTGCTGAGACAGCAAGGGATCTGGAATGGCGATTCCAGAAGTGAATTGAGGCTGCCGGAGTTGGAGCCTATGCTGATCTGAAACAGCTGATGATAATTGAAAAAATTCCTGGAGATGATGCACCCCGAGACAAAGTTCAAGATCCAAGAGGTAGGGGTAAATGATGTGAAAGACGAGGCAGATAGGGTGGATATGATTACTGAAGCATACAAAAGCTTAAGGGAGAACAGAGTGAGAAGCGAGGCGAGACGTAGTAATAGCAGACCCAGTGGAGTCTGGAGAGGAAGGAATTATGATAGACCCAGAGGAGACTGGGGTGTGAACATTTTTGATAAATGGGCGAGTAATCGCAAGCATCCTGAAACTCAGAACAGTAGGTCGCACACTTCATCTGAAAGTGAGGATAGAGAAGTTAAACGAGAAACTAAAAATGTGCTGAGAAGTCAAAGGTCCAGGCATGCTCCACAGACCACGAGTAGTGCGCCTGGCCCGAGGAACTCCCGTGCGAGTGGATAGAGTCAGAGCCACTCTGGTATATCTAGAAGAGACTTTTCCCAGATGAGATGTTACAGTTGTAACAGATTAGGTCACGTGATGAGAGATTGTCGGCAGGACAAGAGAGTTGAGACCCTGGCCACGTGTGACCCTAGGAATAAATATATTGAGGTAGCCCCGGACAAACCACAGAGTATAATGTTAGTGAAGGAGCGGTATAGGCCGTTCATAAGTAAAGGTTGGATCAGAATAGGAAGCCAACCTGAAGTAGAAGTTAGTATCCTAAGAGATACCGGAGAGAATCAGAGCTTGATCACGAGAAGCCTGATTGGGAGTGGTCAACTGTTATCTGGCAGGAGGAAGATTAATAAGGCGCATGGGCTTCTGTCAGAGGGTGAAATGCCCGTATGTGCTGTCCAGCTAAAGTCGGACTATGTGTCGACGGAGGTGATGTTGGGAGTATGCCACTGTTCCAGAATTCCAAGTGATCCTGGGGAATGACTTGTGTGGGACAAAGGTGTTGCTAAAGGTAATAGTGGAGGCTGTGCCAGGAAGGCCACGACACAGATGGGACACCTGAGTGTGTGAACCCGACTGACATTCGAGGGGACGTGTCAGGAGACGGCCAAGCCATTGAGTACCCTGTCTCGGTAGTGACGAAGGCAGAGGTGGCCGACAAGGAAGACACTGGCGAAGATGTGACAGTCTCGGCTCCACCGAGGAAAGATGTCGATATGGAGATAGCGTGGCTGTTTGAGGAAGGTCTGGCTCAGGAGAATGGAGTCTCGATGAGGTCAGAAGTGAAGATGACCCGACCGAAGAAGAAGAATCAGAAGAGAGCGGACCTGAGTAGAGCCCAGCCCACTGAAATTGAGAATCGGAAGGGGGATGCAACTGTGCTGAGCAGAAGAGAAAAAGGATGTGGACAGATTGAGGACGAGAGTAAAGCATCAAGTTGTCCAAGAGCACAGAAGCATAGGGATAATGGAGTTAAGTTGTTTGAGGTGTCAGGAGTTGACATGTTTCACGGGAAGCGTGGAGAATAGATAGTGAAGAATAGTGATAGCCAAGAAGAAGAAGAAAAGAGAAGAGATAGTATGCATAAAGGGATGCTTACGAGCACGCTGAGAGAGGTAAAGCGACAAGTACGGTCGAATGCAGTAATGCAGTACTCAGGGAAACCATGAAGGAACGAAGAAGAGTTGAAGGAGAGGAAATAAAGTTATGTGTTATGTAGAGGTGAAAAGAGGATGATGATGCAAGCATGGAGGAATAGAAGAAAGCTAAGGATTCGATGGAAGTCAAAGAGTATGAGGTCTTGGATAAATGAGGAGATGAAAGGAGGGATCGTTGGTGAAGACGGGAGAGCGAAGTATGATGACAGGAGACGGAAGTATGATGGCAGTAGATGGAAGCGTGTAGATCCGGGGTCTCCAAACTATGGCCCGCGGGCCACATCCGGCCCGCCACATAATTTCATCCGGCCCGCCAAACAAATCCCAGTGTGGTGGTCTTGAAAAAATAATTATCGTACGAATGGCATCGCAGAATTATTCAAAGCTGGAGCTGCTGACTGGTGGCGCTCAGCCCGAGTCAGTTTTCCTCTCTCTCGATAGTGTGACGCACAGATACTAGTACTGGTAGGTATGTGTTGTGCATTACAACACATACCTACCAACACATACAACCAATCAGTTGTGTATAACTGTATATTGTGGGGATGGAGAGCGAGTGGAGGAGAGGTATGTCCAGAAAAAGTAAACCTCTTCAAAATGATAAGTCTTGGGTCAAATACTGTTGCTCGTAGAATTGAAGATTTAGGAGGCGACATAATTCGGCAAATAAAGGAAAAAACAAAAAGATTTTGTTGGTATTCTCTTGCGTTAGATGAATCAACTGATGTGTGTGATACTTCTCAGCTCTTAGTATTCATTCGTGGTGTTGATAGTGAATTTAATGTGACCCAAGAATTAGCATCAGTTCACAGCATGCACACCACAACAACTGGAGAGGACATTTTCAATGAAGTAAGTAAAACTATGACAGAATATAACCTGGAATGGAAACAAGTGCAGTGTGTGACACTTGATGGAGGAAAGAATATGTCTGGGACAAAGAAGGGTTTGGTTGGGCAAATTACAACAGCTTGTGAGGTTGGAGGATTCTCAAAACCCATTTTTTTGCATTGCCTGATTCATCAACAAGCATTGTGCCTAAAATATGTTGATATGTCTTGTGTCATGAAACCTGTTGTTTCTGTGGTTAATTTCATTAGATCTCATGCACTCAACCATCGCCAGTTCCGTGATTTCTTGAAAGAAATTGATGCGGAGTTTGTTGACTTGCCTTATTATACAGCAGTTAGATGGCTTACTTGTGGAAAGGTTTTGCTGCATTTCTTTGAGCTCAGATTAGAAATTGATTTATTTCTCACAGAGAAAAATAAACCTCAGCCATTATTATCAGAATGTGAATGGATTTGGAAATTGGCATTTTTTGCAGATATGACAGGTTCTATGAATAACTTGAATCTGAAATTGCAAGGCAAAACAAATTTGATCAGTGACTACTTTGTTCATGTCAAGGCATTCAGAGCAAAACTTGCGCTACTTGAAGGCCAGGTGAAGGTTAAGAATTTTGCTCATTTTCCATGTTGTGAAAAATTTCATGCAGAAAGTAAAGTTGAATTTCCTTTTTCATTTACAAATGAAATAATTTCAGATTTGAAAAAACAGTTTCAGAAGCGATTTGCTGACTTTGATGCCAAAGCAAATGAAATCAGGCTCTTTCATAATCCATTTGACTGCAATGCTGAAAATCTTCCAACTCAATTTCAAATGGAAATTATTGATCTCCAGGCAGATGACAGACTGAAAGATAAGTATAGAGAAGGAAATCTGATTGAGTTTTATAAATGCCTGCAGCCAGATCAGTTTCCAAATTTGATAAAGTTTGCTTGTAGTTTTGTGTCCATTTTTGGTTCAACATACTTGTGTGAACAAACATTTTCCAAAATGAAGTATGTGAAATCTAATTATCGAACAAATTTGTCTGATGATCACTTGAAATCAATTCTTACAATTGGCTCATCTAATCTGGAACCTGATTTTAATGAAATTTTGAAGTCAAAACGACACTATCATTCGTCACACTAATTTGGTTGCATAAAACTAAAGGCAGGAATCTATTTAGTTTACCCTAATTTTTTCCAAAAAGATATGTTTTAATTTTTCCATGTTTATACTTTAATATTTGAGGAAATTAAATTACTGGCACTGATTTGTTTTTTGTTTTTTTTTCATTTTTCGGCCGCATAAATATGGGAAATATATAATGTGGCCCTTACATTGAAAAGTTTGGAGACCCCTGCTTAATCTACTCAGTAGGGTAAATATCAGACGAGCTAGCTGGTTATCCTTTCCTCTATTCTTTTTTGTTGGTTCCTTGATGTGTTGGCTTAGAAAGTTTCTTGTTGCCACGTCCAGCAGCTTAGCTCTCCATGTTTCTGGTCCTGCATGCGGGTCTCTATTCTCCCAATCTATCGTCTCGTGGTTGAAGTCTTCCATGATTAGTAGTCCAGATGCATTTCTGCTAGCAACAGAAGCTGCTCTCATATTATGTTAATGGTGGCCATGTTGTTTCCATCATATGTCTGTCTGGGTCTTCTGTCATTTGGTGGTGGATTATATATGACTACGACTATAATTTTTTGTCCTCCAGTTGTTATGGTACCTGTTATGTAGTCAATGAAACCTTCACATCCTGAACAACCAACTCCTCAAAATCCCAGCCATTTCTTACCAGCAGAGCTAAACCACCACCACCTCTTCCTCCTCTATCTTTCCTCATAACATAATAGTCCTTGTGGGAATACTGCATTTGTTATGGTTTT
Source organism: Procambarus virginalis (assembly GCA_020271785.1). Taxonomy (NCBI): domain Eukaryota; kingdom Metazoa; phylum Arthropoda; class Malacostraca; order Decapoda; family Cambaridae; genus Procambarus; species Procambarus virginalis. Next base: position 3,942,723 of record WNGS01165523.1, read on the forward strand.
CGTTAGCTTTGTTTCTGTGAGTGCTATTATGTCTGGATTTTCCTCTAGTACCCATTCTCCAAGTTCATTTGTTTTATTTGTAATTCCATCTATGTTTGTGTACATTGCCTTGAGGCTCACTTTCTTCTGTCCTTTCTCAAATTGCCTCCTTGGTGAGTGTTCTGCTGGTGGGGAAAGTTGTTCCATGGGTGTGGGGATTTGTGAGGTGGATAAGAGGGTCTCAGAGGATACTGGGGTGAGGGGTGGGGGGGTCAACTGAAGGGGAGGACAGGGAGGGTATGGGATGAAGTGAGGACAGGAAGAAAAGCGGGAAGGGGGGGATATGGTAGTAGGAGGGGAGAGGTAGCAGGGTGAGAATGGGGTGTGGGGGGAGGGATATTTGGCTGAGCATTTGAGTGGGGCAGGAGGGTTTGGAGTTGGGGAGGGTTTCTATGCAGAGGAGGGTGGCGGGGTTGCCCTCCCTCTGGTGTTACTGAGTAGCTGGTTGTGGGTTCCTCCCTCACGCCTGGGATGTTGTGTTGGGAGCTGTGATATCCTGGTTTTCCCCTCTCGCCCTGCGTTTCCTCCTTGCTTCTGCCACCATGGCTCTCTCCTCCCTCATCAAGTCCCTCTGGAGGAATAGTTTTTTAATTTTCCCACATATTGCAGGTGGCTCTTCCTTGTTAGAATCTACTCCTGTGTGTTCTCGTTTGCAAACTCTATCTTTAGCATGCGGTCTCGGTCTTTGTTGTACCAGCCTAGCCTGGTAAAACAAGTGTGTTTGTGTGTGTGTACTCACCTAGTTGTGCTTGTGGGGGATGAGCTTTGGCTCTTTGGTCCCACCGCTCAACCTTGTCATACTCAACCTTGTATGACCCTGTCATACCCAAAATTATTCGCCTGATAATTTTGTATGTGGTGATCATATCTCCCCGAGCTCTTTTGTCTCCAAGCAACGTGAGGTGTAGTTCACTCAGCCTGTCCTATAACTCATGTCTCATAGTTCTGGGACTAGCCTAGTGGCATACCACTGAACTTTATCTAGCTTCGTCTTGTGCTTGACTGTGTGTAGTATTCTTCTATTTATGCTAGCGGGGGTGAGCTCTGGCTTTTTGGTCCCGCCTCTGAACCGTCAATCAAATGAGGTACAGATTCCTGAGCCTACTGGGCTCTATCATATCTACATTTGTATGAAGTCAGCCTCCACCACATCACTGCCTAATGCATTCCACCTGTTAACTACTCTGACACTGAAAAAGTTCTTTCTAACGTCCCTGTGGCTCATTTGGGTACTCAGTTTCCACCTGTGCACCCGTGTTAAACAGTTTATCTTTATCTACTCTGTCAATTCCTCCGAGAATTTTGTAGGTAGTGATCACATCTCCCCTTACTCTTCTGTCTTCTAGTGTCGTAAGGTGCATTTCCCGTAGCCTTTCTTCGTAACTCTTGCCTCTTAGTTCTGGGACTAGCCTAGTGGCATATCTCGGAACTTTTTCAAGCTTCGCTTTGTGCGTGACAAGGTATGGGCTCCATGCTGGGACTGCATACTCCAGGATTGGCCTTACATATGTGGTATACAAGGTTTTGAATGATTCCTTACACAGGTTCCTGAGGGTAGTTCTGTTGTTAGCCAGCCTCGCATACGCCGCAGATGTTATTCGATGTGTGCTTCAGAAGACAGATTTGGTGTGATATCAACTCCTAGATC
>WNGS01165523.1:3964909-3998065 GCA_020271785.1 Procambarus virginalis
CTGGTGTTGACTTTTTGATGTGAAGCGCCTCTCAGATATGTAGCCGCCTGCTATATATATATATATATATATATATAATATATATATATATAATATATAATATATATATATATATATATATATATATAATATAATATATATATATATATATATATATATATTATATATATATATATATATATATATATATATATATCTATATATATATATATATATATATATATATATATATATTGTTAGCAGTCTTTCTTGTGTTGTTATATATGACAGATATGTTGTTATATATGACAGAAAAGGTAAAATTAATAATTCTAACACAAATTTAATAAATATTTCTTATGTTTCTTTTCACTGTCGATGGTAATTGAAAAATCAATTCTCCAAAATACATTTTTATTTATAGACTGACATGACGTCTGAACGCATTTCACAATAACTTATTACATTTTCAAAGACTTTATTGTACACACACAACTGTATCCTATAAACACACAAATCCGTCCATACTTATACTCGCATTTGGGTGAGGTGATATGGTACAACAGTTTTGGGTGAGGAGAACAAACTTGTGACAAACACAAGAAAAAACACGAAACTATGGGTATTAATTGGATATGAGAACATAAGAATGGAAGTAACTGTAGAGGGCCTTTTGGCCCATACTTCCTCTTGATGCTTCTATATTGGTTCGGAGTCTTGAAGTGGGTAAAATATAGTTGTGCATTAATTGGCTGTTGAATGCTGGTGTAGACTTCTTAATGTGTAACGCCTTGCAGATGTCGAGCCGCTTGCTATCGCTGTATCTGTCTATGATTTCTGTGTTGTTTGTTAAGATTTCTCTCAGTATGTTTTCTGGTATGTCAAGAGGAGTGCAAGCCGGGTCACGATACACTCTGTCTGCTGTCATCGTGATTGTTTTATCCACAGGTACGTTGGTAAATAGTGGCTCTACATCCAACGAGGCTCTTATCCCCAAGGCCCGTGCTCCCCGCAGTAAGTCAACAAATTCCTTGGGAGACTTCAGGTTGAAAGCACAAGGGACATAAGGAGTCAGCAACCCGTTGAGACAGTTTACCTCTTCAGACAGTTTACCTTCCTCTACGGCCTTGACCACAGTACCCTTACCTTCCTATACCGCATTGACCACAGTACCCTTACCTTACTCTACTGCTTTGTCCACAGTACCCTTACCCCTCCTCTACTGCCTTGACCACAGTACCGTTACCTCTTCGTCATGTATCCACAGGTCGTATCTTCTCGAAGCCCTTGCTATTCCTGTTCAAGTATTTTCTGCACACTTACCTCAAGTGCCCTTTCTTGTCACAAAAGTTGCATATGTAGTCCTTAAACTTGCAGTTGCCACTTCTGTGTTTGTACCCACAGTGTTTACATCTTGTCTTGTCCTGTATGACCATAATTTCTTGGATAGTAGATTTCTTACCTCTGAAAGCCCTTTCCAGGCTCTAAATCTTCTCTAGCACTGTCCATGTGGTCATCGATTGTAAATCCAAGTTTTCCGCCACCAAGTTAGGGAAAAATATCTCATTTTCTACTGCCATGAGCAACTGGTTCCCTCACCCGGCAGTCAAACTATGCTCAAAAGTTGCAGTTGTTAGTGAACGCCTTCATTTTCCATATAAATCCTGTAAGGATTCCTACTGTTTTTTTCGTCCTCTTCTGCAAATGCATCAAACTCCTGTGATATGGTGGATATTACTGTATAATGAGGTTTAAGCAGGGTAATCAGGTCTAAATTGGTGTTTGTGTAGGGAAGCTCATACGTTACCCAGCACACCATATACTGCTGTACCCAGTGAAATTAAGAGTACCACTTTCTTGTTTGCGTCCTCCTTAATCCCTCCGTACTTGATGTTTGCTTCCAGCAGGCTCAGCCGCTGGTCCAACAAGATCTTGGTTGCATCACCAACACGACCGGACAAAAGAGGATGGTAGCCGAGGCTAATTCCCATCCCCCCGCCGGCACTCTGTTGGTAATCTTGGGCATGGTATTTTATCAAATCATCTCATTCTTTGGGGCACACGTGAGGAACACAAACGCGAACAAGCCTGAACGGTTTCCAGGCATATATGCAACTAAATGCCCATGATTGCCCAAGATTACAAAAAGAGTGCCGGCGGAGGGATGGAAATTAGCCACGGTTACAATCCTCTTTTGTCCAGTCGTGTTGGTCGAGTGGTTAAGGGATCCTGTACATTAGATGCATTGCTTTTGGCAGTATGGGGTCGAGTCACTTCTGGGGTGTGAGTTTTCAGTTGCATATATGCCTTGAGACCATTCAGGCTTGTTTGCATTTATGTTCCTCCTGTGTGCCACTAAGAATGAGGTGATTTGATAAAATACCATGTCCAAGATTACCAACAGAGTGCCAGCGGGGGGATGGAAATAAGCCTCGGCTACCATCCTCTTTTGTCCGGTCGTGTTGGTCGAGTGGTTAAGGAATCCTCTATATCAGATGCATTGCTTCTGGCAGTATGGGTTCGAGTCACTTCTGGGCTGTGAGTTTTCAGTTGCATATATGCCTGGAGATCGTTCAGGCTAGTTCGCTTACATATATATATATATATATATATATATATATATATATATATGCAACAATGATCACAAAAACACTGATCCAAGTATGCAGAATAACCACATGTGAAAAATAGAAAATGCTTAACGCGTTTTCGGCTAATTCACCTTCATCAGAGCACAGTAGAATGAAGATGAAGATGATATATATAAATATATATATATATTGTGACGGTAACGTGTTGGAAATGGTGGTCGGCAGTCTTCCAAATAGCAGGTGTCAATGCTGGGCCACATACAGTTAATTTATATAAAAAAGGAAAAAAAAGAGTGACTGCTTGTCTGATAATCTGTGGTAAGGCAAGATACACGAAAACACAAAAATATAAAAATTACTTTAATGAATCTAGAAAACAAAATAAAATAAAGTCAATTCCTTGGCATTTAAATAATGTAAAAGAAAAATACATAAAAGATATAATAAATTGAAAAGGGGGGAACTGGTTACGTTAACAAAGTAAATGGTGCTGGGAATATATGCGCTAGCTATAAACCTCTTATTTGATCACACGAGGTGGTTCAAATTAGGTGTTCACAGCAGGAGCACGAGATATATTCTGGCTGAGAGAGCTGCAAGGGACTCCAACAATAACTGGCGATGAAATGTGATTGGCGTGGAGCGGGGGTGGTGTGTTGGGTGGCGGCCAATGAGAACGCAGGACGGCCGCAAGTCGCTAGTTTGGCTGGGAGTAGTAGTTGACAAGTCGACCAGGTGTGCAGCAGGTGCTGGAGAGGGGGGAGGAGGGAGTTGCAGGTGCGTGTGGCTGTCTTGATATATACGTTAAGCCACTATAAAACGTATCTTGCATATTGTTGAGAACGTGATGAAGTAAGGAGATAGCAGGCTCAATCTCTGGGAAGAGATTATTGTCACAACTCTCCCCCGAAGCCTGCGGTTCTGGTTGAGTCACGTTCACGGGAGGTAGAGTGGGAGGTGGAGCTGCCTCTACCTCAGTGACGCTGGAGAGGGTGTCTGATATGATGTAGTCAGACTTCTGGGTGTAGCAATCTCCAGGCTGAAATGATGTAGCTGGCCAGCCCATTATAGAAGTAGTCGATGGTTGAGTTGGGCTGTCTGTAGGAAATGAAGATGGTTGTGGTCCATGTAGATGGTGGTGGACTGAGTACTTTGCTGGTATGGAGCAAAGTGTTGCCTGTTCAGGACGACGAGTAGCTCCTTGTTGCTCGTGGTGTCGTTTATGGTAGTTGGTATGTAGAGTCTCTTCGCCTTGTTGTACTAGGTCACCCACGTTGCCGGTACCACTGGCGTCGCTATGGAGGATGGGAGACTTGATATCTGGCGAGGCGAGAGAAGTATTAGAATATGATAAAGGAGCACAATTATGGTGTTGAAAATGATGGTGAAGGTCAGTAAGGATTTCCGAATTAGAAAGCGCTGTCTCAGTGTCAGTGCTTTCGGAAGGAGAAGCAGGGAAGGTCTCACTGTGGCTGTATGGACCTGTAAATGAGGTGAAATTGGTTAACACAGTGGGAGGAACCCCATGGTAGGGCTTGAGTAAATTGATGTGGCACAGCTGGGTCTTCCGCCGCCTATCGGGGGTCTCGAGAACGTAGTTGAAGTTGTTCCGGCACTCCTTAACACGGTAGGGTCCTGAGAACCTGTTCTGTAAAGGAGAACCTGGGATAGGGAAATAGGCAAGCACTAAGTCTCCTGGTTTAAACTTCCTTACTTTACAGTGCTGGTCGTAACGAGTCTTCATCCTCTCCTGGGCTTTCTGTAGGTTGTTGCTGGCAAAGGAATGGACCCTCTCTAGAATGTGTCGGAGATTTTGAAGATACTGGGGCACATTCTGATGCTCACTGAAGGTGGCATCACGTAGAGAATCCTTGAAAGCCTTGAGAGGTGTACGGCACTTACGTCCGTAGAGCATCTCATAAGGAGATACTCCTAGTGACTCGTTGGGAAGACTTCTGAAAATACACATGATGAGATCAATTTGCCTATCCCAATCCTTTGAGGTCTCATTACAAAACTTTTTTAAGAGTGCCTTGATGGTTTGATGACTACGCTCGAGAGAACCCTGTGAAGCAGGATGATAGGGGCTGGACAGTACCTGTTTGATGTTGAACTCCTCCAGAGTCCGTTTGAAGAGATCACTGGTGAAGTTGGTGCCACAGTCGCTCTGAATCTCCCTCGGAAATCCATACTGGGTGAAGATTTTCAGTAGATTCTTCACCACTGTAGCAGCCGTAATATTTTTCACTGGAACTGCTATCGGAAATCTGGTGGTAGGACACAGGATGGTTAAGATATATGCATTGCCTGCACTGGTCCGAGGCAAAGGACCAACACAGTCAATGATAAGTTTGTGGAACGGTTCCTCAGGCACCTGGATGGGTATCAGTGGTGCTCTGGGAATGGAAACGTTCGGTTTCCCGGCTAACTGACACACGTGGCATAATTTGACATGATTCTTGACGTCGTTAACCATACCTGGCCAGTAGTAGTCTTGTCGAATTCCATGGTAAGTCTTGTTGAACCCGTAGTGTGACAAAGCGCCGTGGGCCAGGTGTAGAATCGTGGGCCGCAGGCTGGTAGGAATCACTAGTTGTTCAACGTCTGCCCAATCGTCCTCGTCCTTCAGTTTACTGGGTCTATACCTGCGATAGAGTATTTCGTTCTCCATAAAGAACCCAGGAACACTGTCGGATTGGGTTTCAGCCTGAAAGAATAATGGTGTCAAGGTAAGATCATCTCTCTGTAACTTACGGAACTCCACAGCGGTCAGGTTAGGGGGTAGTTTCGAAGGGTCCTGAGGGACAGCGGTAGCAGTAGAGTCAGCTGGCTGTGGTCGTGCAGCTTGAGCACGGGTGGTCACCATAACAGGAGGAGAACCTTCATCACTCTCTTGAACCTTTGCTGGAACATGCTCAAAAATCGGGTTATCCAACACAGAGTTGCTTACCTCGGATATGTCCTTGACGATCAGGTTGTTTGGTTGTTGGTCTTCTGCCAAGTCGTTGCCCAGGAGAAGTTGCACTCCAGGCATGGGAAAAGGCTTTTCCCTGACGGCGACTTGGACTTCACCGGTCACGAAGGGACAATCTAGGTAAACTCTGGCAAGGGGATAAGGAGTTGTAGCAGTAAGGTCAGTGATGAACACAGTCTCTCCTGTGTAGGCGACGTTGGGCACAGCTGATTTCAAGACGATCGATTGTAGAGCCGCTGTGTCCCGCAGGATCTTAAGTCCAAAACGTCCCTCTGAATCTGAACCGTGGGTAGAGATAGTTCCTGGATATAGATGCTTGCTAAAGAGAGAGAGATCATTAGCATGAACACCAACATTCATTACAGGCTTACCGGACTTAGGGTGAGTAGGTTTAGACTTAGGAGGTTCGATGTTACCTTTAGATTGGGACTTACCACATTTGTCAATGGTGTGTCCATATAGTCGACAATACCTGCAGTACAGTTGAGAGGTACCTTGATCTGGGCTCGCTTTCTCGTAACTGTACCAAGACTTCTTGCTGGTAGGTTCTGGTGTCAGCCGGTGGATGAGGCTGTAAGTGTCAGCTGACTTCGCGCACTTCACCAAATCTGTCTCTTCTTTGTCTGCTAAGTATAGGCGGACAGGAGGAGGTACACGTCTCAAAAATTCTTCAACCAGTATGAGGTTGACAAGCTCTGAAAAAGTAGAGACATGTGCTGCCTCCAGCCATTTCATGAAATATCTTCGTTTGGTGTTAGCAAATTCTAAGAAGGTGGTGGTACTTGCCTTGACGTAGTCACGAAACTTTCGTCGATAGCTTTCGGTGGAGAGAAGGTAGGCGTCCAACACAGCTTGTTTCAGGGTGGTGTAGTCGTTTTCCGAAGCCAAAGTGCTGAGTGTGACTGCTGCTCTACCTGTTAAATGTACTCGGAGAAGGGTAGCCCATTGGTCGTCAGGCCAATTAAGTTGATCAGCAAGGGTCTCAAAAGTGGTAAAAAATACATCAACCTCCGTTTCGATGAACGGGGGCATTAACTTACTTGCATGGGAGACATTGAAACTGGGAGGAAGACTAGCTGCCGCTTGTTGGAGTTGAGCTTGGTGTGCAGCGTCCCTCGTGAGTTCTCAATTACGACATTCTAGCATTGCTTCTACCTGCCGTTTGTCGTGGTCACGTTGCATCTCGAGTCGCTGTTTGTATAAGGCCAACTCACGTTCACTTTCTTCTTTCTTCATTGCAGCCTCTCTTTCACTTTCTTCCTTCCTCAGTGCGGCCTCTCTTTCACTTTCTTCCTTCCTGAGGCAGCTTCTTCCTTTCTGAGGGCAGCTTCACGCTCGTTCTTCCTTTCTGATTGCAGCTGCTTCCTGTTGTTGCTCCCGCTCGATCTTAGCAAGTTCAACTGAGTTTTATTCTGTCAAGTCATGTTTATCTGAAAATATGTAGGAGAGCAAGAGGTGAAGTGAAGTGAGGTACAATGACAAATATATGAATGGGATTTGGTGGATATAAAATAACAGCTGCTTCATATGGGACAATACATGGATAATAATAGCATAAGATATTAGATATTAACAATGAATTAGTGAGACTAATGTGTATCAATGATCCAACTCAAATCGCCCTTTAACTGATAAATCAAAAATGGATCTAAATTATGTAAACCACTGATATTGTTCAAATTACATGATTTTGTAGTCAGTATTAAAGCAGATTCAATTATGTCCCTAATGAAACTACTTTACAATTGTTATTGAAAAAACCATCTCCCAATCAATTTGTGACAATTTTCTGACAAGTGAACAAACAAAGCATTAGGCAATTGGGCATGTCTTACAAAGTATTTATGTTGCGAAATTCTAAATTTCAGATCTTTAGATATTTGCCCAACATAGAACTTGTTACAGTCTTTACAAGGTATTTTACAAATGACACAATCATCACTACGAGAGCTGTTTCTAACTAATAGTTTATCAACAGTATTTTCGTAATTAAACAGTACATGTATCAAAAACTTTTCAAGGCCTTGTCCATATTTTCAAATCCAGAAAAATATGGTAAACATAACACATTCTTTGCGCGAATTTTCACACTGCTTATATTATTATAATATGTACGACGTGCTTTGCTATGGCAAACTTAAAAAAAAAACAGTGGATAACTAAGATAGAAACTAGATAGATAGATAACCAATAGAAACAATATTCCTAAACTCTTCATCTATGAACTCTGGACTAACAACCCGAAGAGCTCTTAGATACATAGTGGAAAAAAAATTCACATTGTATCTATGCCCTGATAAATATTGAACACGAGATAAATTATTCGTAGGCTTTCAGTAGACATTAAACTTTAGTGAAAAATCTTCCCTATGAATAAGTATATCAAAGAATGGCAAACATTTATTAATTTCTGTCTCCATAGTAAATTTTATAGAGGCGATTTGATCATTAAGTTTAGCTACAAATTCATCTGTATTTACATCTGTAGGCCATATGCCTACAGAATGGTAATGGGGGGCGAGCTCCCATGACCTATAAGAAGCTCCTATACGATGGGTGTCTCAAATAGCCTCTGACAACCAAGTCCAACTCCTGGCCTGCACGTGTGGCTTAGTCATTAAGTCCGGCGTAACTGCTTTTTTCGACAGGAGAAGGGGCAAGGGAGTGCCTCTGGCGCCTTAAAACCAGCTGCTCCGGGTAGATTGGACTCGATACCCCTGGGAAGGCAACCCATCTAGGGCAAGGAAAACCCTGATTTTAAACCTCCGCTGCCTTGCGGCCATACCCCTCTTTTGGGAAAGGCTTCAGGAGTCAACCTCGAGGAAAAATCCGGAGTTTGAGCCCCAAGAGACAGTTCGTTGCTGACTTCGACTTCGTTCTGGAAGCTCCTGCGACGGTGCTGGAACTATGTGCATTGGCATTTACCTTTCCATTGGATAATTTCAGCAACGTGGAGAGGGGGGGACCTGTTGCATGGTTAACACCTTCTTCTCCATATCTACCTACACAGGCTTTGTGCCCTGGAGTGGACAGTCCAGCTTCGCCTCACAGCTTCAAACAACACAGTAAGCGACAGTCAACCGGTTTTAAGTCTTCTGCTCGATTGGCGGAGAGTGCGACATCAGGGGTTGCTTCCGACGGTGGGAGGGGTCATAGCACCCCACTGGGCAGATACCGCTCGCCTCAAGCTGGGCAAACCCCAGCCAATAAAGTGTTGCCTCGCCACGGTCCGTTAACCCTCACAGGGTGTGTGGGGTTTAGGGTGAAAACCGACAAGCCAAACAAACTTTGCACCAAGCAATACCAAACCCAAAGAGAAAATATCAACTGCCCTAAAGCTGGGCACATAGAATGTCAGGGCACTGACACCAGGTTTCTCTGACGACCAGCAAGAAATCAACGACGCCCGAAAAACAGCAATCATCGATAGGGAGCTGAGCAAACTGCAGACGGATATTGTTGCTCTCCAAGAGCAACAGAATCGGAGCAACGCCAGAGTGTCTTCCAGGATCAGGATCTGTGAGAGAGAGGCCTTCTCTTTTTTCTGGCAAGGAAAATCTTCAGATGAGACCACAGAACATGGTGTGGGATTATCTGTCAGGAATGCACTATTGGGACACATTATGTCACCGACGGGGGAAACCGAACAAATTCTGTCTCTGCAACTGCACTCCCAAACACTCCCAAAAGTTAATGTAATTAGTGCATATTCACCAACCCTGAATTCTCCAGCAGAGGCAAAGGAAAAATTTTATGATGACCTTAAAGAGTTATAACGAGAATCCCTGTAAAGGAGCCTCTATTCATCTTCGGCGACTTCAACACCAGAGTGGGTGCCAATCATAAATTTTGGCCCACTTGTCTGGGTTAATTCGGCATAAGGAGGATGAATGAGAACGAGCAACGTCTGCTAGAACTCTGCTACCTTCATGGTCTCTGTGTCACCAACACGTTCTTCGGCACAAAGCCTCAACACCGAGTATCTTGGAAAAACCCCAGATCCAAGCACTGGCACCAGCTTGACCTGATTCTTATCAGGCGTGCAAGTCTTCCCAGTGTCAAGATTACGAGCAAATACCAGAGTGCTGTCTGTGACACCGACCACTCCTTGGTATGTTGCAGGGTCAAGATGCAAACAAAGATTATTCATCACTCGGCCGGGGGCCGGCTGGCCGAGCGGACAGCACGCTGTTTAATCCTGTGGTTCCGGGTTCGATCCCGGGCGCTGGCGAGAAACATTGGGCAGAGTCTTTCACCCTATGCCCCTGTTACCTAACAGTAAATATGTACCTAGGAGTTAGTCAGCTGTCACGGGCTGCTTCCTGGTGTGTGTATGTGTGTGCGTGTGATGTGTAAAAAAAGTAGTAGTTAGAAACAGTTGATTGACAGTTGAGAGGTGGGTCGAAAGAGCAGAGCTCAACCCCCCACAAACTCAACTAGATGAATACAACTAGGTGAATATTCGAAAAAGGAGGGCAGACCTCGCATCGACACCACCAAGACCCGCAATCAGGACAAGGTGTAAGTTTTGCACATGTGCTTGAAGAAGCTCTCCCTGGCCCAGCCTGGGTCACCGCCTGTAAAAGATGGGAGCACTTCAGAGACGCTGTGTTCAATGCTGCCATGTCCACCTTTGGCAAGAAGACCAGCGGGTCGGCAGGCTGGTTCAAGGCTCACTCGTAAGAAATTATACCTATCATCGAAGAGAAGAGAAACGCTTTGGCAGCCTACAAAGCCTGCCAAAGTCAGCGCAACTTACAGATCCTTCGGGCCGTCCGCGGCAAAGTGCAGCAGAGCGCCAGGCGATGTGCCAACAACTATTGGCTCCAGCTCTGCTCCCAGATACAGACTCAGCAGATATAGGCAATGTAAGAAGAATGTATGATGGCATCAAGTAGGCCTTCGGCCCGATCCAGAAGAAGACTGCTCCTCTGAAATCTGCCACAGGCGAGGGGATTCAGGACCAGACTCTGCAGCTGAAGCGCTGGGCCGAGCACTACTCTGAGCTATACGCCAGAGAAAATGTGGTCTCCGAAGACGCCCTGAGCGCCATTGAGTGCCTGCCTGTGTTAATGGAGCTCGACAGCGAACCGACCCTCGAAGAACTCAGTGAGGCCCTAGACTTCCTTGCTTCTAGCAAAGCACCTGGAAAAGACGGTACTACTGCTGAGACCTTGAAGTGCTGCAGGGGCAGCCTGCTCATGGAGCTGCATGAAATTTTCTGCCTCTGCTGGGAAGAAGGAGAGGTGCCACAGGACATGAGGGACGCCAACATCGTCGCGCTGTATGAGAATAAAGGTGACAGGGGCGACTGCAACAATTATCGTGGAACCTCTCTGCTCAGTATTGTCGGAAAGCTGTTTGCTCGAGTCGCATTGAAGAGGCTCCAAGTACATGCAGAGAGAGCGTCTATCCAGTATCACAATACGGATTCAGAGCTAACAGGCCCACCACCGATATGACTTTTCCCTCAGACAACTTCAGAAGAAATGCAGGGAACAGAAGCAGCCACTCTTCGTAACATTTATCGATCTGACGAAGGCCTTCGACATCGTCAGCAGGGATGGCCTGTTCAAGATCCTCCCCAATATCGGATGCTCACCCAGGCTCCTCAGCATCATCAGATGTTTCCACGACAACATGAATGGCACCGTGGTCTTTGATGGCCTAACATCAGACGCCTTTGACATCCAAAGGGTAGTAAAGCAGGGCTGCGTCCTGGCTCCAACCCTATTCGGGATTTTCTTCACAGTTATGCTGCAGCACGCCTTCGGATCTGCCACAGAAGGCCTCTACCTCCGGACCACATAGGATGGAATGCTCTTTAACCTCGCCAGGCTGAGAGCCAAGACGAACGTTCGGCTGAGGTGTCTGCATGAATTCCTTTTTGCCGACGACGCAGTAGTCACTGCCCACTCAGCCGAAGTCCTCCACCGGCTCATGACCAGCTTCAGCGAGGTCTGTCAGGCTTTCGGACTCGCCATCAGCCTGAAGAAAACACAGGTCATGGGACAAGGAGCTGACTCCCCACCTGACATCGGCATCTCCGATTCCAAACAGGAAGTCGTTCACGACCTCGTGTACCTGGGCTCCACAATCTCTGACTCCCTCTCTCTGGATACGGAGCTAAACAAACGGATCGGTAAGGCATCTACTACCATGTACAGGCTGACAAAGAGAGTGTGGGCCAACAATAGGCTGAATGAGTGTACAAAGATCCAGGTTTACAGAGCCTGTGTCCTGAGCACTCTCCTTTATGGCAGTGAGTCTTGGACACTCCGCGCCCGTCAGGAAAGGCAGCTGAATTCCTTCAACATATGCTGCCTTCGACACATCTTGGACATCACCTGGCAGGACAAGGTGACAAGTAACAATGTCCTGGGAAGAGCTAGAATCACCAGCATGTGCACAATGCTGAAACAGAGACGAATGTGCTGGCTCGGGCACATGATGCGAATGGGTAACGGCAGGATCCCCAAGGATCTCCTTCCTGTATAGAGAGCTGACGCAGGGAAAGCGTCCAACAGGCAAACCCCAGCTACGGTACAAAGACGTATGCAAGAGGGACCTAAAAGCCGTGGACGTCTATCTTGCTATGTGGGAAACACTGGCCGCAGACCGTTCAGCCTGGGGGCAGTCTGTTCAAAGAGGTCTCTTTAGCTCGAGGAGTCACTTGCCGAGAAATCGGAGGCAAAGAGACAGTGAAGGATAGACGAGAGCCTGGAAGACAGATCAGAATCGGACTTCGTTTGTGCTCGCTGTGGAATGGACTGCCACTCTCGGATTGGCCTCATCAGTCACACCAGACGCTGCACCAGGATTGACAACCAGAGCGCAACTCCATAGTCTCCTGAGACTGAAGGATGCCTACTGCTAGGCCATGTGCACTAAATATCATCAACATATCTAAATCATGGAATGATTCCAGGGCTAATTTTTTTAAACAAATTCCTTTTCGAAGAATTCCATGTACAAGTTTGAAAGCAATGGCGATAAAGGATTCCCCATTGCCATTCGAAAAGTCTGTAAATAATTCTCATTATTAAAGGTAAATTTACATTCTTTTATGCACAACTTAACAAGATTGACAACAATATCAGCAGAAAGAGGTAAAACATGATTCATTAATTCATGAGCAAGATAATCAAGAATATCATCAACTGGCACCTTTGTAAACAAAGACCAAACGTAAAAACTGATTAACTTGACATCAGGAGTGATTGGAACACTATTCAATTTGTTAACTAATTCAAGATAATTGGTCAAATGACAAGAGGAAATAGTTCCAAAAAATGGGGAACAATATTTTGGTAAGCAATTTAGAAAGCTTGTAAGAAATGGATCCTACAGAACTGATGATAGGCCTCATGGGATAGTTAAGTTTGAGTCTTAACTAGTCCATAGAGTTACTTAACAACTTCCTCAAGCTGCTATTGAAGAACTTGATAATGTCATCAAGAGGATTTTTCCTGAGTTTAGTGAATGTTAAAAATCTTGGAGGAGATCATTCATTTTCGAAAAATATTCCTCCTTAATCAATTTAGTACCTCATCACCTTCATTGCCAAATCTCTATGGACTTGTCAAGACTCATAAACTTAACTATCCCATGAGGCCTATCATCAGTTCTGTGGAATCCATTTTCTTTGTTCCCCCAACAAAAAAGAAATCAATCTCTCACCTTACACTTCGTCTTTCATGCTAATAAGAAATCAAGCACTCCCCTCATGCACTTATGTGTCCACATGATCCTCTGTTCTTTCCTAGAGGTCCACTACCAATAACATATATCTGGGTCCTCCAAAATTCAGTTAAGGTACTTCTGCAGTTCTCCTAATCAGCTGCACAACGAAGTCCTACTCCAACATCAATGAAACTCTTCTACCGGCACCACTAAGAAACGTGTAGCTCCCCTACACTGCTTGAAGTTCAACTCCACACCAAGGAGTTCTGCTCTACCTCAGAGTTCAGCATACACTTCTTCTCTAGCCTCGAAGTTCAACATACACTTCTTCTCTAGCCTCGAAGTTCCTCCATTAACTTCTTCCCACACAAACCTGCAATTCCATTACCATGCCAAAATAAAATGTTTCCCTAACAAAACATAAATTATAAACTTATGTGCCAGCACTAAATCTCGCCCTCCGACGTCGTTCCGCGCTGATCCAACCGTGGTGGGTATTCCCCCATCCTGGGCGAGTCCAAACTGGAAACATGTCTTGACACAATGCTGGGACCTCCGCCCCAGACGTGTCACTGGGGGCCTCCGCCCCTCAGTTGCCCACTGACCTCCCTAAAGAGAGGATGTACCACTCCTCCCTCCAGCATTTAATTTAGCTCACTGTCCCAATAAAAAACATATATCCTTCATGCATAAACACTTGTCATGATCGCTGGGCACACGATCAAGCACAGGTAAACATTATTAAAACTGATAAATGATCTTACTGCAGAATCTGTAATGTTAGGACGCTCAACTCCAGCGCCCCCAAAATGGCGTCCTCTAAGATATCCAACAGAGACACTTAATGTCTGCCTCACAGCTCTTCTGCTTGTGACTTGAGCTCACACAGTCGCCTGGCAGGCTCTACACAAAGACACATTCTTATCCTCCTCCACCTGAGGATACCACGATTCAGAGTTCCACACAGGTACGACCACCACTAGGCTTCAGGTCGTCTCCAAATCTTCACAAATAGCGAGAAGTAACGTGCATTGTGCCCGTGGCTGCTTCCTGAACAGTTATGAACTGTAGCCGTCACTCAAAACTTCATCCAGAGCCGTATTCCTCCATATTCCGAGGACACTGGAACGTACTTTCACCTCTGACGACTGTGGCAACTTAAGGGGGCGTTTGAATCCCATATTAAAATTTGTTCAATGTCAACCAATATTATTTGACTAGTTGTATATGAAAAGGGCTGAAATTGTCCCAAGTTTCAGTACTGCAGCGTAAATAGAAAGAGAGTTTTTTTTTCAACGTTTTTTACACATTTTCAAGTCTACACTTCTTCACACACGCTTCAGATATAATTATTCTGTGACCCTTTTCTGACACATTGGCATATAATAAAGGATTGCAAGTAAAAGAATTTCTAAAACATCTTTAGTTTTCCTAATACAAATGTTCAAAGTTCCCCCCCAAAATTATGCAAATATGGCATGTTTATTGCTATTATAAAATCAATAAATGAACTTAGAGAAACATGAATACTTGCACATGTAGATACATGCCCTCCATTATATACTATGTAAGTTTCATGTAAATTGAATAAAAAATGAAAAAGATTTGTAAACGTTTGTGTCAATTGAAAAAAAAACAGAAATTAATAAAGTCTAAGGTTCTAAAATCTGTGGCTGAGGTTGACATCAACCAATTTTCTCCAAAATTGGCATCCTTACAGATAGGCTTACGTACAGTAAGGTCTGTAAGTTTGATGCAAATCGCCCCCAAAAAAATGAAAAAAAAATTAAAAAAAAAAAATACTTTTTTTTTTTTCTTAAATTTTTTCCAATTAAACTAATTATAATATTTGTTTAATATATGCTATTGTGATAGCAAAGAGTCATAGCTATGATTTCAGTTGACACTTTTGATTCATAATCAATTTTGACCATTTTGGCATAATTTTCACAACTACTTCAATATTTTTTCTCCCTTCCCATTTATGCTACAATGCTGAAACTTGGACCAGATGAAACACTTTTCATATAGAACTTGTCAAAAAAGTTTGATTGAAATCGAACGAGTTTTCATTTTTTTGCATTTTTGGAGCCAAACTGGATTGCAATGCCCCCTCAAGGGGCGTTATGTTGTCTGCTAGCATCACACAACGTCACAAACTGTCGACATCCTTTTTTCCAAAAAAGTGAAAAGATGCTCATACTCTGCCTGTATTATTAAGTCACTCACTGACGATTATTTGTACATATTTCTTCCTCTGACCTCTTAATTTCTGATCTGGATAGCAGAATAACTCTCATCAGTCAGACTCGTTCCTCCAGGCTACTGGGGTCATAACACATTTCGTGCACTTAGTTGACTGTGTTTTTATCACAGACAAAAAGTGCAATTAGTTCCCTGTTTTTTTGTTCATTCATAACATATGCACTTAATTTTCTGTGTTTCTTTTGTTACGATAAATCTCCTTCAAGAGAGATTTGGCCTGCTCTTTCCTATCGTCATGTTACTTCAGTACATCTACAACATCTAGATACTACAAGCAAGTGTAGTACATATTTGGTCAGACACGTTTTGCCAGGCGCAAACGTATCACACTTGCTCTCCACCTCCCCCCTCCCTCGTCGCCGATCACCAAACTACCAGTTCCAGCCTGCCCGCTACTGATTGGTGAATCGACGTCTGCACCACTGCACTTCTGCACCCCAGCGCCATCTGCCTAGCAGATGCCTGGGCCTGCACCAGCCATTGGAGTTAGAATATTCTGTGCTCTCAAACTGAAACAACCATCTGATATACGCTCTGTCTATTAGTGGATGTTCTCAGCCAGCGCTTTATTCTCAGCACCTGTTAATTTCATTTTGTCTTTATCCATTTTAGAGTAACGTCACCATTATATTGTTTTATGTTATTTTTTGAATCTTGTGAGTTTGCACTGTACATAGCCAAGGAATTGTCTTATTCTTAATTTGTTTTAAATTTAATTAAAGTTTCATTGTTCATACTATTTGTTTTGCTTGTTTTGCCTTACTTTGCCACAGGACACAACAGCTACGCAGTCATTTTTTTTTTAAATGTGATAGGTAAATGCTGTCAGCAGTACACCAGCCATTGGAAGGACTGCCGAACACCTACACTTCTTTTTTCCATCACACTTTACTGAATACAACTGCACTTGGTTGCTTGTGTTTGCCTCACTGACTGTAAGTGCATTTAGTTGGCTGTGTTTTGTTAACTGGCAGCAAGTGCGCTTAGATGCCTGTGTTTTGTTCACTGACAGCAAGTGGACTTAGTTGGTTGAATTTTCTTTACTGACAGTACCTGCACTTAGTTGGATCTGTTTTGTTCACTGAGAAAAGTGCAATTAGTTTGACGTGTTTTGTTCATTGATAACAAGTGCACTTGCTTTGCTGTGTTTCTTACTGACAAAATCAGCGATTAGTTGCCTGTGTTTGATTCACTGACAGTAAGTGCACTTAGTTGGCTGTGTTTTGTGCACTGGCAACAAGTGCACTTTGTTGCCTATGTTTTGTTCACTGACAGCAAGTGCATTTATTTGCCTGTGTTGTATTTACTGGCAACAAGTATACTTAGTTGCCTGAGTTTCTTCAAACAGCAAATGCGTTTCGTTGCCTGTATTTTGTTCACTGACAACAAGTGAAATTATTTGGCTGTGTTTTCTTCATTGATAACAAGTGCAATTAATTGGCTGCATTTATTGGGCTGTGTTTGTGTAAATAACAACAAGTACACTTATTTGCTTGTGTTTAGTTCACTGATAGTAAGATCACTTTTGTACCTGTTGTGTTCACTGACAATACGTGTACTTAATTACCTAAATTTTGTTTACAAACCGCAGATGCACTTAGTTGATATTTTTTTTGTTCATTGACAACAAGTGCACTTAGTTGGATGTGTTTTGTACACTGACAGTCAGTGCATTTAGTTGGCTGTTATTTCTTCACTGAAAACAAATACACTTAGTTTGCTGTGTATTGTTCACTGACAAAAAGAACACGAACTTCGCGGTGTTTTGATCACTGTCAGCAGTACTTTTAGTTGCCTCCGGCTTTAGCTGCGACCGGGGAGCCGGTCGGCCGAGCGGACAGCACACTGGATTTGTGATCCTGTGGTCCCGGGTTCGATCCCGGGCGCCGGAGAGAAACAATGGGCAGAGTTTCTTTCACCCTATGCCCCTGTTACCTAGCAGTAAAATAGGTACCTGGGTGTTAGTCAGCTGTCACGGGCTGCTTTCTGGGGGTGGAAGCGTGGTCGAGGACGGGGCCGCGGGTACACTAAAAAGCCCCGAAATCATCTCAAGATAACCGCCTCTAGTTTTGTTCACTGATAAAAATTGCACTTGGCTGGATGTGTTATGTTCAGTCAGTGAGTTCACTTTGTTGCTTGTGATTTGTTTACTGACAGCAAGTGCACTTAGTTGCTTGTGTTTTGTTAAGTGACAAAAGTACTCTTAGTTGCTTGTGCTTTGAATATTGATAGTAGGCACACTTATTTGGCTGTGTATTGTGTCTAACGGCCAGTGCACTTAGTTGGTTGTGTTTTGTTCACTGACAACAATTGCACTTATTTGGCATTGTTTAGTTTACTGACAGCAGGTGCACTTATATGACTGTTTTTTGTTTACTGGAAACAAGTGCACTTAGTTGGCTGTGTTTTGTTAACTGACAGCCAGTCAACTTATTTGGAAGTGTTTTGTTCACTGACAGCTCGTGCACTTAGTTGGCTGTGTTTTGTTGTTTGACAAAAAGTGCACTTAATTCGCTGTGATTTGATCACAGACAACAAGTGCAATTAGTTCCCTGTGGTTTGTTCATTCATAACAAGTGCAATTATTTTGCAGTGTTTTTTACTGAATAAAACTGCACTTAGTTGCTTGTGTTTTGTTGATTGGCAGTAAGTGCACTAAGTTGCCTTTGTTTTGTTCACTCACTGCAAGAGCATTTAGTTACCTGTGTTTGTTCACTGACAGCAAGTGCAATTAGTTACCTGTGTTTTGTTCACTGAATTTGTTGGCCCTGTTTTGTACACTGACAGTCAGTGCACTTAGTTGGCTATGTTTTCTGGACTGACAACAAGTGCACCTCGTTTACTGTGTTTTGTTCACTGATAGCAAGTTCATTTAGATGGCAGTTTTGTTCTCTTACATCAAGTGCACATATTTGGCTGTGTTTTTTTTCACTGGCATCAAGTGCACTTATTTGTATGTGTTTTGTTCACGGAGAACAAGTGCAATTAATTGGCTGTGTTTTGTTCACTGAAAGCAAGTGCACTTAGTTGGCTGGGTTATATTTATTGCCAATAAATGCACTTATTCGGCTGTGTTTTGTACAATCACAGCAAGTGCACTTAGTTGGCTGTGATTCGTTCACTCTCAGCAAGTGTAAGTAAATGGCTGTCTTGATCACTCACATCAAGTGCACTTAGTTGTCCGTGTTTTGTTCATTGACAAAAAGTGCATTTAATTTGCTGTATTCTGTTCACTCAGAACAAGTGCACTTAGTTGACTGTGTTTTGTTCAGTGACAGCAAGTTCACGAGTAATTCAGGAAGGGGCACAAGTTCAGGAAGGAGCCTGACAGCTGAGTAAAGAGCGCTTCTGATTCGTAGTCCTGAGGTTCCGGGTTCGATCCCCGGTGGAGGCGGAAACAAATAAGAAGAGTTTCTTTCAATCCTGATGCAACTGTTCACCTAGCAGTAAATAGATTCCTGAGAGATAGAAAGCTGCTACGAGCTGCTTCCTGGGGGGGTGTAAACAAAAGGAGGCCTGGTCGTGGACCGAGCCGCGGGGAAGCTAATTTCCGAAATCATGTCAAGATAACCTCAAGACAGTAGGCTGTGTTTTATTCAAAGATATCAAGAACACTAAGTTAGTTGTGTGTTGATCACTGACAGAATTACACGTAGCTGTCTGTGTTTTGTTCATTGATAACAAGTGTACTTAATTGGAAGTTTAATGTTCAATGAAAGTGTGTCCACTTTGTTGATTGTGATTTGTTACAGACAGCAAGTGCACTTAGTTGTCTGTGTTTTGTTCACTGACGGGAAGTGCACTTAGTTGGCTGTGTTTTGTTCTCTGGCAAGAAGTGTACTGATAATGCTGTTTTGTTCACTGGCAACATGTGCACTTTAGTTGCCTGTGTTTTGTTCACTGACAACTAATTAACTTAGTTCCTTTTGTTTTGAACACGGACAGCAAGTACACTTATTTGGTTGAGTTTTGTTCACTGACAAGCAAGTGCACTGGCGCCTGCCAGCTGGGTGGACAGCGCTTCGGATTCGTAGTCCTGAGGTTCCGGGTTCGATCCCCGGTGGAGGCGGAGACAAATGGGCAAAATGTTTCTTCTCCCTGATGCCCCTGTTACCTAGCTGTAAACAGGTATCTGGGAGTTAGACAGCTGCTACGGGCTGCTTCCTGGGGGTGTAACAAAAAGGAGGCCTGGTCGAGGACCGGCCCGCGGGGACGCTAAGCCCCGAAATCATCTCAAGATAACAATAAGTGCATATATATTTAGCTGTGATTTGTACCTTGACAGAAAGTGCACTTATCTGGATGTGTTTTGTTCACTGACAGCAAGTGGAATTAGATGGATATGTTTTGTTCACTGACATCAAGTGCACTTAATTGACTGTTTTGTTCAATTACAACAAGCACACATAGTTTGCTGAATTTTGTTCACTGGCAATAAGTGCACTTAGCTGTGCTTTGTTCACTGACAACAAGTGTACTTAATTTGGAGTTCTTTAAACACGGAAATCAAGTACAAGTAGTTGGCTGAGTTTTGTTCACTGACAACAAGTGCACTTAGTTTTCAGTGTTTTGATCACTGACAGCAAGTTCACTTAGCTGGATGTGTTTATTTCACTGACAGCATGTGCACTTAGTTGGATGAGTTTGTTCATTAACAGCAAGTGCCCTTAGTTTCTTGTGTTTGGTTCACAGACAGTAAGTGCACTTCCTTGGCGGTGTTTTGTACACTCACAACAGGTGCCCTTATTTGGTTGTGTTTTGTTCACTGTAAGAAAGTGCACTTAGTTGGCTGGTTTGTTATCAGACAACCAATGTACTTGGTTGTCTGTGTTTTGTTCACGAACATCAATTGCACCTAGTTTACTGTGTTTTGCTACTGACAGCAAGTGCACTTAGTCTGCCATATTTTGTTCATTGACGACATGTACTTAATTTTCTGTTTTGAACACTGAACACGGTTTTGACATCAATTGCACTTAGTTGGCTGTGTGTTGTTCACAGACAACAGGGGCACTTAATTAGCTGTGTTTTGTTTACTGACAGCAAGTGCATTTAGTTTCCTATGTTTTGTTCACTGAGAGAAAGTGCACTTAGTTGCTTGTGTTTTGTTTGTGTAAAACAAGTACAATTAGTTGCCTGAGTTTTGTTCACTGATAAAAAGTAGACTTAGTTGCCTGTGTTTTGTTCTTTGACTATAAGTGCACTAAGTTGTCTGTGTCTTGTTCACTCACAAAAAGTGTACTTAAATGGCAGTGTTTTATTTGCTGACAACACGTACACATAGTTGGCTGTATTTTTTCACTGACAACGAATGCAATTAGTTGGTTATGTTTTGTTTATTGATACCAAGTGCATTTATTTAGCTATGTTTTTTACTGGCAACAAGTGCGCTTAGTTGTTTGTGTTTGGTTCATAGACAGTAAGGGCACTTCGTTGGCAGTGTTTTGTTCACTGACAGCAAGTGCTCTTAGTATCAAGTGTTTTGCTCACTGACAGACGCAAGTGCACTCACTTGCTGTTTTGTTTTTAGACAGCACGTGCACTTTATTGTCTGTGATTTGTTCACTGACAGCAAGTGCACTTAGTTTGCTGTGTTTTGTTCACTAACATCAAGTGCACTTAGTTGGCTGTATTTTGTTCACAGACAGCAAGTGCACTTAATTATCTGTGTTTTGTTCACTGATTACCTTTCGGTTCCTTTGGGTAACCAGTGCACAATCTTACCTTGCCATGTGGCTTAGGTACCAGTATGCAAGATGGAGGGCTGTGACAATATCTGTCTGGAACCCGTAGGTGTGGGACCGGGACGTTCACCTCCCGGGGCTCGTGCGACCCTGGCTCTGCTTCAGGAGGCTGGGGTCGTTCTTGACCATGATGGGGTGGTTCTTTTCCGGCCCCTACCACAGCTATCTACGGGTTTGGTGTCCCTGTGCCTTCTGTTACCAACGTCGAGGTCAACTACGGAGCTCTCAGTTCCTGCGACGGCGCTGGAACCAATCGTATTGGCATTTGCCTTTCTATTGGAGACTTTTATCGCCGTGCAGAGGGGGGGGGATCTGCTGCATGGATAACAGCTTTTCCTGTATCACTCTACCCTGGTTTTGCATCCCTGGAGAGGTCACTCCAGAGCGCAACTCCATAGTCTCCTGAGACTGGTGGATGCCTTCTATGCTTCTCAAGGGAACTAACAGGGTGTAATATTGCTGAGGAGATACCGTACTTCGGCTAACATGGCCTCTCTCTCTTCTGTAGACTGATGAGGTAGTAAGGCAGACGGATGGGCAGTGTGTTTGGGAGCAGCGCGATGTCATGTTTCACTAAAGTACATTCCTGAGTGTCTTAAAACAGTTCTTTATTGGTAGAGATTAGTTTAATCATAGGAGCACTATTATCAGAATGTTGTAGGTATTTGGGGAGATCCTTTAAGGTTTCAAAATTAGAGGTCATTAATTTCCTTTAAGTAGGATGACATGGCAGAGTTGTTTTTGGCGACGCCGATCAGAAATGTAGTTGTTATTGTTCTTGCATTCTTTGTTGCGATTGGGTACTGAAAATAAATTTTGAAATGGAGTGCTTGGAATAAAAAAATATGCCTGAACGAAGTCTCCTAAATTAAACTTACTTGCTTTCGTGTTCTTGTCAAAGTGTCCTTTCATCTTACATTGGGAGCTCAATAAATTAGCACTAGCAAACGTATGCACTTGTTCAAGTTTGTGACACAAGTTTTTAAGAAACTGACACACATTAAGTGAATCACTGATGGTGTGTGACGTTAAGGTATCTTTAAAGGCTTTATCGGGACCACGGCACTTACGACCGTAGAGCATTTCATATGCAATGGGTATGGGATGCTGGGGTCCCAAAACTCCAAGGGACTCATTATTAAGACTTCTGAAAATAAGCATAAGGAGATCTAATTGATTATACCAAACTTTCTCAGTACTAATACAGAACCCTGTGAAGCAGGATGGTATGAGCAAGACAAGTTTTTTAATGTTAAAATCCTGAAGAGATTTCTTAAACAACTCACTGATGAGATTAGTTCCACAGTCACTTTGGCTCTCTGGAATACATACTGAGTGAAGGTTTTCAACAGATGCTTGACAACTGTAGCAGCCGTGTACTTCTTGACGGGAATTGCTATTGGGAACCTGGTGGTTGGAGACATAATGGTAATGATGTAGATGTTGCCAGACCTGGTTCTTTGTAAGGGCCCGACACAGTCGATCATGAGCTTAGAAAAAGGTTCTGAAGGAACAGGAGTAGGGATAAGTGGTGCCTTTGCAATATGCACATTAAGTTTACCTGCCATTTGACATTGGCAAGTATTAACAAAGGGCTTTACATCTCGTACCATGCCTGGCCAAAAATTGTTTTGGAGAAGAACATTATATGTTTTACTGATGCCGTAATGAGACATCAGGCCATGAGCTAGAGATAATAATGTCTCGACTTAAAAATGTTGGAACTACTAACTGTTTAACATTCGCCCAGTCATCCTCTGCCTTGAGTTTACTGGGTCTGAATTTACGGTACAATAGTTGGTTATCATGAACATAAAAACCTTGGATGGACTCGGTCTTAATCCGAGCTTGGTAAAACAAGGAACTTAAAGAAATGTCAGGTTGTTGTAACTTACGGAATTCCAACAGGTTGAGATTCGGGTGGAGGCCTAGCATGTCTTTAGGGACAGCTGTTGCTATTTGTTGTGGTTAAGCGGCTTGAGCACGGGTAACATAGAACAGGCTGGAAGATGTCTGCTGATTCTTCTGTCACGGTTACTACTTCCTCAGCTGCATAAGGTATGGCAGGATCTTCTTCCATGGCAGAGTCACATACCTGGGGTTTGTCACAGATGATCAAATTGGTGGAGTCTTGGTTGGGTAAGTCGTTGTCCACGAGAAGTTGAATTCTTGGGATGGGAAAAGGTTTTTCCCGAATGGCAACGTGGACTTCTCCACTAATGAATGGACACACTACATAGACTGTGGCGAATGGGTAAGATGTGGTTGCAGTGAAGTCGGTGATCAGGACGGTTTCTCCAGTGTAGGTGAGTTGAGGTGCAGCGGCTTTCAGCAGAATACTCTGTAGCAAAACTGTGTCCCTCAAGATGTGTATTGGGCTCGTTCCATCAAACTCTCTGCTGTTGGCAGCCAATTCCGTGATACACATATTTGTCAAATAAATCAAGATCAGTAATTGGAACATTTACATGTAACACAAGCTTAGTAAGCTTAGGAGGTTGAGGTTTAGGCTTAGGCGACTCAGTTTTCGTCGTTCGGCAATGGGGTTTTGGACATTTATAAATAAGGTGTCCATACGTTTTGCAGTACCTGCAATAAAGTGCATAGTTAATATCATTATGATTTACTTTAGATGGAGCATGGCTGGATCAAGACGGGTTTACTGGAATATAAATCAAAAGATTTGTGGATTAGGCTGTATGTTTCAGCTAACTGAGAACATTTACTGAGGTTCGTCTCTCCTTTATCTGCAAAAAAGAGGCGCACTGCGTTAGGGATACGTCGTATGAATTCTCCCAATAATATAAGATTGATCAGTTCATGAAAGGTGGTGATCTGAGCTGATTCTAACCAATTCACAAAATACCGGGTCTTACTCAGCACATATTCCACATAAGTTTGTGAATGAGTACATCGTAGTTAGTCTCGGTGGCAAGAGTACTCAGAGTCAAAGCATTTCCTGTAAGGTTAGCTCTGACAAGTAATGACCATTGGTTGCTAGGTCAGAGTAAGTGAGTTGTGAGAGCATCGAAAGAAGTAAAAAGTGAATCTACCTCTGGCTCCTCATAGGGCGGCATCATTTTAATACACTGCGTGGGGTTAAAACGTACCGGTAATTTGGCTTCTGTTTCCTGGTGCTGAGAGATGTGGGTAGTTTCGAGTCCCAACTACTGACGTCGGTAATCGAGCGCAGTGTCTACTTTCTCTCGTTCTAAGCGTAGTCCGATGGCAGCTTCATTTTCTTCTTATTGTTTATTGAGTTTTAGCTCTTGAGCTAGGCTTTGTAGTCGTTCTACTTCTCATCGACGTTGTAATTCAGCTTCATGTTCTTGGCATTGACTTAATAAAGCAGTTTCTTGTTCTTGGCATTGACTTAATAAAGCAGCTTCTTATTCTTGGCATTGACTTAATAAAGCAGCTTCTTGTTCTTGGCATTGATTTAATTAAGCAGCTTCTTGTTCTTGGATTTGGAGTTGCTCTAGTTCACGTGCACGTTCTACTTCAGCTTTTTATTCACAGAGTTGGAGTTGTTGACGTTCACGATGGCGTGCAGCTTCTTGTTCTTTACGTTGATGTAATAAAGCATCTTGTTTTGGGATCTGGAGTCTCTCTTGTTTACGTTCCCGGACTATGGAATCATGTTATGGAGCTCAGATTTCGTGGCACCATGTGAATGAGTGAGGTGACACTCTCAGGTTAAAGTTTGTAATTCTGCTGTTTTAGAATGAATTTAAGAAGGTCCTCCTCTAGGTTGGAACGGAAGGCAGCTAGACGAAACTTGATTAGTATAGTACAAAGACAAATAATAATAAAATAATGGAAGAAATGCGAGTACCCTGTAGGCAAAGAGTAAGTGAGGATTACCAGATTGCCTTATAAGTGATATTGCAACATGCACGAGAATGGTTGTTATATAACTGGCAACACTGTACGTACGTAACTATCCTGTAAGGGTAACAATAAATTTACAAGATAAATTACTGTACTATATATGATAACTTGAAATAAAATTTAGTTCTTGACTTTAGTAAGGACTTGGAGAAAGAAGATAAATGAATGTTTTGAGGTAATAATATATGAAAAATATGTAGGTATGTCTGAACCCCGTACTCTAGCGAGAATTACTCAACTACTGAGATGAGAGCAACAGGTTTCCTACTGGAATCTATAAAATCAACCGCAGAGTTACCATTCCTTGTGCTCTGTAAAAGAACAGTCAACTCCGTACCTGAGCAGTTAATCACGAACTTTGAACGAAGGCTTAGGGGCGCAGAGAGTGTCAACACTGTGAGGACAACGGCTGTAATAGTCCCGAACGTACAACACAGTTCTGGATGCGAAAGGACTTTTGGTTCAATTCATCCTCCTAGGTTTATAATGCAAAGTGGAACAGGATAGTTCTAAGACAAACCAAAGTTGCAAATAAGTACCCCACAGAGTGATCTGTCTGAATGAGATACTTCTGCTTGGACAAAATTATTGTGGGTAGATAAGATATAGTAATAGTTTAGAAGACTAACCATTACGAGCGTGAATTTGCCCATAAAACATCACGTAGCCAAAAGTCAATCTAACAAACAGATCACAAATTGCTACACCTGTAAAGCAAAATGTATGTTCAGTCGCCAGATAGGAAATTCCTAAAATGCAAACAAGCATAATAGCCAAGTATAAGACAATATTTAGCAAAGGTTGCTAGGAACAGCTCCCGAGATCAGCTCCTAGGACAGGCCCCCTACTCGATGTTACGTGAATCAGCATCACAGCAATGCTGGGCAGGTGTAATCTGGCTCTCACTCGCATTAAATGAAAAAGTGCTGCTTCGGCCCTTGTAGTGTGTAAGTTGCAGGATGAAATAAATATAAAACAGATGAACAATTAACAAAATTGACTATATTAGTAATGAACAAAAATGGTACCTGAACACGCTTGGCGATCATACAAAAGAACTAACTGAAAAAAAGAATATGCATAAAGGGGGGTTTAGGTTGATTATGGAAAAGTTGTTCAATGTCAATCAATATTTTTTGACTAGTTGTATAGAAAAAGGGCTGCAATTGTCCCAAGTTTCAGTACTGCAGCTTAAATAGAAAGGGAGATTTTTTAACGACTTTTACCCATTTTCAAGTCAGAATAAATAAACACACGTTTCAGATATAATTATTCTGTGACACTTTTCTGACACATTAGCATATAATAAAGAATATGTTGATAGATAATTTCCAAAACATCTTTAGTTTTCCTAATACAAATTTTCAAAGTTCCCCCAAAAATTATGCATATATGGCATGTTTATTGCTATTACAAAATCAATAAATGAAATTAGAGAAAAAATGCTATCAACAACATTTAGAGACATGCACTCTACATATATTGTGTAAGTTTCATGTAAATTGAATAAAAAATGAAAAAGTTATTTGAACGTTTATGTCAATTGAAAAAACACAAGCAAATAATAAAGTCTAAGGTTCTAAAATCTGTGGCTGAGGTTGACATCAACCAATTTTCCCCTAAATAGGCACACTTACAGATAGGCTTGCGTGCAGTCAGGTGAATAAGTTTCATACAAATCGTCCGATAAAAAAAAAAATGAAAAAAAAAATCAATTTCTTTTTTAACTTAAATTTGTTTTTAAATTAAACTAATTATAATATTTGTTTAATGTATGCTACTGTGATAGCAAAGAGTCATAGCTATGATTTCGGTTGATACTTTTGTTTGATAATCGTTTTTGACCATTTTGAATACTTTTGACACCTACTTCAATATTTTGTTTCTCCCTTCCTATTTATGCTACGATGCTGAAACTTGGACAGATGTAACACTTTTCATATACAACGTGTCAAAAAAGTTTGAGTGACATCGAACGAGTTTTCATTTATTGCATTTTTTGGGCAAATTGGAACCTAATGCGTTGTCTAAAATTATATTAATCCAGAATACTGGTGAACTGAAAGTATTTACAGCCAGCACTACCACCGGCACAGGACGACAGTTGAGAGCAGACGACGAGTTAAGTGGGCAGTGATGACTCCCAGAGGACACAGATGAGACTGCTTCAGTGGGTGCAGGCAGTCTATACTCCTGCTGGTGACGTCACCTCTTGTGTACATGACATCGATAACGAGCGGCTGACGGTATAACAGCTAAATAGAGGCGGCAACTGCTCGTTACCGGCTGCACAACAGCTAGGTACAGGCGGTAACTGCTAGTTGGCGGCTGCACAACAGCTAGTTACAGGCGGTAACTGCTAGTTGGCGGCTGCACAACAGCTAGTTACAGGCGGTAACTGCTAGTTGGCGGCTGCACAACAGCTAGGTACAGGCGGTAACTGCTAGTTGGCGGCTGCACAACAGCTAGTTACAGGCGGTAACTGCTAGTTGGCGGCTGCACAACAGCTAGTTACAGGCGGTAACTGCTAGTTGTTGGCTGCACAACAGCTAGTTACATGCGGTAACTGCTAGTTGGCGGCTGCACAACAGCTAGGTACAGGCGGTAACTGCTAGTTACCGGCTGCACAACAGCTAGTTACAGGCGGTAACTGCTAGTTGGCGGCTGCACAACAGCTAGTTACAGGCGGTAACTGCTAGTTGGCGGCTGCACAACAGCTAGGTACAGACGGTAACTGCTAGTTGGCGGCTGCACAACAGCTAGTTACAGGCGGTAACTGCTAGTTGGCGGCTGCACAACAGCTAGTTACAGGCGGTAACTGCTAGTTGGCGGCTGCACAACAGCTAGTTACAGGCGGTAACTGATAGTTGGCGGCTGCACAACAGCTAGTTACAGGCGGTAACTGATAGTTGGCGGCTGCACAACAGCTAGTTACAGGCGGTAACTGCTAGTTGGCGGCTGCAAAACAGCTAGTTACAGGCGGTAACTGCTAGTTAGTGGCTGCACAACAGCTAGTTACAGGCGGTAACTGCTAGTTGGCGGCTGCAAAACAGCTAGTTACATGCGGTAACTGCTAGTTAGTGGCTGCACAACAGCTAGTTACAGGCAGCAACTGCTCGTTACCGGCTGCACAACAGCTAGTTACAGGCGGTAACTGCTAGTTGGTGGCTGCACAACAGCTAGTTACAGGCGGTAACTGCTAGTTGGCGGCTGCACAACAGCTATTTACAGGCGGTAACTGCTAGTTGGCGGCTGCACAACAGCTAGTTACAGGCGGTAACTGCTAGTTAGTGGCTGCACAACAGCTAGTTACAGGCGGCAACTGCTAGTTACCGGCTGCACAACAGCTAGTTACAGGCGGTAACTGCTAGTTAGTGGCTGCACAACAGCTAGTTACAGGCGGTAACTGCTAGTTAGTGGCTGCACAACAGCTAGTTACAGGCGGTAACTGCTAGTTGGCGGCTGCACAACAGTTAGTTACAGGCGGTAACTGCTAGTTGGCGGCTGCACAACAGCTAGTTACAGGCGGTAACTGCTAGTTAGTGGCTGCACAACAGCTAGTTACAGGCGGTAACTGCTAGTTAGTGGCTGCACAACAGCTAGTTACAGGCGACAACTGCTAGTTAGTGGCTGCACAACAGCTAGGTACAGGCGGTAACTGCTAGTTGGTGGCTGCACAACAGCTAGTTACAGGCGGTAACTGCTAGTTAGTGGCTGCACAACAGCTAGGTACAGGCGGTAACTGCTAGTTAGTGGCTGCACAACAGCTAGTTACAGGCGATAACTGCTAGTTGGCGGCTGCACAACAGCTAGGTACAGGCGGTAACTGCTAGTTGGCGGCTGCACAACAGCTAGGTACAGGCGATAACTGCTAGTTGGTGGCTGCACAACAGCTAGGTACAGGCGGTAACTGCTAGTTGGCGGCTGCACAACAGCTAGTTACAGGCGGTAACTGCTAGTTGGCGGCTGCACAACAGCTAGGTACAGGCGGTAACTGCTAGTTGGCGGCTGCACAACAGCTAGTTACAGGCGAAACTGCTAGTTAGTGGCTGCACAACAGCTAGTTACAGGCGGTAACTGCTAGTTAGTGGCTGCACAACAGCTAGTTACAGGCGATAACTGCTAGTTGGCGGCTGCACAACAGCTAGTTACAGGCGGTAACTGCTAGTTAGTGGCTGCACAACAGCTAGGTACAGGCGGTAACTGCTAGTTGGCGGCTGCACAACAGCTAGTTACAGGCGGTAACTGCTAGTTGGCGGCTGCACAACAGCTAGTTACAGGCGGTAACTGCTAGTTGGCGGCTGCACAACAGCTAGTTACAGGCGGTAACTGCTAGTTGGCGGCTGCACAACAGCTAGTTACAGGCGGTAACTGCTAGTTGGCGGCTGCACAACAGCTAGTTACAGGCGGTAACTGCTAGTTGGCGGCTGCACAACAGCTAGTTACAGGCGGTAACTGCTAGTTGGCGGCTGCACAACAGCTAGGTACAGGCGGTAACTGCTAGTTGGCGGCTGCACAACAGCTAGTTACAGGCGGTAACTGCTAGTTGGCGGCTGCACAACAGCTAGGTACAGGCGGTAACTGCTAGTTGGCGGCTGCACAACAGCTAGTTACAGGCGATAACTGCTAGTTGGCGGCTGCACAACAGCTAGTTACAGGCGATAACTGCTAGTTGGCGGCTGCACAACAGCTAGGTACAGGCGGTAACTGCTAGTTGGCGGCTGCACAACAGCTAGTTACAGGCGGTAACTGCTAGTTGCCGGCTGCACAACAGCTAGTTACAGGCGGTAACTGCTAGTTGGCGGCTGCACAACAGCTAGTTACAGGCGGTAACTGCTAGTTAGTGGCTGCACAACAGCTAGTTACAGGCGGTAACTGCTAGTTAGTGGCTGCACAACAGCTAGTTACAGGCGGTAACTGCTAGTTAGTGGCTGCACAACAGCTAGTTACAGGCGGTAACTGCTAGTTGTGGCTGCACAACAGCTAGTTACAGGCGGTAACTGCTAGTTGGCGGCTGCACAACAGCTAGTTACAGGCGGTAACTGCTAGTTGGCGGCTGCACAACAGCTAGTTACAGCGGTAACTGCTAGTTGGCGGCTGCACAACAGCTAGTTACAGGCGGTAACTGCTAGTTGGCGGCTGCACAACAGCTAGTTACAGGCGGTAACTGCTAGTTGGCGGCTGCACAACAGCTAGTTACAGGCGGTAACTGCTAGTTGGCGGCTGCACAACAGCTAGTTACAGGCGGTAACTGCTAGTTGGCGGCTGCACAACAGCTAGTTACAGGCGGTAACTGCTAGTGGCGGCTGCACAACAGCTAGTTACAGGCGGTAACTGCTAGTTGGCGGCTGCACAACAGCTAGTTACAGGCGGTAACTGCTAGTTGGCGGCTGCACAACAGCTAGTTACAGGCGGTAACTGCTAGTTGGCGGCTGCACAACAGCTAGTTACAGGCGGTAACTGCTAGTTGGCGGCTGCACAACAGCTAGTTACAGGCGGTAACTGCTAGTTGGCGGCTGCACAACAGCTAGTTACAGGCGGTAACTGCTAGTTGGCGGCTGCACAACAGCTAGTTACAGGCGGTACTGCTAGTTGGCGGCTGCACAACAGCTAGTTACAGGCGGTAACTGCTAGTTGGCGGCTGCACAACAGCTAGTTACAGGCGGTAACTGCTAGTTGGCGGCTGCACAACAGCTAGTACAGGCTATAACTGCTAGTTGGCGGCTGCACAACAGCTAGTTACAGGCGGTAACTGCTAGTTGGCGGCTGCACAACAGCTAGGTACAGGCGATAACTGCTAGTTGGCGGCTGCACAACAGCTAGTTACAGGCGATAACTGCTAGTTGGCGGCTGCACAACAGCTAGTTACAGGCGATAACTGCTAGTTGGCGGCTGCACAACAGCTAGTTACAGGCGATAACTGCTATTTGCGGCTGCACAACAGCTAGGTACAGGCGGTAACTGCTAGTTGGCGGCTGCACAACAGCTAGTTACAGGCGGTAACTGCTAGTTGCCGGCTGCACAACAGCTAGTTACAGGCGGTAACTGCTAGTTGGCGGCTGCACAATAGCTAGTTTACAGGCGGTAACTGCTAGTTGGCGGCTGCACAACAGCTAGGTACAGGCGGTAACTGCTAGTTAGTGGCTGCAAACTGTTTACCTGCAAGTGTACCTGGCACTGGTACCTGGTACGGGATGGGTACATGGTACCAGCAGTTAGGGAGCTGGGTCAGGGGAACTATTGGTCGAACCACGCAAGTACATCACTAGTTTCACACTGCGAAGATGCCGCTTTCTTATTTATATATACAGTACTGAGGATATTTCTTAAACCTGAATTGTGTTCAGGACTACAATAATCTTGATAGATAGTAATTAAGCTTGTTGAGACTTAATGACTCAAGGAATGACTGGCCTTAATGATTGTTTTTTTAAATCACATCACACTAAACCAGTTTTTGAAAACAGTAATCAGTAGTAAAAATAATAAAGTATTGCTTTATTAAAATCAATGAAAAAAAGCAGGTTTTTACCCATCAACCAAATTTAACCTAATATGGATGCATCAAGCTCAGTCCAATCCCTACGTTTTACCATTTTTTAAGGTACACTAATCTATATAATTTTTTTCTGAAATAGTTGGGCCAGTGAAGATCTGTAACTTGAAGACTGGTTCAGAAGCTCTTTCTACGGAACCCACTGGTCTGGGATTTGCCAAAAATTCTCCCATGAGGCCACTGTTTGACCACATGTAAGTGTCCTCCACTTCCTCAGGCTCCAGAGAGCAGAGCCAGGTAGGTTTGTTGTGATGTGTTTGATGTGGGATAATATATTAGGAGCGAATGGTGTAGTGATGAGAGGGTTAATGAAAGTAAAGTTCAAAGTCAGATGTTAATGGAAGACACAGAAAATCAATGTATAGTAGAAAATAGTAAATAATATAAAAGGAATGAAGGAAATTAGAAACACAAAGTAGAATGCCTCTTAATGAATAAGGAAGTTGGATGGGTCTTACTGAATAAAGACACACGATTCCTCTCAAACAGTAAGAAAGTAGGATTCCGTAAATTGTCGAGAACAGAGAGCTTGGGTGAAGCCTGAGTGGAGAGTTTGGATGAGGGTTAAAGCGGTGAGTTAGAATAAGGCCGAGACTGGATGTGTATTCGGTAGTGTACACATCCGAGACTGGATGTGTACTCGGTAGTGAGGCTTGTAGGGTTTGGTGTGAGAGTTGAACTGGATGTATACTGTGAAGTAAGGCTTGTAGGGTCTGGTGTGAGAGTTGGTTAAGATGTGTACTCTGTATTGAAGCTTAAAGGGTCTGGTGTGAAGGTTGGACTGGATGTATATTCCGTAGTGAGGCTTGTAGGGTCTGGTGTGAGTGTTAGACTGTCGTAGTCGTCGTTGTCTTACATTCAGATACCCAGAACAAGAAGTTCCAGTAGCACGGGCTATGGTGAGCCCGTAAGTGAAGGCGCTTTTGACCCATTATCTGTATTTGGGGAGCCGGTCGGCCGAGCGGACAGCACACTGGACTTGTGATCCTGTGGTCCTGGGTTCGATCCCAAGCGCCGGCGAGAAACAATGGGCAGAGTTTCTTTCTTCCTATGCCTGTTACCTAGCAGTAAAATAGGTACCTGGGTGTTAGTCAGCTGCCACGGGCTGTTCCTAGGGGTGGAGGCCTGGTCGAGGACCGGGCGGTAGGGACACTAAAAAAGCCCTGAAATCATCTCAAGATACCTCAAGATAAGAGAAGATGGCTGTTATCAGAGATCTGGCGATGGACTGGGGTCTTCTTGGTGGTTTTCACCCCTACAGGGCTGGCTGTACCAGTTATGGAGCTGGTGGGGTTAGTGTAGACCTTAATGTTTTCCGACTTTTCTTTGCCTGTGACTTTGGCTGAGTCGTGCTGTCGTTGTAGTTTGGTGAGGTGGCCTTTATGAGAAAGTCTTGAACCGAGTTGGTGTCGTATTTGTGGTGCGGCGGTGGAGCTCCTACTAAGATTTTCTTGTCTGAGGGATCCGTAACCT
>WNGS01165523.1:3999418-4038805 GCA_020271785.1 Procambarus virginalis
TAGTTGCTTGTGTTTTGTTTGTGTAAAACAAGTACAATTAGTTGCCTGAGTTTTGTTCACTGACAAAAAGTACACTTAGCACTAAGTTGTCTGTGTCTTGTTCACTCACAAAAAGTGTACTTAAATGGCAATGTTTTATTTGCTGAAAACACGTACACATAGTTGGCTGTATTTTTTCACTGACAACGAATGCAATTAGTTGGTTATGTTTTGTTTATTGATACAAAGTGCATTTATTTAGCTGTGTTTTTTACTGGTAACAAGTGCGCTTAGTTGCTTGTGTTTGGTTCATAGACAGTAAGGGCACTTCGTTGGCAGTGTTTTGTTCACTGGCAGCAAGTGCTCTTAGTATCAAGTGTTTTGCTCACCGACAGACGCAAGTGCACTCAGTTGGCTGTTTTGTTTTTAGACAGCAAGTGCACTTTATTGTCTGTGATTTGTTCACTGACAGCAAGTGCACTTAGTTTGCTGTGTTTTGTTCACTAACATCAAGTGCACTTAGTTGGCTGTATTTTGTTCACAGACAGCAAGTGCACTTAATTATCTGTGTTTTGTTCACTGATTACCTTTCGGTTACTTTCGGTAATCAGTGCACAATCTTACCTTGCCATGTGGTTTAGGAACCAGTATGCAAGATGGAGGGCTGTGACAATATCTGTCTGGAACCCGTAGGTGTGGGACCGGGACGTTCACCTCCTGGGGCTCGTGCGACCCTGGCTCTGCTTCAGGAGGCTGGGGTCGTTCTTGACCTTGATGGGGTGGTTCTTTTCCGGCCCCGACCACAGCTGTCTATGGGTTTGGTGTCCCTGTGCCTTCTTTTACCAACTTCGAGGTCAACTCCGGAGCTCTCAGTTCCTGCGACGGCTCTGGAACCAATCGTATTGGCATTTGCCTTTCTATTGGAGACTTTTGGCGCCGTGCAGAGGGGGGGGGGATCTGCTGCATGGGTAACAGCTTTTCCTGTATCAATCTACCCTGGTTTTGCATCCCAGGAGAGGTCACTCCAGACCGACAACCAGAGCGCAACTCCATAGTCTCCTGAGACTGGTGGATGCCTTCTATGCAAGATGAGGCTCAAGGGAACTAACAGGGTGTAATATTGCTGAGGAGATACCGTACTTCGGCTAACATGGCCTCTCTCTCGTCTGTAGACTGATGAGGTAGTAAGGCAGACGGATGGGCAGTGTGTTTGGGAGCAGCGCGATGTCATGTTACACTAAAGTACATTCCTGAGTGTCTTAAAACAGTTCTTTATTGGTAGAGATTAGTTTAATCATAGGAGCACTATTATCAGAACGTTGTAGGTATTTGGGGAGATCCTTTAAGGTTTCCAAATTAGAGGTCATTAATTTCCTTTAAGTAGGTTGACATGGCAGAGTTGTGTTTGGCGACGCCGATCAGAAATGTAGTTGTTATTGTTCTTGCATTCTTTGTTGCGATTGGGTACTGAAAATAAATTTTGAAATGGAGTGCTTGGAATAAAAAAATATGCCAGAACGAAGTCTCCTAAATTAAACTTACTTGCTTTCGTGTTCTTGTCAAAGTGTCCTTTCATCTTACATTGGGAGCTCAATAAATTAGCACTAGCAAACGTATGCACTTGTTCAAGTTTGTGTCACAAGTTTTTAAGAAACTGACACACATTAAGTGAATCACTGATGGTGTGTGACGTTAAGGAATCTTTAAAGGCTTTATGGGGACCACGGGGCTTACGACCGTACAGCATTTCATATTCAATGGGTATGGGATGCTGGAGTCCCAAAACTCCAAGGGACTCATTATGAAGACTTCTGAAAATAAGCATAAGGAGATCTAATTGATTATACCAATCTTTCTCAGTACTAATACAGAACCCTGTGAAGCAGGATGGTATGAGCAAGACAAGTTTTTTAATGTTAAAATCCTGAAGAGATTTCTTAAACAACTCACTGATGAGATTAGTTCCACAGTCACTTTGGCTCTCTTTCTGGAATACATACTGAGTGAAGGTTTTCAACAGATGCTTGACAACTGTAGCAGCCGTGAACTTCTTGACGGGAATTGCTATTGGGAACCTGGTGGTTGGAGACATAATGGTAATGATGTAGATGTTGCCAGACCTGGTTCTTTGTAAGGGCCCGACACAGTCGATCATGAGCTTAGAAAAAGGTTCTGAAGGTACAGGAGTAGGGATAAGTGGTGCCTTTGCAATATGCACATTAGGTTTACCTGCCATTTGACATTGGCAAGTATTAACAAAGGGCTTTACATCTCGTACCATGCCTGGCCAAAAATTGTTTTGGAGAAGAACATTTTATGTTTTACTGATGCCGTAATGAGACATCAGGCCATGAGCTAGAGATAATAATGTCTCGACTTAAAAATGTTGGAACTACTAACTGTTTAACATTCGCCCAGTCATCCTCTGCCTTGAGTTTACTGGGTCTGAATTTACGGTACAATAGTTGGTTATCATGAATATAAAAACCTTGGATGGACTCGGTCTTAATCCGAGCTTGGTAAAACAAGGAACTTAAAGAAATGTCAGGTTGTTGTAACTTACGGAATTCCAACAGGTTGAGATTCGGATGGAGGCCTAGCATGTCTTTAGGGACAGCTGTTGCTATTTGTTGTGGTTAAGCGGCTTGAGCACGGGTAACAGAACAGGCTGGAAGATATCTGCTGATTCTTCTGTCACGGTTACTACTTCCTCAGCTGCATAAGGTATGGCAGGATCTTCTTCCATGGCAGAGTCACATACCTGGGGTTTGTCACAGATGATCAAATTGGTGGAGTCTTGTTGGTTGGGTAAGTCGTTGTCCACGAGAAGTTGAATTCTTGGGATGGGAAAAGGTTTTTCCCGAATGTCAACTTGGACTTCTCCACTAATGAATGGACACACTACGTAGACTGTGGCGAGTGGGTAAGATGTGGTTGCAGTGAGGTCGGTGATCAGGACGGTTTCTCCAGTGTAGGTGAGTTGAGGTGCAGCGGCTTTCAGCAGAATACTCTGTAGCAAAACTGTGTCCCTCAAGATGTGTATTGGGCTCGTTCCATCAAACTCTCTGCTGTTGGCAGCCAATTCCGTGATACACATATCTGTCAAATAAATCAAGATCAGTAATTGGAACATTTACATGTAACACAAGATTAGTAGGCTTAGGAGGTTGAGGTTTAGGCTTAGGCGATTCAGTTTTCGTCGTTCGGCAATGGGGTTTTGGACATTTATCAATAAGGTGTCCATACGTTTTGCAGTACCTGCAATAAAGTGCATAGTTAATATCATTATGATTTACTTTAGATGGAGCATGGCTGGATCAAAACGGTTTACTGGAATATGAATCAAAAGATTTGTGGATTAGGCTGTATGTTTCAGCTAACTGAGCACATTTACTGAGGTTCGTCTCTCCTTTATCTGCAAAAAAGAGGCGCACTGCGTTAGGGATACGTCGTATGAATTCTCCCAATAATATATGATTGATCAGTTCATGAAAGGTGGTGATTAAAGCTGATTCTAACCAATTCACAAAATACCGGGTCTTATTCAGCACATATTCCACATAAGTTTGTGAATGAGTTTTGACATGATGGTAGCTTCATTTTCTTCTTATTGTTTATTGAGTTTTAGCTCTTGAGCTAGGCTTTGTAGTCGTTCTACTTCTCATCGACGTTGTAATTCAGCTTCATGTTCTTGGCATTGACTTAATAAAGCAGTTTCTTGTTCTTGGCATTGACTTAATAAAGCAGCTTCTTATTCTTGGCATTGACTTAATGAAGCAGCTTCTTGTTCTTGGCATTGATTTAATTAAGCAGTTTCTTGTTCTTGGATTTGGAGTTGCTCTAGTTCACGTGCACGTTCTACTTCAGCTTTTTATTCACAGAGTCGGAGTTGTTCACGTTCACGATGGCGTGCAGCTTCTTGTTCTTTACGTTGATGTAATAAAGCATCTTGTTTTGGGATCTGGAGTCTCTCTTGTTCACGTTCCCGGACTATGGAATCATGTTATGGAGCTCAGATTTCGTGGCACCATGTGAATGAGTGAGGTGACACTCTCAAGTTAAATTTTGTAATTCTGCTGTTTTAGCATGAATTTAAGAAGGTCCTCCTCTAGGTTGGAATGGAAGGCAGCTAGACGAAACTTGATTAGTATAGTACAAAGACAAATAATAATAGAATAATGGAAGAAATGCGAGTACCCTGTAGGCAAACAGTAAGTGAGGATTACCAGATTGCCTTATAAGTGATACTGCAACATGCACGAGAATGGTTGTTATATAACTGGCAACACTGTACGTACGTAACTATCCTGTAAGGGTAACAATAAATTTACAAGATAAATTACTGTACTATATATGATAACTTGAAATAAAATTTAGTTTTTGACTTTAGTAAGGACTTGGAGAAACAAGATAAATGAATGTTTTGAGGTAATAATATATGAAAAATATGTAGGTATGTCTGAACCC
This sequence comes from Procambarus virginalis, assembly GCA_020271785.1. Lineage (NCBI taxonomy): Eukaryota > Metazoa > Arthropoda > Malacostraca > Decapoda > Cambaridae > Procambarus > Procambarus virginalis. Next base: position 4,003,865 of record WNGS01165523.1, read on the forward strand.
CGTACTCTAGCGAGAATTACTCAACTACTGAGATGAGAGCAACAGGTTTCCTACTGGAATCTATAAAATCAACCGCAGAGTTACCATTCCTTGTGCTCTGTAAAAGAACAGTCAACTCCGTACCTGAGCAGTTAATCACGAACTTTGAACGAAGGCTTAGGGGCGCAGAGAGTGTCAACACTGTGAGGACAACGGCTGTACTAGTCCCGAACGTACAACACAGTTCTGGATGCGAAAGGTCTTTTGGTTCAATTCATCCTCCTAGGTTTATAATGCAAAGTGGAACAGGATAGTTCTAAGACAAACCAAAGTTGCAAATAAGTACTCCACAGAGTGATCTGTCTGAATGAGATACTTCTGCTTGGACAAAATTATTGTGGGTAGATAAGATATAGTAATAGTTTAGAAGACTAACCATTACGAGCGTGAATTTGCCCATAAAACATCACGTAGCCAAAAGTCAATCTAACAAACAGATCACAAATTGCTACACCTGTAAAGCAAAAAGTATGTTCAGTCGCCAGATAGGAAATTCCTAAAAAGCAAACAAGCATAATAGCCAAGTATAAGACAACATTAAGCTAAGGTTGCTAGGAACAGCTCCCGAGATCAGCTCCTAGGACAGGCCCCCTACTCGATGTTACGTGAATCAGCATCGCAGCAATGCTGGGCAGGTGTAATCTGGCTCTCACTCGCATTAAATGAAAAAAGTGCTGCTTTGGCCCTTGTAGTGTGTAAGTTGCAGGATGAAATAAATACAAAACAGATGAACAATTAACAAAATTGACTATATTAGTATTGAACAAAAATGGTACCTGAACACGCTTGGCGATCATACAAAAGAACTAACTGAAAAAAAGAATATGCATAAAGGGGGGGTTTAGGTTGATTATGGAAAAGTTGTTCAATGTCAATCAATATTTTATGACTAGTTGTATAGGAAAAGGGCTGCAATTGTCCCAAGTTTCAGTACTGCAGCTTAAATAGAAAGGGAGATTTTTTTAACGACTTTTACCCATTTTCAAGTCAAAATAAATAAACACACGTTTCAGATATAATTATTCTGTGACACTTTTCTGACACATTAGCATATAATAAAGAATATGTTGATAGATAATTTCCAAAACATCTTTAGTTTTCCTAATACAAATTTTTAAAGTTCCCCCCCAAAATTATGCATATATGGCATGTTTATTGCTATTACAAAATCAATAAATGAAATTAGAGAAAAAAAGCTATCAACAACATTTAGAGACATGCACTCTACATATACTGTGTAGGTTTCATGTAAATTGAATAAAAAATGAAAAAGTTATTTGAACGTTTATGTCAATTGAAAAAACACAAGCAAATAATAAAGTCTAAGGTTCTAAAATCTGTGGCTGAGGTTGACATCAACCAATTTTCCCCAAAATTGGCACACTTACAAATAGGCTTGCGTGCAGTCAGGTGAATAAGTTTCATACAAATCGTCAGAAAAAAAAAGAAAAATTTTTGAAAAAAAAAATCAATTTCTTTTTTAACTTAAATTTTTTTTAAATTAAACTAATTATAATATTTGTTTAATGTATGCTATTGTGATAGCAAAGAGTCAAAGCTATGATTTCAGTTGACACTTTTGTTTGATAATCGTTTTTGACCATTTTGAATAATTTTGACACCTACTTCAATATTTTGTTTCTCCCTTCCTATTTATGCTACGATGCTGAAACTTGGACAGATGTAACACTTTTTATATACAACGTGTCAAAAAAGTTTGAGTGACATCGAACGAGTTTTCATTTATTGCATTTTTTGGGCAAATTGGAACCTAATGCGTTGTCTAAAATTATATTAATCCAGAAGACTGGTGAACTGAAAGTATTTACAGCCAGCACTACCACCGGCACAGGACGACAGTTGAGAGCAGACGACGAGTTAAGTGGGCAGTGATGACTCCCAGAGGACACAGATGAGACTGCTTCAGTGGGTGCAGGCAGTCTATACTCCTGCTGGTGACGTCACCTCTTGTGTACATGACATCGGTAACGAGCGGCTGACGGTATAACAGCTAAATAGAGGCGGCAACTGCTCGTTACCGGCTGCACAACAGCTAGGTACAGGCGGTAACTGCTAGTTGGCGGCTGCACAGCAGCTAGTTACAGGCGGTAACTGCTAGTTGGCGGCTGCACAACAGCTAGTTACAGGCGGTAACTGCTAGTTGGCGGCTGCACAACAGCTAGGTACAGGCGGTAACTGCTAGTTGGCGGCTGCACAACAGCTAGTTACAGGCGGTAACTGCTAGTTGGCGGCTGCACAACAGCTAGTTACAGGCGGTAACTGCTAGTTGGTGGCTGCACAACAGCTAGTTACAGGCGGTAACTGCTAGTTGGCGGCTGCACAACAGCTAGTTACGGCGGTAACAGCTAGTTGGCGGCTGCACAACAGCTAGGTACAGGCGGTAACAGCTAGTTGGCGGCTGCACAACAGCTAGTTACAGGCGGTAACTGCTAGTTGGCGGCTGCACAACAGCTAGTTACAGGCGGTAACTGCTAGTTGGCGGCTGCACAACAGCTAGTTACAGGCGGTAACTGCTAGTTGGCGGCTGCACAACAGCTAGTTACAGGCGGTAACTGCTAGTTGGCGGCTGCACAACAGCTAGTTACAGGCGGTAACTGCTAGTTGGCGGCTGCACAACAGCTAGTTACAGGCGGTAACTGCTAGTTGGCGGCTGCACAACAGCTAGTTACAGGCGGTAACTGCTAGTTGGCGGCTGCACAACAGCTAGTTACAGGCGGTAACTGCTAGTTGGTGGCTGCACAACAGCTAGGTACAGGCGGTAACTGCTAGTTGGCGGCTGCACAACAGCTAGGTACAGGCGGTAACTGCTAGTTGGTGGCTGCACAACAGCTAGTTGGCGGCTGCACAACAGCTAGTACAGGCGGTAACTGCTAGTTGGTGGCTGCACAACAGCTAGTTACAGGCGGTAACTGCTAGTTGGTGGCTGCACAACAGCTAGTTACAGGCGGTAACTGCTAGTTGGTGGCTGCACAACAGCTAGTTACAGGCGGTAACTGCTAGTTGGCGGCTGCACAACAGCTAGTTACAGGCGGTAACTGCTAGTTGGTGGCTGCACAACAGCTAGTTACAGGCGGTAACTGCTAGTTAGTGGCTGCACAACAGCTAGTTACAGGCGGTAACTGCTAGTTGGCGGCTGCACAACAGCTAGGTACAGGCGGTAACTGCTAGTTGGTGGCTGCACAACAGCTAGTTACAGGCGGTAACTGCTAGTTGGCGGCTGCACAACAGCTAGGTACAGGCGGTAACTGCTAGTTGGCGGCTGCACAACAGCTAGTTACAGGCGGTAACTGCTAGTTGGCGGCTGCACAACAGCTAGTTACAGGCGGTAACTGCTAGTTGGTGGCTGCACAACAGCTAGTTGGCGGCTGCACAACAGCTAGTTGGCGGCTGCACAACAGCTAGTTACAGGCGGTAACTGCTAGTTGGCGGCTGCACAACAGCTAGTTACAGGCGGTAACTGCTAGTTGGTGGCTGCACAACAGCTAGTTGGCGGCTGCACAACAGCTAGTTACAGGCGGTAACTGCTAGTTGGCGGCTGCACAACAGCTAGTTACAGGCGGTAACTGCTAGTTGGTGGCTGCACAACAGCTAGTTACAGGCGGTAACTGCTAGTTGGCGGCTGCACAACAGCTAGTTGGCGGCTGCACAACAGCTAGTTACAGGCGGTAACTGCTAGTTGGTGGCTGCACAACAGCTAGTTACAGGCGGTAACTGCTAGTTGGCGGCTGCACAACAGCTAGTTACAGGCGGTAACTGCTAGTTGGCGGCTGCACAACAGCTAGTTGGCGGCTGCACAACAGCTAGTTACAGGCGGTAACTGCTAGTTGGCGGCTGCACAACAGCTAGGTACAGGCGGTAACTGCTAGTTGGCGGCTGCACAACAGCTAGTTACAGGCGGTAACTGCTAGTTGGCGGCTGCACAACAGCTAGTTGGCGGCTGCACAACAGCTAGTTACAGGCGGTAACTGCTAGTTGGTGGCTGCACAACAGCTAGTTACAGGCGGTAACTGCTAGTTGGTGGCTGCACAACAGCTAGGTACAGGCGGTAACTGCTAGTTGGCGGCTGCACAACAGCTAGTTACAGGCGGTAACTGCTAGTTGGCGGCTGCACAACAGCTAGTTACAGGCGGTAACTGCTAGTTGGTGGCTGCACAACAGCTAGTTACAGGCGGTAACTGCTAGTTGGCGGCTGCACAACAGCTAGTTACAGGCGGTAACTGCTAGTTGGCGGCTGCACAACAGCTAGGTACAGGCGGTAACTGCTAGTTGGCGGCTGCACAACAGCTAGGTACAGGCGGTAACTGCTAGTTGGTGGCTGCACAACAGCTAGTTACAGGCGGTAACTGCTAGTTGGTGGCTGCACAACAGCTAGTTACAGGCGGTAACTGCTAGTTGGTGGCTGCACAACAGCTAGTTACAGGCGGTAACTGCTAGTTGGCGGCTGCACAACAGCTAGTTGGCGGCTGCACAACAGCTAGTTGGCGGCTGCACAACAGCTAGTTGGCGGCTGCACAACAGCTAGTTACAGGCGGTAACTGCTAGTTGGCGGCTGCACAACAGCTAGTTACAGGCGGTAACTGCTAGTTGGCGGCTGCACAACAGCTAGTTACAGGCGGTAACTGCTAGTTGGCGGCTGCACAACAGCTAGGTACAGGCGGTAACTGCTAGTTGGCGGCTGCACAACAGCTAGTTACAGGCGGTAACTGCTAGTTGGCGGCTGCACAACAGCTAGTTACAGGCGGTAACTGCTAGTTAGTGGCTGCACAACAGCTAGTTGGGGGCTGCACAACAGCTAGTTGGCGGCTGCACAACAGCTAGTTGGCGGCTGCACAACAGCTAGTTACAGGCGGTAACTGCTAGTTGGCGGCTGCACAACAGCTAGTTGGCGGCTGCACAACAGCTAGTTACAGGCGGTAACTGCTAGTTGGCGGCTGCACAACAGCTAGGTACAGGCGGTAACTGCTAGTTGGCGGCTGCACAACAGCTAGTTACAGGCGGTAACTGCTAGTTGGCGGCTGCACAACAGCTAGTTACAGGCGGTAACTGCTAGTTGGCGGCTGCACAACAGCTAGTTACAGGCGGTAACTGCTAGTTGGCGGCTGCACAACAGCTAGTTGGCGGCTGCACAACAGCTAGGTACAGGCGGTAACTGCTAGTTGGCGGCTGCACAACAGCTAGTTGGCGGCTGCACAACAGCTAGGTACAGGTGGTAACTGCTAGTTGGCGGCTGCACAACAGCTAGTTGGCGGCTGCACAACAGCTAGTTACAGGCGGTAACTGCTAGTTGGTGGCTGCACAACAGCTAGTTGGTGGCTGCACAACAGCTAGTTGGTGGCTGCACAACAGCTAGTTGGTGGCTGCACAACAGCTAGTTGGTGGCTGCACAACAGCTAGTTACAGGCGGTAACTGCTAGTTGGCGGCTGCACAACAGCTAGTTGGCGGCTGCACAACAGCTAGGTACAGGCGGTAACTGCTAGTTGGCGGCTGCACAACAGCTAGTTGGCGGCTGCACAACAGCTAGGTACAGGCGGTAACTGCTAGTTGGCGGCTGCACAACAGCTAGTTACAGGCGGTAACTGCTAGTTGGCGGCTGCACAACAGCTAGTTACAGGCGGTAACTGCTAGTTGGCGGCTGCACAACAGCTAGTTACAGGCGGTAACTGCTAGTTGGCGGCTGCACAACAGCTAGTTGGCGGCTGCACAACAGCTAGTTACAGGCGGTAACTGCTAGTTGGCGGCTGCACAACAGCTAGTTGGTGGCTGCACAACAGCTAGTTACAGGCGGTAACTGCTAGTTGGTGGCTGCACAACAGCTAGTTACAGGCGGTAACTACTAGTTGGCGGCTGCACAACAGCTAGTTGGCGGCTGCACAACAGCTAGGTACAGGCGGTAACTGCTAGTTGGCGGCTGCACAACAGCTAGGTACAGGCGGTAACTGCTAGTTGGCGGCTGCACAACAGCTAGGTACAGGCGGTAACTGCTAGTTGGCGGCTGCACAACAGCTAGGTACAGGTGGTAACTGCTAGTTGGCGGCTGCACAACAGCTAGGTACAGGCGGTAACTGCTAGTTAGTGGCTGCACAACAGCTAGTTGGCGGCTGCACAACAGCTAGTTACAGGCGGTAACTGCTAGTTGGCGGCTGCACAACAGCTAGTTGGCGGCTGCACAACAGCTAGTTACAGGCGGTAACTGCTAGTTGGTGGCTGCACAACAGCTAGGTACAGGCGGTAACTGCTAGTTAGTGGCTGCACAACAGCTAGTTACAGGCGGTAACTGCTAGTTGGCGGCTGCACAACAGCTAGTTACAGGCGGTAACTGCTAGTTAGTGGCTGCACAACAGCTAGGTACAGGCGGTAACTGCTAGTTGGCGGCTGCACAACAGCTAGGTACAATCGGTAACTGCTAGTTAGTAGCTGCACAACAGCTAGGTACAGGCGGTAACTGCTAGTTAGTGGCTGCACAACAGCTAGGTACAGGCGGTAACTGCTAGTTGGCGGCTGCACAACAGCTAGGTACAGGCGGTAACTGCTAGTTGGCGGCTGCACAACAGCTAGGTACAGGCGGTAACTGCTAGTTAGTGGCTGCACAACAGCTAGTTACAGGCGGTAACTGCTAGTTGGCGGCTGCACAACAGCTAGGTACAGGCGGTAACTGCTAGTTGGCGGCTGCACAACAGCTAGTTACAGGCGGTAACTGCTAGTTGGCGGCTGCACAACAGCTAGTTACAGGCGGTAACTGCTAGTTGGTGGCTGCACAACAGCTAGTTACAGGCGGTAACTGCTAGTTGGCGGCTGCACAACAGCTAGTTGGCGGCTGCACAACAGCTAGTTGGCGGCTGCACAACAGCTAGTTGGCGGCTGCACAACAGCTAGTTGGCGGCTGCACAACAGCTAGTTACAGGCGGTAACTGCTAGTTGGCGGCTGCACAACAGCTAGTTACAGGCGGTAACTGCTAGTTAGTGGCTGCACAACAGCTAGTTACAGGCGGTAACTGCTAGTTGGCGGCTGCACAACAGCTAGGTACAGGCGGTAACTGCTAGTTGGCGGCTGCACAACAGCTAGTTACAGGCGGTAACTGCTAGTTGGCGGCTGCACAACAGCTAGTTACAGGCGGTAACTGCTAGTTAGTGGCTGCACAACAGCTAGTTGGGGGCTGCACAACAGCTAGTTGGCGGCTGCACAACAGCTAGTTGGCGGCTGCACAACAGCTAGTTACAGGCGGTAACTGCTAGTTGGCGGCTGCACAACAGCTAGGTACAGGCGGTAACTGCTAGTTGGCGGCTGCACAACAGCTAGTTACAGGCGGTAACTGCTAGTTGGCGGCTGCACAACAGCTAGTTACAGGCGGTAACTGCTAGTTGGCGGCTGCACAACAGCTAGTTACAGGCGGTAACTGCTAGTTGGCGGCTGCACAACAGCTAGTTGGCGGCTGCACAACAGCTAGTTGGCGGCTGCACAACAGCTAGTTACAGGCGGTAACTGCTAGTTGGTGGCTGCACAACAGCTAGTTGGCGGCTGCACAACAGCTAGTTGGTGGCTGCACAACAGCTAGTTGGTGGCTGCACAACAGCTAGTTAGTGGCTGCACAACAGCTAGTTGGTGGCTGCACAACAGCTAGTTGGTGGCTGCACAACAGCTAGTTGGTGGCTGCACAACAGCTAGTTGGTGGCTGCACAACAGCTAGTTACAGGCGGTAACTGCTAGTTGGCGGCTGCACAACAGCTAGTTGGCGGCTGCACAACAGCTAGTTGGTGGCTGCACAACAGCTAGTTGGTGGCTGCACAACAGCTAGTTGGTGGCTGCACAACAGCTAGTTACAGGCGGTAACTGCTAGTTGGCGGCTGCACAACAGCTAGTACAGGCGGTAACTGCTAGTTGGCGGCTGCACAACAGCTAGTTACAGGCGGTAACTGCTAGTTGGCGGCTGCACAACAGCTAGGTACAGGCGGTAACTGCTAGTTGGCGGCTGCACAACAGCTAGTTGGCGGCTGCACAACAGCTAGGTACAGGCGGTAACTGCTAGTTGGCGGCTGCACAACAGCTAGTTACAGGCGGTAACTGCTAGTTGGCGGCTGCACAACAGCTAGGTACAGGCGGTAACTGCTAGTTGGCGGCTGCACAACAGCTAGTTGGTGGCTGCACAACAGCTAGTTACAGGCGGTAACTGCTAGTTGGTGGCTGCACAACAGCTAGTTACAGGCGGTAACTACTAGTTGGCGGCTGCACAACAGCTAGTTGGCGGCTGCACAACAGCTAGGTACAGGCGGTAACTGCTAGTTGGCGGCTGCACAACAGCTAGGTACAGGCGGTAACTGCTAGTTGGCGGCTGCACAACAGCTAGGTACAGGCGGTAACTGCTAGTTGGCGGCTGCACAACAGCTAGGTACAGGTGGTAACTGCTAGTTGGCGGCTGCACAACAGCTAGGTACAGGCGGTAACTGCTAGTTAGTGGCTGCACAACAGCTAGTTGGCGGCTGCACAACAGCTAGTTACAGGCGGTAACTGCTAGTTGGCGGCTGCACAACAGCTAGTTGGCGGCTGCACAACAGCTAGTTACAGGCGGTAACTGCTAGTTGGTGGCTGCACAACAGCTAGGTACAGGCGGTAACTGCTAGTTAGTGGCTGCACAACAGCTAGTTACAGGCGGTAACTGCTAGTTGGCGGCTGCACAACAGCTAGTTACAGGCGGTAACTGCTAGTTGGCGGCTGCACAACAGCTAGGTACAGGCGGTAACTGCTAGTTAGTGGCTGCACAACAGCTAGTTACAGGCGGTAACTGCTAGTTGGCGGCTGCACAACAGCTAGGTACAATCGGTAACTGCTAGTTAGTAGCTGCACAACAGCTAGGTACAGGCGGTAACTGCTAGTTAGTGGCTGCACAACAGCTAGGTACAGGCGGTAACTGCTAGTTGGCGGCTGCACAACAGCTAGGTACAGGCGGTAACTGCTAGTTGGCGGCTGCACAACAGCTAGGTACAGGCGGTAACTGCTAGTTAGTGGCTGCACAACAGCTAGTTACAGGCGGTAACTGCTAGTTGGCGGCTGCACAACAGCTAGTACAGGCGGTAACTGCTAGTTGGCGGCTGCACAACAGCTAGGTACAGGCGGTAACTGCTAGTTGGCGGCTGCACAACAGCTAGTTACAGGCGGTAACTGCTAGTTGGCGGCTGCACAACAGCTAGGTACATCGGTAACTGCTAGTTAGTAGCTGCACAACAGCTAGGTACAGGCGGTAACTGCTAGTTAGTGGCTGCACAACAGCTAGGTACAGGCGGTAACTGCTAGTTGGCGGCTGCACAACAGCTAGGTACAGGCGGTAACTGCTAGTTGGCGGCTGCACAACAGCTAGGTACAGGCGGTAACTGCTAGTTGGCGGCTGCACAACAGCTAGTTACAGGCGGTAACTGCTAGTTGGCGGCTGCACAACAGCTAGTACAGGCGGTAACTGCTAGTTGGCGGCTGCACAACAGCTAGGTACAGGCGGTAACTGCTAGTTGGCGGCTGCACAACAGCTAGTTACAGGCGGTAACTGCTAGTTTGCGGCTGCACAACAGCTAGTTACAGGCGGTAACTGCTAGTTAGTGGCTGCAAACTGTTTACCTGCAAGTGTACCTGGCACTGGTACCTGGTACGGGATGGTGGTACATGGTACCAGCAGTTAGGGAGGTGGGTCAAGGAACTATTGGTCGAACCACGCAAGTACATCACTAGTTTCACCTGCGAAGATGCCGCTTTCTTATTTATATATACAGTACTGAGGTATTTCTTAAACCTGAATTGTGTTCAGGACTACAATAATCTGATAGATAGTAATTAAGCTTGTTGAGACTTAATGACTCAAGGAATGACTGGCCTTAATGATTGTTTTTTTAAATCACACTAAACCATTTTTTGAAAACAGTAATCAGTAGTAAAAAATAAAGTATTGCTTTATTAAAATCAATGAAAAAAAAGCAGGTTTTTACCATCAACCAAATTTCACCTGATATGGATGCATCAAGCTCTCCAAATCCCTACGTTTTACCATTTTTTTAAGGTACACTAATCTATATAATTTTATTTCTGAAATAGTTGGGCCAGTGAAGATCTGTAACTTGAAGACTGGTTCAGAAGCTCTTTCTACGGAACCCACTGGTCTGGGATTTGCCAAAAATTCTCCCATGAGGCCACTGTTTCAACATGTAAGTGTCCTCCACTTCCTCAGGTCCAGAGAGCAGAGCCAGTAGGTTTGTTGTGATGTGTTAGATGTGGGATAATATTAGGAGCGAATGGTGTAGGTGCTGAGAGGGTTAATGAAAGTAAAGTTCAAAGTCAGATGTTAATGGAAGACACAGAAAATTCAATGTATAGTAGAAAATAGTAAATATAATAAAAGGAATGAAAGGAAATAGAAACACAAAGTAGAATGCCTCTTAATGAATAAGGAAGTAGGATGGGTCTTACTGAATAAAGACACACGATTCCTCTCAAACAGTAAGCAAGTAGGATTCCGTAAATTGTCGAGAACAGAGAGCTTGGGTGAAGCCTGAGTGGAGAGTTTGGATGAGGTTTAAAGCGGTGAGTTAGAATAAGGCCGAGACTGGATGTGTACTCGGTAGTGTACACGTCCGAGACTGATGTGTACTCGGTAGTGTACACATCCGAGACTGGATGTGTACTCGATAGTGAGGCTTATAGGGTCTAGTGTGAGAGTTGAACTGGACGTGTACTCGGTAGTGAGGCTTGTAGGGTCTAGTGTGAGGGTTGGACAGGATGTGTACTCGGTAGGGAGGCTTGTAGGGTCTGGTGTGAGAGTTGAACTGGACGTGTACTCGGTAGTGAGGCTTGTAGGGTCTAGTGTGAGGGTTGGACAGGATGTTTACTCTGTAGTGAGGCTTGTAGGGTCTGGTGTGAGAGTTGGTTAAGATGTGTACTCTGTATTGAAGCTTATAGGGTCTGGTGTGAAGGTTGGACTGGATGTGTATTCCGTAGTGAGGCTTGTAGGGTCTGGTGTGAGTGTTAGACTGTCGTAGTCGTCGTTGTCTTACATTCAGCTACTCAGAACAAGAAGTTTCAGTAGCACGGGCTATGGTGAGCCCGTAAGTGGAGGCTCTTGACAACCATTCTCTGTATTTGGGGAGCCGGTCGGCCGAGCGGACAGCACACTGGACTTGTGATCCTGGGTTCGATCCCAGGCACCGGCGAGAAACAATGGGCAGAGTTTCTTTCACCCTATGCTCCTGTTACCTAGCAGTAAAATAGGTACCTGGTCTTAGTCAGCTGTCCGGGCTGCTTCCTAGGGGTGGAGGCCTGGTCGAGGACCGGGCCGTGGCACTAAAAAAAGCCCTGAAATCATCTCAAGATAGAGAAGATGGCTGTTATCAGAGATCTGGCGATGGATTGGGGTCTTCTTGGTGGTTTTCACCCCTACAGGGCTGGCTGTACCAGTTATGGAGCTGGTGGGGTTAGTGTAGACCTATATGTTTCCGACTTTTGTTTCCTGTGACTTTGGCTGAGTCGTGCTGTCGTTGTAGTTTGGTGAGGTGGCCTCTATGAGAAAGTCTTGAACGAGTAGGTGTCGTATTTGTAGTGCGGCGGTGGAGCTCCTACTAAGATTTTCTCGTCTGAGGAATCCGTAGCCTCTGTAGTTGTGTTATGGTCTTTGCCTCGCAGCCTTAGGTAGGCTCAGGTGTCGTGGGTTGGTAGTAGTAGCTATTTCAGGATCGTTGGTGGCGCTGTTAGCATTGTAGACAGCGTGTCTGCTAGCGCGGGCTGCTGAGATGGTGATGTAGTAGAGTGTTGGGAGCAAGAGAGGGAATTACCTCTGTTTGTGCCGCCCGGGTCATGGGTGGTTCTGTAGTCTCTGTAGAAATAGACCTCGTGTCGTCCTGGTGGTAGTCTCCGGAGTGGTAGTGGAGGCAGTGAGACTTGCGCCAGGGGCTATGATGGGCTCCAGGCCATGATGGGTTAGACTGGATGTTACACTGTAGTAAGGCTTGTTAGGTCTGGTGCGAGGGCTGGACTGGTTGGTATCCTGTATGGTTTTCAAGGGTTTGGTGTGAGGTTGACTAGCTTTTTACTCAGTAGTGNACAGCTAGTTACAGGCGGTAACTGCTAGTTGGCGGCTGCACAACAGCTAGTTACAGGCGGTAACTGCTAGTTAGGGCTGCACAACAGCTAGTTACAGGCGGTAACTGCTAGTTGGCGGCTGCACAACAGCTAGTTACAGGCGGTAACTGCTAGTTGGCGGCTGCACAACAGCTAGTTACAGGCGGTAACTGCTAGTTAGTGGCTGCACAACAGCTAGTTGGGGGCTGCACAACAGCTAGTTGGCGGCTGCACAACAGCTAGTTGGCGGCTGCACAACAGCTAGTTACAGGCGGTAACTGCTAGTTGGCGGCTGCACAACAGCTAGTTACAGGCGGGTAACTGCTAGTTGGTGGCTGCACAACAGCTAGTTACTGGCGGTAACTGCTAGTTGGCGGCTGCACAACAGCTAGTTACAGGCGGTAACTGCTAGTTGGCGGCTGCACAACAGCTAGTTACAGGCGGTAACTGCTAGTTGGCGGCTGCACAACAGCTAGTTGGCGGCTGCACAACAGCTAGTTGGCGGCTGCACAACAGCTAGGTACAGGCGGTAACTGCTAGTTGGCGGCTGCACAACAGCTAGTTGGCGGCTGCACAACAGCTAGGTACAGGCGGTAACTGCTAGTTGGCGGCTGCACAACAGCTAGTTGGCGGCTGCACAACAGCTAGTTACAGGCGGTAACTGCTAGTTGGTGGCTGCACAACAGCTAGTTGGTGGCTGCACAACAGCTAGTTGGTGGCTGCACAACAGCTAGTTGGTGGCTGCACAACAGCTAGTTGGTGGCTGCACAACAGCTAGTTACAGGCGGTAACTGCTAGTTGGCGGCTGCACAACAGCTAGTTGGCGGCTGCACAACAGCTAGGTACAGGCGGTAACTGCTAGTTGGCGGCTGCACAACAGCTAGTTGGCGGCTGCACAACAGCTAGTTACAGGCGGTAACTGCTAGTTGGCGGCTGCACAACAGCTAGTTACAGGCGGTAACTGCTAGTTGGCGGCTGCACAACAGCTAGTTACAGGCGGTAACTGCTAGTTGGCGGCTGCACAACAGCTAGTTACAGGCGGTAACTGCTAGTTGGCGGCTGCACAACAGCTAGTTGGCGGCTGCACAACAGCTAGTTACAGGCGGTAACTGCTAGTTGGCGGCTGCACAACAGCTAGTTGGTGGCTGCACAACAGCTAGTTACAGGCGGTAACTGCTAGTTGGTGGCTGCACAACAGCTAGTTACAGGCGGTAACTACTAGTTGGCGGCTGCACAACAGCTAGTTGGCGGCTGCACAACAGCTAGTTACAGGCGGTAACTGCTAGTTGGCGGCTGCACAACAGCTAGTTACAGGCGGTAACTGCTAGTTGGCGGCTGCACAACAGCTAGTACAGGCGGTAACTGCTAGTTGGCGGCTGCACAACAGCTAGTTGGCGGCTGCACAACAGCTAGTTACAGGCGGTAACTGCTAGTTGGCGGCTGCACAACAGCTAGGTACAGGCGGTAACTGCTAGTTAGTGGCTGCACAACAGCTAGTTACAGGCGGTAACTGCTAGTTGGCGGCTGCACAACAGCTAGTTACAGGCGGTAACTGCTAGTTGGCGGCTGCACAACAGCTAGGTACAGGCGGTAACTGCTAGTTGGCGGCTGCACAACAGCTAGGTACAGGCGGTAACTGCTAGTTGGCGGCTGCACAACAGCTAGGTACAGGCGGTAACTGCTAGTTGGCGGCTGCACAACAGCTAGGTACAATCGGTAACTGCTAGTTAGTAGCTGCACAACAGCTAGGTACAGGCGGTAACTGCTAGTTGGCGGCTGCACAACAGCTAGGTACAGGCGGTAACTGCTAGTTGGCGGCTGCACAACAGCTAGGTACAGGCGGTAACTGCTAGTTGGCGGCTGCACAACAGCTAGAACAGGCGGTAACTGCTAGTTGGCGGCTGCACAACACAGCTACAGGCGGTAACTGCTAGTTGGCGGCTGCACAACAGCTAGGTACAGGCGGTAACTGCTAGTTGGCGGCTGCACAACAGCTAGTTACAGGCGGTAACTGCTAGTTGGCGGCTGCACAACAGCTAGTTACAGGCGGTAACTGCTAGTTAGTGGCTGCAAACTGTTTACCTGCAAGTGTACCTGGCACTGGTACCTGGTACGGGATGGTGGTACATGGTACCAGCAGTTAGGGAGGTGGGTCAAGGGAACTATTGGTCGAACCACGCAAGTACATCACTAGTTTCACCTGCGAAGATGCCGCTTTCTTATTTATATATACAGTACTGAGGTTATTTCTTAAACCTGAATTGTGTTCAGGACTACAATAATCTTGATAGATAGTAATTAAGCTTGTTGAGACTTAATGACTCAAGGGAATGACTGGCCTTAATGATTGTTTTTTTAAATCACACTAAACCGTTTTTGAAAACAGTAATCAGTAGTAAAAATAATAAGTATTGCTTTATTAAAATCAATGAAAAAAAAGCAGGTTTTTACCCATCAACCAAATTTCACCTGATATGGATGCATCAAGCTCAGTCCAAATCCCTACGTTTTACCATTTTTTTAAGGTACACTAATCTATATAATTTTATTTTCTGAAATAGTTGGGCCAGTGAAGATCTGTAACTTGAAGACTGGTTCAGAAGCTCTTTCTACGGAACCCACTGGTCTGGGATTTGCCAAAAATTCTCCCATGAGGCCACTGTTTGACAACATGTAAGTGTCCTCCACTTCCTCAGGCTCCAGAGAGCAGAGCCAGGTAGGTTTGTTGTGATGTGTTAGATGTGGGATAATATATTAGGAGCGAATGGTGTAGGTGCTGAGAGGGTTAATGAAAGTAAAGTTCAAAGTCAGATGTTAATGGAAGACACAGAAAATTCAATGTATAGTAGAAAATAGTAAATATAATAAAAGGAATGAAAGGAAATTAGAAACACAAAGTAGAATGCCTCTTAATGAATAAGGAAGTAGGATGGGTCTTACTGAATAAAGACACACGATTCCTCTCAAACAGTAAGCAAGTAGGATTCCGTAAATTGTCGAGAACAGAGAGCTTGGGTGAAGCCTGAGTGGAGAGTTTGGATGAGGGTTAAAGCGGTGAGTTAGAATAAGGCCGAGACTGGATGTGTACTCGGTAGTGTACACGTCCGAGACTGGATGTGTACTCGGTAGTGTACACATCCGAGACTGGATGTGTACTCGATAGTGAGGCTTATAGGGTCTAGTGTGAGAGTTGAACTGGACGTGTACTCGGTAGTGAGGCTTGTAGGGTCTAGTGTGAGGGTTGGACAGGATGTGTACTCGGTAGGGAGGCTTGTAGGGTCTGGTGTGAGAGTTGAACTGGACGTGTACTCGGTAGTGAGGCTTGTAGGGTCTAGTGTGAGGGTTGGACAGGATGTTTACTCTGTAGTGAGGCTTGTAGGGTCTGGTGTGAGAGTTGGTTAAGATGTGTACTCTGTATTGAAGCTTATAGGGTCTGGTGTGAAGGTTGGACTGGATGTGTATTCCGTAGTGAGGCTTGTAGGGTCTGGTGTGAGTGTTAGACTGTCGTAGTCGTCGTTGTCTTACATTCAGCTACTCAGAACAAGAAGTTTCAGTAGCACGGGCTATGGTGAGCCCGTAAGTGGAGGCTCTTTTGACCCATTCTCTGTATTTGGGGAGCCGGTCGGCCGAGCGGACAGCACACTGGACTTGTGATCCTGGGTTCGATCCCAGGCACCGGCGAGAAACAATGGGCAGAGTTTCTTTCACCCTATGCTCCTGTTACCTAGCAGTAAAATAGGTACCTGGGTCTTAGTCAGCTGTCACGGGCTGCTTCCTAGGGGTGGAGGCCTGGTCGAGGACCGGGCCGTGGGGACACTAAAAAAAGCCCTGAAATCATCTCAAGATAAGAGAAGATGGCTGTTATCAGAGATCTGGCGATGGATTGGGGTCTTCTTGGTGGTTTTCACCCCTACAGGGCTGGCTGTACCAGTTATGGAGCTGGTGGGGTTAGTGTAGACCTATATGTTTTCCGACTTTTGTTTGCCTGTGACTTTGGCTGAGTCGTGCTGTCGTTGTAGTTTGGTGAGGTGGCCTCTATGAGAAAGTCTTGAACCGAGTAGGTGTCGTATTTGTAGTGCGGCGGTGGAGCTCCTACTAAGATTTTCTCGTCTGAGGAATCCGTAGCCTCTGTAGTTGGTGTTATGGTCTTTTGCCTCGCAGCCTTAGGTAGGCTCAGGTGTCGTGGGTTGGTAGTAGTAGCTATTTCAGGATCGTTGGTGGCGCTGTTAGCATTTGTAGACAGCGTGTCTGCTAGCGCGGCTGCTGAGATGGTGATGGTAGGAGTGTTGGGAGCAAGAGAGGGAATTACCTCTGTTTGTGCCGCCCGGGTCATGGGTGGTTCTGTAGTCTCTGTAGAAATAGACCTCGTGGTCGTCCTGGTGGTAGTCTCCGGAGTGGTAGTGGAGGCAGTGAGACTTGCGCCAGGGGCTATGATGGGCTCCAGGCCATGATGGGTTAGACTGGATGTGTACACTGTAGTAAGGCTTGTTAGGTCTGGTGCGAGGGCTGGACTGGTTGTGTATCCTGTATGGTTTCAAGGGTTTGGTGTGAGGATTTGACTAGCTTTTTACTCAGTAGTGAGGCTTGTAAGGTCTGGTGTGAGTGTTGGCCCAGCAAACACAAATCGTATAGAAAACGTTTGTCTATCTCTTCCCATAGGTGTAGGAATGACTTGCATTGAGAATGGTGCAGGAGAGCCTTTGAGAAACTTTTAATCCAAAAATCCAAACACATAGGTTTTATAATAAAAAAAATTCTACAACTATTTGTTCCTAATGTATTACAAATAGTTTTTACATGTTTATATATAAAATATATGGTGTTTTTTTGTAAAATTCATTAATAAATTGGGAATGATATTTAATGGCTGAATGAAACCTTCAAAATACATTTAGTTATTCTATGATCAGAAAAAAGTAGTTTTCCAAATTTTCTAAAAATCGCTCTTTTTAACACAATTTGACTCCTTATGCATTCCACTAAACACTAATATCATGTTTAAATATATAATTTATGTATTATTCCATAAAATAATTGATTTAAATTATAAATGTTGCTGGAAAGTGGTGTGAAAAAATCTGAAAAAGTTTTGTTGTCTTATATATTGGAGGAGAGCAAAGAGGAAGGAGGAGGGAGGAGGGCAAGGATGAGGAGGGCGAGGAGAAAGGAGGAGGAAAGAAGACGAGGACGAGGAGGAAGGAGGATGGTGAGGAGGAAGGAGGAGGGCGAGGAGGATGGAGAAAANGCTTGGGCTTAGGATCTACAGTTTCGTCAGGTTTGGCCTTATGCCATTAGGACTGTATGGCACTGTGCGCAACAGTAGTCTTTAATATCTAGCGAGACAAGTCACAGAATGTTCAACGTTCTTATACTGAAGGAGAGAGAGAGAGAATGAGTGAGGCAGATAGTAACGTGAAATCATCTATCTGTCCGACGTCTGAATAACAATATTGAAATATGAACCATGTTTAGCCCTTACACTCCAAACACAATAAAATATTAGCACAAGCTTGTTTAGTTCTTGTATCACGTAACATAACGTAGCATTTATTCAATAACTTGTAGACATACATAATGTAGCTATATATTTATCGTGGTAAAACAAGCATACATACACATCGTTGTTGTTGTTGTTAAAGATTCGCTACCAGGAACAAGAAGTTCCAAGTAGCACGGGCTATGGTGAGCCCGTAGCATACACATCGTGGTCAGTCCTCCATTATACCTCAAACGCGTCATTCAGTCTCTCTCCCATAGGTGAGCAATGCTCCCCACATACAAATTCCAAGCAAAGTAAACACATATAAGACTAATGTGGAAAAACGTAGTCCTGATACTATTATTATTATTATATTTTAAATTGACTTGTTCATTATCCCCGAGTTCAAAGCTCTCTCTAAGACCTACATTATCCAAATGTAAACAGCAATCGATTATTTTTTAGCCTATTTTGGCTCAAAGGCAGCCCACATCGGTAGACAGAAAACAAGTCAATCCAATGATGGTTGACTAGGCTCAGAGCAGTCACCACTCAAGGTCAGAGACATGTCCGAGGATGAGCTTGATCCCCCTGTGCATAAATTATGGCATCTAGCTACCTTAGGCATTGTCCCTGAAAAATCCAGTCCAGGTGATGCCTGGGCCTTGCAACAGTATCTGGTTCAGTTATTTATAAAGAAAATCAATACTGGGGTCAGATTACATGGAAGTTGGATCATGAACAACTTCCTATGAACCATTTCATGGCACTAAGTCAATTAAAATCCCAGGTGTTGTGCTTAAATGGGCAACCTGATAAAATTAAAACTGTACCATGAATTAATTGAACAACAACTTGAAAATAATTTTTTTGAAATTGTTGAGAATGATGTCCCTAAGAAGGAACGCTATTTACCACGTCATGAAGTACTAAAGGATTCAGTTACCACATCCATAAGGATCATGTTTAAATGTAGTGCTAAAGCAAAAGAAAATAGTGTCTCGTTAAAGGATTGCTTCCAAACAGGTCAGAGCCTGACTCAAAGGTTCTATGATGTACTGTTAAGGTTCAGTATTGGGACCTATGCCTAAGCAGCCAACATAAGTAAGGCATTCCTTATGGAAGGTCTCCAAGATGAAGACCGAATTTACACACAGTTCCTCTGGATTAAGGATCCCAGTGATCCCCACAGTGAAATAGTCACGTACAGATTTGCATCAGTTTTGTTTGGTGCTATTCTCCACCGCGTCTGTTTCAAGCAACCATAGATACGCACTTGAAGAAGTCCCACAGTCCAAACAAGACTGAGATTAGCAGTAATCTGTACGTGGATAGTTTCCATATAATACCCAGAACACAGTGGGTTCTACGAACGAATGATTGGTACGGTGAAGTGTTGTCTAAGGAAGGCCCTACACCGCCAAAATAGGCTATACAAACTCCAAACCGTTGTCACGGATATAGAACCTTGCATCAACAACCGGCCACTGACCTACCTCTTTGACGATATCTCAGAGCGAGAACCATTGAGTCCCTCCCATTTGATGTAAGGGGGGGACTTCTTAGTCCTCTAATATTCCTATCAGATTAGGACCCAGAAGATCCTTCATATGTTGGAGGGAGTGACATGGTCCACAGTTACAAACACCTCTCAAGAGTGATAGGGTGGTGATATGACGTGTGTACTCGAGAGTATCTAACTGCTCTGAGAGAGTATCACTATGGAGCAGGCAGCACCATACAATAAAATTAACTTAAACCCAGGTGATATTGTCCTGGTGAACAGTGACGGGCCACGATCAGAATGGCCCATAGGCAAAATCATCTCTGTACATCGAGACCACCAGGAAGTTTTAAAAATAGTGAGGGTAGTGCTGAGGCACAACCACCTTTGAAACTCTAGAAAAATTGGTTCCTCTGGAATTAGCAGGATATGAGGTCACTCAAATCCCAAATATACCTGACACTCCAGAAAAGACATTACTCTAGAAGTAAATACTCATCCGGAACGAACTGCTGCACGACAATGCAAAAGCAAACTCAAGCAATGCTATAACCTTGAATAAATCTAGATATTTCATTATTTATGGTTGAAATTGAACTTATGGGTCTTGAGTGGCTTAGCAGTGAACAGTAGTCTAACGAACTACAAGTCACCACGACAAAGGTCGCTGATGCAGATGTGATCTCAGAGTCGACTTTGATTGTAATGATTGAATATTTAATTCTCTGAATCAAATAAAACTTAATTTGGTTGGAATTTAATAAAACAGAAATATCCAAATTAGCAGGACAGTGGAAACCTTAGGCTTTTAACACCTGCCACTCTAATATGGGACATCCAAACTATATGAAGAGACGTACGATAATTACCAACCCAGCCTTAAGTTTATAATTTCGAGGGGGAGTATCTGTGAATCTCAATACTAAACAGTGAACTGCAACCCGAGTTTCTCTCCCTCGGAATTATGTCGGAATTTCCGACACCCTGCTATTACTAACCCCTGATATAATAAACTAAATTCATTGTGTCAGAAAACTAACCATACTAACTGTATTAATTTTCCAGTGAGGGAAGATCTAGAAGCTCCATGGAAAGAATAGAGGAGTGTTACGTCAGCCAACAAATGGCAACGTGACTATTATTTCTCCCAAATTCTTAATTCTTCCAGTCCACTATTTAATTGTACTTTGAAAGTATTATATTAAACTGGATTCAAATAAAATCTTAGATTGAACTAAGTAACTTTCTCCCTGAGGCAAAATATACCCGACATGACTAGTCGAGTCAATTGGAAATGAAATAGTCACGCCATAAACTTTTTATACATTAAATATAATTTCCTTTCTTGGAAAAGTCCAGTCCAGCATTACCAACAGTAAAATAACTGTTTTCTGTGATTGGAACTGAAAAATAATGCGTAAAATAACGTCTCACTGTCCTCGTTAATAAATGGGCAGAAATTAGTGGCGTGACTATTAACGTATCTAGGCCCAGAGAAGGAAGAGAAGCCACTGTTGATCTAGTACAGGCCTTGTGAGGACGTAAACTTAGAAACCACACTTATGTTTGACATTCGTGCCTTTACAGTGCCCTACAGCAGCTGCGACCTTTAATTATTAGTGTACCCTGAACCCGGTTTGTCTAACATCTAGTTTATACATATTTATTGGCCTTTTAATTGTAAATTAGATAGATGACCGGTTATATTGCAGGTGATCCCACAAATCATGGTGAACCTCTTAATATTAAATAACTAATTCTACTGAACGTGATATATCTGTGATATAATATTTGGAGTAGTTACATTGTGAAATTTTGGCAGAACTGTGGCGATCATCAAGGACCCAGACGACATAAACCGGTCGATACCTGTGGGACAGCCACCATAGGCCACGAGCTGCATACCAGCTTGATTAATTCGATGCCCTTTGTACTCATGTTGAAACCTTCTATATAGATAAGGTCATTTGAGGATTTAAATAATACCAGTAGCTTAATTTACTAATTATTACAATTTTCCTATCTATCGAGAATTAGTGATAGATAGGTTGCAACTGAATAACCCCCCAAGATATGTGTAAAGGGGTAACATCCAACAATGGTTCAGAATTTTAATACAGTCAAATTTTTCCTAATACAGTCCACTCGATATCATCAAGTACTTTTAATGCATTTACCTGCCGGGAAATTCCACGCACTATATAACTTGGGCTTTTAGGCCACACGTGTGTGGGTTGGCCTCAACCAGTACTACAAGTTGATACATAGTATGGTCTTATTGGCC
The DNA here is from genome assembly GCA_020271785.1 of Procambarus virginalis. Taxonomy (NCBI): domain Eukaryota; kingdom Metazoa; phylum Arthropoda; class Malacostraca; order Decapoda; family Cambaridae; genus Procambarus; species Procambarus virginalis. The sequence goes on from WNGS01165523.1 coordinate 4,025,281, forward strand.
ACACATGTGTGAGCTGGCCTCAACCAACACTACAGGTTGATACATAGCATGGCCTTATAGGCCACCCATGTGTGAGCTGGCCTCAACCATCACTACAGGTTGATACATAGCAAGGCCTTATAGGCCACCCATGTGTGAGCTGGCTTCAACCAACACTACAAGTTGATATATCGCGTGCTGTCCTGTTCGTGGAGTGTTAACGAGCACTAAAGTGTTAGAGTCTCATTGGCCAGCGGGGCCGTTTCCAGTGCCACACATTAACATGCAAAGCGAACCCCCTCTTTGCTCTTTTCTTAAAGACTGAAATCCTGATGTGATTTTCATAGTTATTTTGCAGTGTTTTCAATACTTTGTATTATATAGATGCAATTTTTAGAGAGGGGGGGGGGTAAGGAGATAGGGAGAGGCGGGATGTTACAAGATGGGTGGGGAGAAAGGTGGAGACAGTGGGAGAAGAGTGGGGGAAAGAAGTGGAGACAGTGGGAAAGAGGTAGGGGGAAGAGGTAGAGACAGTGGAAGAGGGTTGGGGGAGAAAGGTGGAGACAGTAGGAGAAGGGTGGGGGAAAGAGGTGGAGACAGTGGGAAAGGGGTGTGGGGAAGAAGTAGAGACAGTGGGAGAGGGGTAGGGGAAAGAGGTGGAGACAGTGGGAGAGATGGAGAAATGTGTAGTAGGGACAATTTGGGAGAGAGGAAGATGAAGGGTGGAGAGGAGGGGAGAAAGTGAATAAGGGAAGATATATAGGAGATTGGGAGATTGAAAGAGAGGGAAGAGAGAACGGGAAAGGATAAAGGTAGAAGGATAATGAGACTCCGAGCAAAGCTGGGTAACGCAACAAGTTATGGATTTCATTTTTTCACAACAAGTTATGGATTTCATTTCATTTCACTATTTAGTATTTACTGGTTAATACAGTTATAAGTATTTCCTTTTATACACAGAGTTAATATAACTTTCTTGCAGTGTCTGGCAACACCGCCTTCATTCTTCAGGACGCACGCGCAACATCAGGTGAGGCCTTAATATTTGTAACTTCTAATGCTTTACAAATACATAATGATACCCATTACTTTTCCCTTTAACATTTCTCATTAATTATTACTTCCCAAACGAGCTATGAACATTATATCACATGTGACTCTTATGAAAGTACTTAGGTGGCTGCATTACTGACATCAAGTGCACTTAGTTGGCTGTGTATTGTTCACTGACATCACATGCACTTAGTTCGCTGTGTTTTGTTCACTGAGAGCAAGTGCACTTAGTTGGCTGTTTTTTGTTCATTGAGAGCAAGTGCACTTAATTTGCTGTGTTTTGTTCATTGACAACAAGTGTTTTGTTCACTGACAGCAAGTGCACTTAATTGGATCTGTTTTGTTCACTGACAGCAAGTGTACTAAGTAGGCTGTGCTTTGTTCACTAACAGCAAGTGCACTTACTTGACTGACAGCTGAGTAAACAGCGCTTCTGATTCGTAGTCCTGAGGTTTCGGGTTCGATCCCCGGTGGAGGCGGAAACAAATAAGAAGAGTTTCTTTCAATCCTGATGCAGCTGTTCACCTAGCAGCAAATAGATTCCTGAGAGTTAGACAGCTGCTACGAGCTGCTTCCTGGGGGGGGGGGTGTAAACAAAAGGAAGCCTGGTCATGGACCCAGCCGCGGGGACGCTAATTTCCGAAATCATGTCAAGATAACCTCAAGACGGTAGGCTGTGTTTTATTCAAAGATATCAAGAACACTAAGTTTGTTGTATGTTGATCACTGACAGAATTACACGTAGCTGTCTGTGTTTTGTTCATTGATAACAAGTGTACTTAATTGGAAGTGTAATGTTCAATGAAAGTGTGTCCACTTTGTTGATTGTGATTTGTTACAGACAGCAAGTGCACTTAGTTGTCTGTGTTTTGTTCACTGACGGGAAGTGCACTTAGTTGGCTGTGTTTTGTTCTCTGGCAAGAAGTGTACTAATAATGCTGTTTTGTTCACTGACAACATGTGCACTTTAGTTGCCTGTGTTTTGTTCACTGACAACTAATTAACTTAGTTCCTTTTGTTTTGAACACGGACAGCAAGTGCACTTATTTGGTTGAGTTTTGTTCACTGACAAGCAAGTGCACTGGCGCCTGCCAGCTGCGTGGACAGCGCTTCGGATTCGTAGTCCTGAGGTTCCGGGTTCGGTCCCCGGTGGAGGCGGAGACAAATGGGCAAAATGTTTCTTCTCCCTGATGCCCCTGTTACCTAGCTGTAAACAGGTATCTGGGAGTTAGACAGCTGCTACGGGCTGCTTCCTGGGGGTGTAACAAAAAGGAGGCCTGATCGAGGACCGGCCCGCGGGGACGCTAAGCCTCGAAATCATCTCAAGATAACAATAAGTGCATATATTTAGCTGTGCTTTGTACCTTAACAGAAAGTGCACTTATCTGGATCTGTTTTGTTCACTGACAGCAAGTGCAATTAGATGGATATGTTTTGTTCACTGACGGCAAGTGTACTTATTTGACTGTGTTTTGTTCAATTACAACAAGCACACATAGTTTGCTGAATTTTGTTCACTGGCAACAAGTGCACTTAGCTGTGCTTTGTTCACTGACAACAAGTGTACTTAATTTGGAGTTCTTTGAACACGGAAATCAAGTACAAGTAGTTGGCTGAGTTTTGTTCACTGACAACAAGTGCACTTAGTTTTCAGTGTTTTGATCACTGACAGCAAGTTCACTTAGCTGGATGTGTTTATTTCACTGACAGCATGTGCACTTAGTTGGATGAGTTTGTTCATTAACAGCAAGTGCACTTAGTTTCTTGTGTTTGGTTCACAGACAGTAAGTGCACTTCCTTGGCGGTGTTTTGTACACTCACAACAGGTGCCCTTATTTGGTTGTGTTTTGTTCACTGTAAGAAAGTGCATTTAGTTGGCTGGTTTGTTATCAGACAACCAATGTACTTAGTTGTCTGTGTTTTGTTCACTGACATCAATTGCACCTAGTTTACTGTGTTTTGCTACTGACAGCAAGTGCACTTAGTCTGCTATATTTTGTTCATTGACAACATGTACTTAATTTTCTGTTTTGAACACTGAACACGGTTTTGACATCAATTGCACTTAGTTGGCTGTGTGTTGTTCACAGACAGCAGGGGCACTTAATTGGCTGTGTTTTGTTTACTGACGGCAAGTGCATTTAGTTTCCTATGTTTTGTTCACTGAGAGAAAGTGCACTTAGTTGCTTGTGTTTTGTTTGTGTAAAACAAGTACAATTAGTTGCCTGAGTTTTGTTCACTGACAAAAAGTACACTTAGCACTAAGTTGTCTGTGTCTTGTTCACTCACAAAAAGTGTCTTAAATGGNGGGAGTAGCATATGGTGAGTGTGAGACAACTTTGGATTACGTGGTGACTGTAGGCTCGTCATACTCTTAATTGGTCTTCTCTCCTTCCGTGTTATTACCCGTGTTAACACCTTTTGTCCCTCAGATATTTCTCATTTTTGCAGATCATCATGGAGGTACCCTGGTACTGTGGTCTGTCTCCGGGTCAATAGCACCTAATTTCTGCAATCCGACTCTAGGAGGATAGAGGGCCATAGTTCCTCTAGCACGGACTTTATTGACGAGTTGGGACCTCGCAATAGTTCTCGTCACCAGTTGACACTCACACCCCTACTCGTCGGTCCAGAATTGATGGTACTTACTTAGGTAGGGAATTAGCTTTCTTTCTTTTTTGCAGAGCACAAAGTTCGCTATTCTGTAAGTATCTTATAATTTTTTTTTTCAGGGGAAAACTTGCTTATGTTCTATAGTGACTCGGCAAGGTATGCCTACATTCTTGGACTACCTAATTTACTTTGGAACCATTAAGTGTTTCTCTTGTTTTTCGAAACTCAGTTTCAACTAATTAGTAGGATTTTCTTGCCCTTATCCTCCCACAGTGAGTACCGGGTACAAGATTCCTGCGACCTAATCATTTACCATTTTGAATTAACTTTAATTGTTAACAATTTCACAGGATAGGTACCAGTTGCCACGTTTCCTGTTTCTGACATTCACCAATCACCACAGTATATTCGTGTCACATTTATTTGCTATTTTCACCATGTTTCGTATGCAAGCTTTTCAGACAGATCCAGAAGGTGAAATAGGGAACTTACGTCATGCTAAGAGGGTCGACTTGTTAACTCTTGCACATGAGTATCACCTAGAAGTTCCCCATGGAGCCAACAAATATGAAATACATAATATATTTTGGATCACTTTGTGGAAGAAGGATTATAGACTCTGATACTCACGAACAATACACTATTTCAGATAAGCATGATTTGACAGCAATGAAGCTCAAAGTAGACTTGCCTAAAATCGAGAGGAGCAACAAAAGGAAGCAGCCGCCATCAGAAAGGAAGAGCAAGAACGTGAGGCAGCCCTGGCGAAAGAAGCTCTACACCTCAAGAAAGAAGAGGCCGCATTGCTTAAGGAACAACAAGAACGTGAGTTGGCCCTATTCAGAGAGCGTGAAAGAGTACAACTTGAAACAAAACGACGACAACTAGAGATGCAACGCGAGCATGAAAAACAGCAAGCGGCTCTGGCTCTAGAATGTCGTGACAGAGAACTCACGTTGGGCACTACACACCAAGCTCAACGCCAGCAAGCTGCAGCTAGTCTTCCTCCAATTTCAATGTCTCCCATGCAAGTAAGTTAATGCCACCGTTCGTAGAAACGGAGGTTGATGTTTTTTTTACAACTTTTGAGACCCTTGCTAATCAACTTAGTTGGCCTAACAACCAATGGGCTACCCTTCTCCGAGTACATCTTACAGGTAGAGCAGCAGTCACACTCAGCACTTTGGCGTCTGAGAATGACTACCCAACCCTGAAACAAGCCGTGTGGACGCCTACCTTCTCTCCACCGAAAGCTACCGACGAAAATTCCGTGACTACATAAAGGCAAGTACCACCACCTTCTTAGAATTTGCAAATACCAAACGGAGATATTTATGAAATGGCTGGAGGCAGCACATGTCTACTTTCCAGAACTCGTCAACCTCATGCTGGTTGAAGAATCTTGAGGCGTGTACCTCCTCCCGTCCGTTTATACTTAGCAGATAAGGAAGAGACCGACTTAGTAAAATGTGCGAAGTCGGCTGACACTTACAGCCTCATCCACCGGCTGACACCAGAACCACCTACCAGTAAGAAGTCTTGGTACAGTTACGAGAAAGTGAGCCCAGATCAAGGTACCTCTCAATTGTACTGTAAGTATTGTAGACTCTATGGACATACCATAGAAAAATGTGGTAAGTCTCAATACAGAGGTACTACTGAATCCACCAAACCCAAACAGACTCCTCCTAAGTCCGGTAAGCCTGTAATGAATGTTGGTGTTCATGTTAATGATCTTTATCTCTTCAGTAAACATCTGTATCCAGGAACTATCACTACCAACGGTTCAGATTCTGAGGGACGTTTTGGACTTAAGATCTTGAGGGACACAGCGGCTCTTCAATCAATAGTCTTGAAATCAGCTGTGCCCAACGTCGCCTACACTGGAGAAACAGTCTTCATCACTGACCTCACTGCTACTACTCCTTATCCTCTCGCCAGAGTCCACCTGGATTGTCCCATCGTGACCGGTGAAGTCCAAGTCGCCGTCAGGGAAAAGCCTTTTCCCATGCCTGGAGTGCAACTTCTCCTAGGCAACGACTTGGCAGAAGACCTGCAACCGACCAACCTGATCGTCAAGGACAAACCCCAGGTGTGTACCTCTGTGTTGGATAATCCTATTTTTGAGCATGTTCCAGCAAAGGTTCAAGAGAGTGATGAAGTTTCTCCTCCTGTTATGGTGACCACCCGTGCTCAAGCAGCACGACCGCAGCCAGCTGACTCTACTGCTACCGCTGTCCCTCAAGACCCTCTGAAACTACCCACAAATTTGACCGCTTTAGAGTTCCGTAAGTTACAGAGGGAAGATCTTACCATGACACCATTATTCTTTCAGGCTGAGACTCAATCTGACAGTATTCCTGTGTTCTTCTTAGAGAACGAGTTACTCTATCGCAGATACAGACCCAGTAAACTGAAGGAGGAGGACGATTGGGTAAACGTTGAACAACTAGTGATTCCTACCAGCCTGCGGCCCACGATTCTACACCTGGCCCACGGAGCACTATCACACTACGGGTTTAACAAGACCTACCATGGGATTCGACAAGACTACTACTGGCCAGGTATGGTTAATGATGTCAAACAACAAGTAAAGCAATGCCACGTGTGTCAGATGGCAGGTAAACCGAACGTTTCTATCCCCAGAGCACCACTGACACCCATCCAGGTGCCGAGGAACCTTTCCACAGACTTATTATTGACTGTGTTGGTCCTTTGACTCGGACCAGTTCCGGCAACGCCTATATCTAAACCATCCTGTGTCCTACCACCAGATTCCCCATAGCAGTTCCAGTGAAAACATTACGGCTGCTACAGTGGTAAAAAATTTACTGAAGATCTTCACCCAGTATGGATTTCCGAGGGAGATTCAGAGCGACTGTGGCACCAACCTCACCAGTGATCTCTTCAAACGGACTCTGGAGGAGTTCAACATCAAAGAGGTACTGTCCAGCCCCTATCATCCTGCTTCACAGGGTTCTCTTGAGCGTAGTCATCAGACTATCAAAGCACTCCTAAAAAAGTTTTGCAATGAAACCTCTAAGGATTGGGATAGGCAACTTAATCTCATCATGTGTATTTTCAGAAGTCTTCCCAACGAGTCACTAGGAGTATCTCCTAATGAGATGCTCTATGGACGTAAGTGCCGTACACCTCTCAAGGCTTTCACGGACTCTCTACGTGATGCCACTTCAGTGAGCATCAGAATGTGCCCCAGTTCTTCAAAACCTCCGAGACATTCTAGAGAGGGTCCATTCCTTTGCCAGAAACAACCTACTGAAAGCCCAAGAGAGGATGAAGACTCGTTACGACCAGCACTGCCAAGTAAGGAAGTTTAAACCGGGAGACTTAGTACTCGCCTATTTCCCTATCGCAGGCTCTCCTTTGCAAAACAGGTTATCAGGACCCTACCGTGTTAAGGAGTGCCGGAATAACTACAACTACGTTCTCGAGACCCCCGATAGGCGGCGGAAGACCCAGCTGTGCCACATCAACTTACTAAAGCTCTATCATGGTACTCCTTCCACTGTGCTACTAAACTTCTTCACCTTTACAGGTCCATACAGCCACAGTGAGACCTTCCCTGCTTCTCCTTCCGAAAGCACTGACCCTGAGACAGCGCTTTCCAATTCGGAAATCCTTACTGACATCCATAATCACTTTCAGGACGATAATAGTGCTTCACTCATCAAACTCATCAGAGAACATCAGGAGTTGTTTCGAGATGATCCACAAGAGTGTACTGTGACTCGGCACGACATCCAACTGCTACCTGACACCCGGCCGATTCGCCAACCATTCTACCGAATCAGCCCTAGCAAGAAGGAAGTCATGCGTGCTGAGGTACAGTACCTCTTGGACCATGGACTGGCTACCCCCTGTGAGTCCTCCTGGCCCTCACCATGTATCTTGGTACCAAAACCTCACGGTAAGATCCGACTGTGTACTGATTATAGGAAACTCAACAGTGTAACCGGTAAAGACGCATACCCATTACCTAGGATTGACGACATCCTTGACGCCATTGGTAATGCCCGCTACCTGTCCCAGGTGGACTTACTCAAGGGCTATTACCAGGTGTGCTTAACGGAGCGAGCTAAAGAACTGTCTGCCTTTATCACCCCGTTCAGACTTTTCAGATATAACCTCCTTCCCTTTGGACTCTGCAATGCCCCGGCCACCTTTCAGAGAGCTGTCAACCGCGTCATCCAGAGCTTGGACAACACCTACGCCTATTTGGATGATATCGTTGTAGCATCCAACACCTGGAGCGAACACCTGCTCCAACTGCAACGATTGTTCGCCAAGCTCCTTAAAGCCGGCCTCACCATCAATCTGGGCAAGTCCACTTTTGCCAAAGCTAAAGTGCGGTATCTGGGTCATGTTATAGGGAGTGGCAGCCTGGCTCCGTTAAATATCCACACTCAAGCCATCAAACAGTATCCACAGCCTACTACCAGGAAGCAGCTCCTGCGCTTCCTTGGTCTTGCTTCTTATTACCGTAGGTTTGCGAGGAACTTTAGCACTGTTGCAACACCCTTAATCACCTTAACCAGTCCCAAGCAACGGTATAATTGGACCATGGAACAAACCGTTGCTTTCGAACAACTCAAATCCCTCCTCTGTTCTAATCCTATTCTCGCCTCGCCAGATACCACGAAGCCTTTCATCCTCCATGTCGACGCCAGTGGTACCGGCATCGGGGGTGTCCTAATGCAGCAACGAGGCGAGGAGGTTCTACCTGTCAGCTACTACAGCTACAAGTTGAATCCTCACCAGAAAAACTACAGCACTATAGAGAAGGAACTCCTCTCCATCGTCCTGAGCTTGCAACACTTTGCACCATACCTGCAAGGTGCTCGGTCCACTACCATCTACTCGGACCACAACCCTCTACATTTTTACATCAAGCCCAATTCAATAACCAACGTCTGCTGCGATGGGCTTTATTTCTACAAGGCTTCAATCTGAAAATCTGTTACATCCAGGGGCCGATAACATCATCGCCGACGCCCTCTCCAGAGTTCATGAGGTAGAGGCAGCTCCACCTACCACTCTACCTCCCGAGAACGTGACTTCTACCAGAACCGCAGGTTTCGGGGGAGAGTTGTGACGATAATCTCTTCCAAGAGATTGAGCCTGCTCTTTCCTTCAATCGTCACGTTCAAAGCTACATTCAAGATACGTTCTACAGTAGCAAAACCTATATCAAGACAGCCACACGCACCTGCACACCCCCTCCCCCCTCACACTCCTCACCGCCTGTTCGCCGACTGCACTTCAATTAGCCAACTACCAGGTGTCGGCCTGCCCGTATTCTCATTGGCTGTTCGAGATCTCACCACTCCAGCTCTCCACCAATCACGCACGTCGTCAAATCAATGTCGGAGTCAGCGAGCTGTACCACCTCAGAATATATCTTGTGCTCTAACTGAGAACATCTAGTTGATTCACCTCGTGTGATCAAATAGCGGTTTTTAGCTTGCACATATATTCCCAGCACCATTTTATATATTGTCCATTTATATGTTTCATATTGCCCTCTTGTTAACGTATGCCAGTATTCATTTTTATGTTACGTTTTTTTTCACTTGTTATGTTTGCACTTTGCTCAGACAAGGAATTGTCTTTATTTAACTTTGTTTTCTAGAGTAATTAAATTTCATTGTTCATATTTTGTGTTTTGGGTGTCTTACCTTACCTTACCACAGACTATCAGACAAGCAGTCGCTTTTTTCATTTGTGTATGTGGCCAGGCATTGACATCTGCCATTTGAACACTGCCGAACACCATACTCCAACACTTTACCGTCACATATATATATATATATATATATATATATATATATATATATATATATATATATATATATATATATATATATATATATATATAGGTGAAAATGTGGGGTTAAACATAAGAACATAAGAATAGAGGTAACTGCAGAAGGCTTATTGGCCCATACGAGGCAGCTCGTATCTACGTACAAAGATTAATCCAGTGTAATTGGCCTGTTATGTTGAACATTGTCTTCTGTGTTCCAACACATATATTGAGAAGACGGCTTCCTGAACCTTGCAGGAATCAACCTCACTGAGGATCAAGTCACTCTCCTAAATCTGGGTATAAACTGTCACGTTATGTCCAGACCAAGTGAGATGGCCCGGAAAGTGGAGTTGGAGATCCTGTTGGACGACATATTCGACCTCGAGAAACAAAAGAAGGTCACCACCAAAGACACCTTACAAGCAGAACTTATTGCGGAAGGAGGAAAGAATCGAGGCAACTACAGAAGCACCATATTGTCCCCTGAGCTCAAAGCGGCAGCTAAGAGCCTTCGTGAGAACAAGGAAATAGTCGTCAGAAGAGGTAACAAATCGGCAATTTACATCATTCTTAAAAAAGACGAATATCTGGCGAAAATGAACCTCATTCTCTCTGAACAAACAAAATTCCAAAGGGTAACGAAGGACACTACAGCCGAATTGAAGGCAAAGGTCAACAAATTGATCGAAACTGTGAATGCCAAGAAATCCGGACTCCAACTGCCAAAGATTATTGGGGAATATAAGCCTGGATATGTGTATGAAAATGTCAAGACACATAAGCCTGGAAACCCACTTCGGCCAATCATTAGCCAGATATCCACACCCACGTACAGACTGGCGAAGCGACTCAACGGCCTGCTGACTCCTTATGCCCCTTGCACCTTCAGCCTGAAGTCTCCAAAGGAATTTATTGACTTACTGAGGGGAACACAGGCCACAGGGATAAGAGCCTCGTTGGACGTAGAATCACTGTTTACCAACGTACCTGTGGATTAAACAATCGGGATGATAGAGAACAGAGTGTATCGTGATCCGGCCTGTAGTCCTCTTGACATACCAGAAAATATTCTAAGGAAACTACTCCAAGCTTGTACTAAAGAGGCACCCTTCTAAAGCCCAGATGGACACATGTATAAGCAAGTAGCAGGGGTCGCCATGGGTTCTCCCCTAGGTGTCCTGTTTGCGAACTTCTACATGGGTACAATCGAGCAAAAGTTCTTAGTCGATATGAACTTGAAACCGGCCATATACTGCAGATATGTTGACGACATTTTTACACAGGTACCCGATGTCAGACATCTGCAAGTGCTGAAGGAAGCATTTGAGCAGAATTCCGTGTTGAGTTTCACTTACGAGATGGAGAAGGATGGGAAACTACCCTTTCTAGATGTAACAGTCATGGAAAGGAGCGGAGGTTTCCACACTGCAGTCTACACTAAGGAAACAAACATAGGAATGTGCCTCAATGCCAACAGTGACTGCCCAGATAGGTACAAGAGGAGTGTTGTCAACGCTTATGTCGACCATGCTCTCAGCCACAGCTCAGAATGGAAGCAAGTCGATGAAGAACTCTGTAGGGTAAGGCAGGTCCTAGTCAACAACGGCTTCTCCAATGGTTTCATTGAAGACATCATAAGAAGGAAAGTAAAACGCCATGCAACCTCTGAAGAGACAACTAATACAACACCTATACCCCCTATTAGACTATTTTACAGGAACTTCTTCTCCACAGCTCATAAAACGGAGGAAAGGGTCCTGAAAGATATTGGTAATAGAAACGTTATCCCTACAGACAAAAATCAGAAGATACAACTAACGATTTACTATAAAACCAAAAAAACAGCCAGCCTACTAATGAGAAACTCTCCAGACACGGAGCAGAACGCTCTAAAAGAGACAAACGTCGTCTATGCCTTCAAATGCTCATTTGGGGACTGTAAGCCTAAAAAACTCAGTATATAGGCAAGACAACAACAACTCTTTCCAGGCGTTTAACGATGCATAAGCAACAGGGCTCCATTAAGGAACATATACTCTCTTCCCACAACCAAACCATCACCAGAGAAATCTTAGCAAACAACACAGAAATCATTGATAGATACAGCGACAGCAGGCGGCTTGACATCTGTGAGGCACTACACATCAAGAAGTCAACACCAGCAACCAACAGCCAATTAACGCACAACTATACTCTACCCACTTCAAGACTCCGCTCCAATATAGAAACATCAGGAAATATGGGATAATAGGCCTTCTGCAGTTCTGTTACCCAACTTCTATCTGTTACCCAACTTCTACATATCTACATCCATTGTTCCATGTTTTGTGTTTTGTTGAAAGTTTGTTTTTTCGCCCCACTATTGTATTACATCACCTCACCCAAATGCAGGTATAAGAGCTAAAATGCTGTTTCAGTCCATAAAGTTGTGTGTGGATAAACTGAAGTCTTTGAAAATGTAATAAGTTTTACGAAACGCGCTCAAGTGTCACGTCAGACTAGAAATAAAAAATGAATTTTGGAGAATTGATTTTTCATTTACCGTCACCAGTAAAAAGAAACATAAGGAAAATCGAGAAAATTCGTGTTAGAATTATTAATCTTACTTTTTCGGTCATATTTAATAACATATGTCTACAGGAAAGACTGCTACCAATATATATATATATATATATATATATATTATATATATATATATATATATATATATATATATATATATATATATATATATATATATATATATGTGTTGTGTCGTACCTAGTAGCCAGAACGTACTTCTCAGCCTACTATGCAAGGCCCGATTTGCCTAATAAGCCAAGTTTTCATGATATAATGTTTTTACGACTACCTAACCTACCTAACCTAACCTAACCTAACTTTTTCGGCTACCTAACCTAACCTAACCTATAAAGATAGGTTAGGTTAGGTTAGGTAGGGTTGGTTAGGTTCGGTCATATATCTACGTTAATTTTAACTCCAATAAAAAAAATTGACCTCATACATAATGAAATGGGTAGCTTTATCTTTTCATAAGAAAAAAAATTAGAGAAAATATAGTAATTCAGGAAAACTTAGCTTATTAGGCAAATCGGGCCTTGCATAGTAGGCCGAGAAGTGCGTTCTGGCTACTAGGTACGACACATATATATATATATATATATATATATATATATATATATATATATATATATATATATATATATATATATATATATATATATATATATACATGTATATATATGTCACCGATTAGCTGGTGTGTCGTATGTCCCGCCCCCTCACAGCCTCTCCCGGCACGGGACAGACTGCATCTATCACCTAACAATTTCACACGCACACACTTCAAATTACCTCAGTGGGTCTGGAAGAGCGCTCATCTATGGTATGAGGTGGGATGATCATAGCCTCACTCCCTCTGCGTTACCACAATCGTGACATTCATTCCCTCTCTCTATCTCTCTCTCTCTCTCTCTCTTCTCTCTCTCTCTCTCTCTCTCTCTCTCTCTCTCTCTCTCTCTCTCTCTCTCTCTCTCTCTCTCTCTCTCTCTCTCTCTCTCTCTCTCTCTCTCTCTCTCTCGGGCTGAGCTGTTAGTGAAATACATGGCTTCAGTTGCTTGGGCTTAGGATCTACAGTTTCGTCAGGTTTGGCCTTATGCCATTAGGACTGTATGGCACTGTGCGCAACAGTAGTCTTTAATATCATAGCGAGACAATGTCACAGACTGTTCAACGTTCTTATACTGAAAGAGAGAGAGAGAATGAGTGAGGCAGATAGTAACGTGGAAATCATCTATCTGTCCGACGTCTGAATAACAATATTGAAATATGAACCATGTTTAGCCCTTACACTCCAAACACAATAAAATATTAGCACAAGCTTGTTTAGTTCTTGTATCACGTAACATAACGTAGCATTTATTCATAACTTGTAGACATAACATAATGTAGCTATATATTTATCGTGGTAAAACAAGCATACATACACATCGTTGTTGTTGTTGTTAAAGATTCGCTACCAGGAACAAGAAGTTCCAAGTAGCACGGGCTATG
>WNGS01165523.1:4078043-4104096 GCA_020271785.1 Procambarus virginalis
GACTAGTACCCGAGCTGAGAGGTATGAGCTACGAGGAGCGACTGCAGGAATTAAACCTCACTTCGTTGGAAGACAGAAGAGTTAGGGGGGACATGATCACCACATTCAAGATTCTCAGGGGAATCGACAGGGTTGATAAAGACAGGCTGTTTAACACAAGGGGCACACGCACTAGGGGACACAGGTGGAAACTGAGTGCCCAAATGAGCCACAGAGATATTAGAAAGAACTTTTTAGTGTCAGAGTGGTTGACAAATGGAATGCATTAGGAAGCGATGTGGTGGAGGCTGACTCCATACACAGTTTCAAGTGTAGATATGATAGAGCCCATTAGGCTCAGGAAACTGTACACCTGTTGATTGACGGTTGAGAGGCGGGACCAAAGAGCCAGAGCTCAACCCCCGCAAGCACAACTAGGTGAGTACAACTAGGTGAGTACACACACACACACAAACTGTTGATTGACGGTTGAGAGCGGGACCAAAGAGCCAGAGCTCAACCCCCGCAAGCACAACTAGGTGAGTACATATGGACCTATACAGAGAGAGAGAAAGACCTGGGGGTTGATATCACGCCAGACCTGTCCCCTGAAGCTCATATCAAGAGGATAACATCAGCAGCATATGCCAGGTTGGCTAACATAAGAACGGCCTTTAGAAACTTGTGTAAGGAATCTTTCAGAACATTATATACCACATATGTCAGACCAATCCTGGAGTATGCGGCTCCAGCATGGAGTCCTATCTAGTCAAGCATAAGACTAAACTGGAAAAGGTTCAAAGGTTTGCCACCAGATTAGTACCCGAGCTGAGAGGTATGAGCTACGATTAGAGACTACGGGAATTAAACCTCACTTCGTTGGAAGACAGAAGAGTTAGGGGGGGACATGATCACCACATTCAAGATTCTCAGGGGAATCGACAGGGTTGATAAAGACAGGCTGTTTAACACAAGGGGCACACGCACTAGGGGACACAGGTGGAAACTGAGTGCCCAAATGAGCCACAGAGATATTAGAAAGAACTTTTTAGTGTCAGAGTGGTTGACAAATGGAATGCATTAGGAAGCGATGTGGTGGAGGCTGACTCCATACACAGTTTCAAGTGTAGATATGATAGAGCCCAATAGGCTCAGGAAACTGTACACCTGTTGATTGACGGTTGAGAGGCGGGACCAAAGAGCCAGAGCTCAACCCCCGCAAGCACAACTAGGTGAGTACAACTAGGCGAGTACACTCACCAGATATTAGGGTTAGGGAGAAGGACATTCCCTTGTTTGTTCCCGAAGAGGCAGAGAGCTTTTCGAGCACTTTGAAAAGGTAGCCAGCATTAAGGAGTGGCCACAGGAGGAATGGGCCCAGCTGGTCTAGTTGAGATTGACCGGTGCAGCCAGAGAGGCTTACACCCAATTGTCACTGGAAGAGTGCCAGGATTACGCCACAGTAAAGAGCAGCATACTACGCTCGTTTCAGCTAACCCCAGAAGCTTATATATAGGAAGTGTTTCAGAGAGATGGTGAAGGTTGGAGCACGTACTTTTGCTGAGACAGCATGGGATCTGGAAAGACGATTCCAGAAGTGGATTGAGGCTGCCGGAGTTGGATCTTATGCTGACCTAAAGCAACTGATGGTCATAGAAAAATTCTTAGAAATGATGCATCCCGAATCAAAGTTCAAGATCCAAGAAGCGGGGGTAAAGGATGTGAAAGATGCCGCAGATAGAGCGGATATGATTACTGAAGCATACAAGAGCTTGAGAGAGAACAGAGTGAGAAGCGAGGCGAGCCGCAGCAATAGCAGACCCAGTGGAGTCTGGGGAGGAAGAAGTTTTGGTGGGCAGACAAGCAGACCAGCTAGTTTTAAGCCCCAGGAAGGAAAGTTGTCGAGTCCGCCTGCTGGAGGTAAGCAGGAAAATAAAAATGTGCAGAGGAGACAAGAGTCCAATGAAGCTCCACAGAGTACTAGTAGTACGTCTGGCCCGAGGAACTCCAATACGAGTGGGCAGAGTCAGAAGCACTCGGGGGCGTATAGGAGAGATTTCTCCCAAATGAGATGCTACAAGGGCAACAGATCGGGGTCACATGATGCGAGATTGTCGGCAGGGCAAGAGTTGTGACCCTGACCACATGTGATCCCCGGAAGAAGTACGTTGATGTACAACAAGACAAACCACAGAAGGTAGATTTGATGAACGAGCGGCATAGGCCGTTCATTAGTAAAGGTTGGGTCAGCATAGAGGGTCAACCCGAGGTGGAGGTTAGTATCCTCAGGGATACTGGAGCCAATCAGAGTTTGATTCTGAGAGGCCTAATAGGAAATGATAGACTGTTAGCTGGCAGTAGGAGGATAAAGGTTCATGGGTTGTTGTCTAAGAGTGACATGCCCGTGTGTGCTGTCAAGTTGAAGTTAGATTAGTTGTCGGCGGAGGTGATGTTGGGAGTGTGCCCCAACATACCTGTTCCAGGAGTCCAAGTGATACTGGGGAATGACTTGTGTGGGTCCAAGGTGTTGCCAGAGCTGATAGTAAAAGCTGTGCCGGAGGAGTATCAGAAGGACCGCGGTATAAGTGGAACACCGGACAAGATAGATCTAGCCAGCATCCTTGAAGATCAGGCAGAGGACAGTCAAGTCATCGTATACCCGGCCTGTGTAGTGACAGAGTCGGACGTAGCCGCCGAGGAAGACATGGAGATGATGCGGCAGTGTCGACTCCACTAAGGGAGGAGGTCAACATGGACATGTCTGGGCTGTTCGGTGAAGATCCAGCTCAGAAGAATGAGGATTCGAGGAGACAGAAAGTGAAGATGACCCTACCTGAAAGGTTCAGCGTGAACCGAGCGGACCTGATTAGGGCTCAGAAAGAGGAGTTTATAGATCTATCAGGGAGGCAAAAGGGGGAAACTCATGTCCGGAGTCCCCCGTGTATTACTACTTGGACGATGACGTACTAATGAGGAAGTGGCGACCGGACAAAGCCGGCGCAGATAAGGTATGGTTGGAGAAGCACCAAGTGTTAGTGCCGAAGGAGTTTAGGGCGGCAGTGCTAGAACTAGCCCACTCCGTAGATATGGCAGGGCACTTAGGGGTGAAGAAGACCTAAAAAATGGTGCAGGAGCACTTCTACTGGCCGAACGTGTGGAAGGATGTAAAGAAGTATTGTAGGACATGTTTGGCGTGCCAACGTGCAGGTAAGCCAACTCCGGCTATACCGAAGGCACCTTTAAAGCCCATACCGGCATTTGGTGAGCCTTTTGAGAGTCTTGATAGACTGTGTAGGTCCGTTGCCGAGGACCAGAAGAGGCCACGAGTATTTACTACCATAATGTGCACAGCCACCCGTTCCCCGAAGCGATCCCCCTGAGAAGAGTGACGTCGAGAGCCGTTCTGGATAGACTACAGAACTACATTGCGTGGGTAGGAATGCCCAAGGTTATCCAGACGGACCAGGGGAGTGTCTTCCAGTCGAAGTTGTTTAGGGAAACTGTAAAGGATGGAGGGTAGAGCAAGTGCGCTCGTCACCGTATCATCCTCAGTCGCAGGGAGCATTGGAGCGTTTCCATGGGACGCTAAAGAGCTTGTTGAGGATATACTGCGCTGAGGAAGGGAGTAGTTGGGACGAGGCATTACCATCCGTGTTGTTCGCCATCAGGGATGCGGTAGTAGAATCACTCGGATTCACTCCATTCCAACTGGTGTACGAACACTGCGTGAGGAGCCCAGTGGGTGCGCTGAAGGAGCAGCTCACCGTGGATAGGCCTAAGGTGGATGTGGGACAATATGTGAAAACTTTTAGAGAGCGACTCTCTAGGCCAGAGATTTGGCCAAGGAAAATTGAGAACGCCCCAGGCAAAGATGGTAAGATATCACAACAGGAAGGCGAAGGGCAGGAGATTTCAAAATGGAGATCAGGTGTTAGTCCTACTGCCAATGAAAGGAAGTATATACGAGTCGAGATTTTGTGGACCATATACCATCCAGAAGGCGTTAGGGGATGTGAATTATGTAATCCACATGCCAGATCGTCCGAGGAAGTCACAGGTTTGCCACGTGAACATGATAAAGAGGTACTATGACAGAGATAAGCCCCTAGGCGGTGAAGAACAGATGGAAACCCCGTTGCAGACGACTGTGCTTTGGTGGGAGACGGCAAAGGAATAGANCGCTGAGGAAGGGAGTAGTTGGGACGAGGCATTACCATCCGTGTTGTTCGCCATCAGGGATGCGGTAGTAGAATCGCTTGGATTCACCCCATTTCAACTGGTGGTACGGACACTCGTGAGGAGCCCAGTGGGCGCGCTGAAGGAGCAGCTCACCGTGGATAGGCCTAAGGTGGATGTGGGACAATATGTGAAAACTTTTAGAGAGCGACTCTCTAGGGCCAGAGATTTGGCCAAGGAAAATTTGAGAACGTCCCAGGCAGAGATGGTAAGATATCACGACAGGAAGGCGAAGGGCAGGAGATTTCAAGGAGAGATCAGGTGTTAGTCCTCCTGCCGGTGAAAGGAAGTATATACGAGTCGAGATTTTGTGGACCATATACCATCCAGAAGGCGTAGGGGATGTGAATTATGTAATACACATGCCAGATCGTCCGAGGAAGTCACAGGTTTGCCACGTGAACATGATAAAGAGGTACTATGACAGAAATAAGCCTCTAGGCGATGAAGAACAGATGGAAACCCCGTCACTGACGACTGTGCTTTGTGTGGGAGACAGCAAAGGAATAGAAGAGTAGAACTGTAAGTTAGAGAGGGCCGATGGCGCGAAGATATCAAATACGGAAAGCCTGGCCAAGATAGGTGAGCGTCTGGGTCATTTGGAGGATGACCAACGCCAGGAACTAGTGGAGATCCTCCAGAGGAATAAGTCGCTATTCACAGACGTGCCCAGAAGACACCACGGAACGGTGCACGAAGTAAATGTAGGGAGTGCTGACCCCATCAAGCAGCACCCTTACAGAGTTAACCCGGAGAAAGCAGCGGCGATGAGAGCAGAAGTAAAGTATCTGCTAGATAACGACTTGGCAGAGGTTAGCGACAGTGACTGGAGTTTGCCGTGCCTCCTCGTGAAGAAGAGTGATGGCACGTACCGGTTCTGCACCGATTACAGGAAAGTGAATGCAGTCACAGTCGCTGACTCGTTCCCGATACCACGCATAGATGATTGCATAGATCGGATTGGGAGTGCACGGTATGTCTCGAAAATAGACCTGCTGAAGGGATACTACCAGATTCCCCTCCGAGGAGGCCAAGAGGATCTCAGCGTTCGTGACCCCCGACGGCTTGTACCAATATAAAGTGGTGCCGTTCGGAATGAAGAATAGTGGTAGTTGTTTCAACGAGTAATGAATGTAAGGGCGCGACCGGATGTGCAGTGTACATCATGATATTGTAGTGTTCGCTGATTCCTGGAAGGATCACTTGGATCGACTTTAGATTTGTTCGATCGACTGGAGAAGGCCAACATGACGATCAACTTAGCAAAAAGCGAGTTCGGGAGAGCCCGTCTGGAGTACCTGGATATATAGTAGGGCAAGGCGAGGTTGCTCCGGTAAGAACAAAGGCGGAGGCCATTGACAAGTTCACGGTGCCCAGGAGTAAGAAAGAATTGTTGAGATACCTCGGTATGATTGGATATTTCCGGAAGTTCTGTGAAATTTTCCACCATAGCCGCTCCTATGACGAGTTTGCTATCAAAGAGCAAGAAGTGGGAGTGGAATGGAACAGCGCAAGAAGCGTTTGAAAATACCAAAAGGCTGTTGACCGAGGCGCCAGATTATGGAGCGCCGTTTACGTTATTTGTAGATGCCAGTGATATAGGGGCTGGAGCTGTACTGATGCAGCAGAGTGATGGAATTTATCGACGTATGTCCTTCATCTCGAAGAAGTTCGTTAAGCACCAGAGGTCATACAGTACGGTCGAGAAAGAGACTTTGGCCCTGGTGATGGCATTGAAACATTTTGAAGTGTATGTGAGTGAGGGAGGACACCCAGTGACGGTGTATACAGACCATAATCCCCTAGTTTTCCTGAGGAAAATGAAGCATGCGAACCAGAGGTTAACCAGATGGTTTTTATTGCTCCAAGAGCATGACCTAGTGATAATGCACATAAGAGGGCGAGACAATGTAGTAGCTGATGCATTTCTCGAGCCCAGCCACTTGAATAATTCTCAAAAACAAGGAGAGGGAGTGTTATGATCCCAGGCAGCCGAAAAACGAGTCTCCCCTTTGAGAATTATTCTATCAGGCCTGACCTGACTAGAAGGTCTAGGAAATATAGAGATGGAGATACAGATGTAAAATAATTGGTTGGATTTGATAAACAATTTAAGATATGGGCAGTGAATTACGATATAAGAAATGACTGGTTATGAGATGTGGATAATTTGCTGGAGGGGTGTGAGGCTCGCTTCTGCAGGGCTTTGACGCCCACTTGAGTACCAGACATCGCGAGGAGAAGCTGCGCTAAGTGCGAGCTCCTGTCAGAGAGGAACTCCTGGTGATATTCCTTCAAGAGAAAGGAAATGTGCAGACGTTCCAGCTGTGGAATCGAGCTGGGAACGTTTGGTCTCAAGTCCTGGATGGCAAGGAGAGTTTGTGAAGCCGTCCAGAGACGTTTTCGTGGGCCGTGGGAGCGCCCTGGTCAGACTCCATCAGAGGGAGAGCACCCTGCAGGAGACATTTGTGGTAAGAACAAATTTAGCCAGTTTATAGTGATTACTTGTAATTGATCGTGTACTCAGCGATCATAACGAATGTTTATTGATACGTTAGACATGTTTTGGTAAGGCAGGAAGCCTAAATAAGAGGACGGAGATGAGAGAGACAGCTGGAGGGACGAGCAGCACGTCCTCTCCCGTCGACCGCCTGAAGCCAATTGACTGGCGACGGAGGACCCTCCAAGAGTGAGGACCATACGCCTGGCAAGGCGTAGCATGGACAAGCCCAACGGGGGAGTCCACTCTCACAGTATGAAGAGATCAGAGATATGTTAGGTGCAAACATATTGTGTGGATTATTTCGTTTATGTGTTTAAGGGAAACGTTTTATTGGCGTCAATGGGTTGCAGGTTTGTCTTTGGAAGAAGTTGCTGAGTGGACTTCGAGCCAGTAGAGTGAGTTAGTGGAAGAGACTCCAAGACTGTTGAAGGAGTAGTGTACTCTGAGGAAGAGTAGCCCACAGTGAATAGTAGAACCTCGAGCTGTGAGGAGAAGCAGTGAAGAGGAGTGTCACGTGCTTCTGTAATGTCAGTGGTGAAGCACCATTGTTGCTCATGGAAAACTTCATGGTGTAGCAGCCTGGAAGAGCTGGGGAGGATCCTGGTAGTTAAACCCAGAAGAACCTGAAGATATCAGGGTAGTGAACTTTCAGATGTGGAAGGGAAGTTATGGTTGATTACTTGTAGGGAGTTGGTAGAGTGTTGGTTGTCATTAGCGTGCAAGACGCAGTGAAAGGTGAGTGATTGTTTTGCCATTTTTGTGCCAAGGAGTACTTATTCTGAAGTATAGAGTTACAGTCGTAAGCCGAATTACCTACAGAGACATACATGTGTTCTAGGACTAATAGGGTGATCGATTGATCACTGTTGTATATCAAGGAACATTTATACTAAATTTATGTTATTGCATTCATACGCTGGTTTTCCTTGTACATGTTTATAGATATATATTCTCTTGCTGATAGTTCAACATCGTGTTATAAGACTTTACCTACATGAGGAGGTGGTAGTGTTAGGTGGTGAATCAGGAGATAGGATACCACTTGATAAGCAGATGATAGAGTTCTGATGGTGTTGGAATGCAACTGACTGAAATAGTATAGAGATTAGGATTCGTTATTATTTATTATATGTGTGTATGTATCGTATATGTGCTATGTCCAGTAAATGTATTCAAGTGTGCTGGTGTTTGCCCTTGTCCTAGTGAGGCTTCCCAGGAAGTAGGAAAGAAGAGAGAGAGAGAGAGAGAGAAAGAACCAATAATCACAGCTGTGGACAGGTTAGAACGGAATAATCAATAAAACAAAGGGGATTGAGAAGATCATATCACATAAGGAGAGAGTGGGGAGTCATAGCGGCTTGAGTGGGTGTGTGCACGTGACAACGAGGCTAAGTATTGGAGCCGCATCCCCTAAACGTGTGACGTTGAGCCCCTCTCCAAGAGCCAGAAGCGCCCAGGGTGATCTCCTGGTAAAGTATAAACACTCTACCGAGTTTGGGTTGGGTTGTCCATAAAGAAGGATCAACGACACCACCCAACCCACAATATGAGTCACAATAACGTGGCTAAAGTATGTTGACCAGATCACGCACTAGAAGGTGAAGGGACGACGACGTTTCGGTCCGTCCTGGACCATTCAAGTCGATTGAGAATTAATTTCTCATAAATTGTTGAGATTTAATAATATCTCAAATTTATTTTCATTTACGTGAGCTAGGAATTTAATCATATTTCTAATAGCCTCATGAACCTTTAGATAGGAACAATTTTCTTGTCTAACACTTATTACTATATGATCTTGTCATTAACCTAATTATTGAATACTGATATGAATGTATATCTTAGTAAATCTTACTAATTCCTTTCGAGGAAGAACCAGCCTCGATTAAGTGTACTAGGAGTAATTCAGCTTCTAGTATTTACCCCCAATTGTGAAGTTTGGAAATCTTCAACTCTTGATTATAATTATTCTTACAGTCCATTAATATCCAACAAATAGTTCTTGGTGATGACATTATCCGCAAGCACTGGTATCTCAGTCCATTTTACACTAGTTATCTGTTTCCCTTTTGAGTAAAAATAGGGTGGTCCTTCGAGTAATTCGACTCAATCATTTAAATATCATTATATTAAGAGTTAGCTTTCCTTCACGACAGCTTGGGTTATACTCTGACAACCTACTCTATCAACAATACTCTATCTTATTCGACCATTCTTCAGTTTTTCTAGGCTTTCTTGAAGCCTCAAGCAGTCCGCCTCTGTCCTAATCCTTCTCAGAATTTGGGTATCGTCAGCAAACATTGAGAGGAATGAGTCTATACCCTCCGGGAGATCGTTTACGTATATGAGAAACAAGATAGGACCGAGAACAGACCCTGTGGGACTCCACTGGTGACTTCACACCAATCTGAGGTGTGAAAACCTCTCACTGTAACTCTCTATTTCCTATTGCTGAGGTATTCCTTATCCAGTGGAGCACTTTACTAGTTTCTAATGCCTTTCTCTCCAGCTTATGTACCAGCCTCTTATGGAGGACTGTGTTAAAGGCTTTCCGACAGTCCAAAAAAATGCAGTCCTCCCAGCCTTCTCTTTCTTGCTTAATCTTTGTCACCTGGCGTAGAATTCTATTAAGCCAGTAAGGCAAGAATTACCCTCCCTGAACCCATGTTGGCGATTAGTCACGAAGTCCCTTCTCTCACGAAATGCGTTACTAAATTTTTCTCACGATCTTCTCCATCACCTTGCATGGTATACAAGTTAAGGACACTAGCCTGGCACTGGTTCAGTGCCTCTTGTCTGTCACCCTTTTTGTATATTGGGACTATATTAACCTTCTTCCATTTTTCGGGTAGTCTTCCGTTCCAGTGACCTTCTATACACTATAAAGAGTGGCAAACAAAGTGCTCCTTTACAGTCTTTCAATACCCAGGGGAGCCGGTCGCCGAGCGAGGGGAGCCGTCGGCCGAGCGAGGGGAGCCGGTCGCCGAGCGGACAGCATGCTGGATTTGTGATCCTGTGGTTCAATCCCAGGCGCCGGCGAGAAACAATGGGCAGAGTTTCTTTCACCATATGCCCCTGTTACCTTGCAGAAAAATAGGTACCTGGGTGTTAGTCAGCTGTCACGAGCTTCTTCCTGGGGGTGGAGGCCAGGTCGAGGACCGGGCCCGCGGGGACACTAAACAGCCCCGAAATCATCTCAAGATAACCCTCAAGATAACACATGGTGAGATTCCGTCTGGCCCAATAGCCTTTCTCACGTCCAGCTCCAATAGGTGCCTCTTGACCTCATCTCATGTAGTTTCGAACCCTTCCAGGTCGCCTGGCTTGCTGCCACCTCTCCTAGTGCCGTGACTTAATTTCCCTTATATCCGACTCATTTAGGGTGAATATCAGATCAAGCAAAGCTGGTTCATCCTCTCCTCTCATTCTTGTCGGTCCCTTGATGTCTTTACTTAGAAAGGTTCTTGTTGACACTGTGACGGTGCCCTCTCCAGTTTCTTCCATATGCCAGCTGTATGAGTCATATCAGCTTACCTGCAAGTTCTCTGAGGTGCAGGGAATCTTTTGAGGTATGAGGCTTCCAGAATGGTTGCTTATTCGGGGAAAATTTGCATTTGTAAATTTGCAGGGAAGTGGAAAAGTCGTGCCCTGAGTACAACAAAATGGCGCCGCCTGGCCTGCAAATTCACCATTTTGTGTACGACGCCCCGCCGTCGGTGATTGGCTGGCTGAAGTCACATGACTTCGTTGACCAATCAGAGCCCGCCCCTGGGTCTGTGAACTCACCGAGAGACCTGGCCCACCGCCTGGCGCTTTAGGCGCACAGAGATACTTGGCGCTTCGTTGAGAGCGGACGTGCGCCGATTGAGCTCTCAGAGTTCCGAGGTCTAAGAGCCTCCTTAAGCGGATATACACAGCCCGACGAATGTATGTGACTAACAAGGACTGCAGTACTTTAGGGAAGTGCGAGGAAGCCTAACCCAGCGGTGTAAGGGCACCGATGACCGTGTGCAAATAGTCCTGGAGAAGTCGAGAGAGTTATACGGCTGGAGGAGTGAGTGACTCGCCGTCAGTGGAACTCTAAAGCATTTAGAGCTGTGATGATTGGATCACGTCCACTAGGAACTCAGGAGGGAGAAGATGCATCCTAATCCTTGAGTGTGGCCTTGGTGAAGGAGTGCTTGAGGGAACGACGCATGCAGTGACGACTGGACGAGCCAACACCCAAGAACTTCACTCAAGGAATGAGCACGGAGATGACGAGATCTTCACGACGTCTATGGACTGGTGAGGCTTCTGGAACGCTGGGAACAACGCGAGGAACAAAGTACCCAACGAACGGTGACTGGGGCCTAGGCGTCTGAGGGACAAGATATGTTAAGGTAGATCATATTTCCCTCCCATATTTCCCTTGGTTGTTAGGCAAGATAGGCCTATTATTATGCTTAGGCATTTATTAGAGTGCATGTAAGTCATAGGAGTAGATTAGGCTGTGGGACAGCACGTATATATTATTCTACTGACTGGTGAAGACTGCGTGTGGCCGGCCCGTGAAGGAGTGAGGAGCGACGTGGATGAAGTTGCCCAGTGATCCCTTTAACTCATCAGCTGATGTGAGCTGCCGGCGGCCACCAGAGGAGTGCTGCTGTCACCATTATTACTATTATTTCCATAAATCCCTACATGTATCTCGTGTGTTGTAGTTTACTTTGAATAAACTTTTTATTATTTTATCACTGCTTTTGGTGTAACCTCCATCTCATTGAGCTTTGTGATTAATAACATGATTATACTGTATTGTTACTGGCATGGCATAGAGAGAGAGAGACCCTGTGTTGGCAACACGACATTAGATTTGAACATTGGTACTGGCATTCTCTAAAGAGCGACCCTGAGATGGCAACATAACTGTACATTTGAATTCTAGTATTGACAGCATATAGTACAGTCCTAGGCTGCTGCAAATATTTTATATTCGAACTAACAGCGTTGCTGGGACGCTGAGAGAATTACCCAGCTGGCGACCAGAAGATAAGAGGTGGAAGTGAGGTTACAGCCGGAAGTCCGGCAAATTCTCTGCACGCATAGGTGGGTAGGCCCGGTGGGAGAGTCACATACTGGAGGAATCAAGCTTAGCAGTGTGAGCTGGGCCTTTTCCTCTCCCCTTTGGGTCCAAGCTCAAGTGGTGACCGGTCTTGAGGCATGACTAGGAGAGCTCCCTGGGGTGATGTGTGATACCCTAGAGGGAGGGAGTGAAGTCCCATGGCATGAGGTTATAGGATCAGTAGCACGATCCCCCGCTGTTTAACTGTAACCTCATGTAACACAAGGCCAAGGTGAGCGGCACGTGACACCACATCCAGCAGCTTAGCTCTCCATGTGGGCCTCTGTTCTCCCAATCTATATTCCCGAGGTTGAAGTCTCTCATGATTAGTAGTCTGGATCCGTTCCTGCTTGCAACAGAAGCTGCTCTCTATTATATTGATAGTGGCTATGTTGTTTCTATCATATTCTTGTCTGGGTCTTCTGTCGTTTGGTGGGGGATTATTTATGACCACTACTATAATTTTCTGTCCTCCAGTTGCTATGGTGCCTGATATGTAGTCACTGAAACCTTCACAGCTCTGATTAACCATCTCTTCAAACTCCAACCTTTTCTTATCAGCAAAGCTACACCACCAGCTACACCTCCTCTCCCTTCTCTCTTTTTCCTCACTACATAGTAGTCCTGTGGAAACACTGCATTTGTTATGGTTTTCGTTAGCTTTGTTTCTGTGAGTGCTATTATGTCTGGGTTTTCTTCTAGTGCCCATTCTCCTATTTCACTTGTTATATTTGTAATCGCATCTACATTAGTGTACATTGCCTTGAAGCTCACTTTCTTCTATGTGTGTGTGTGTGTGTGTATTCACCTAGTTGTGTTTGCAGGGGTTGAGCTTTGCTCTTTGGGCCTGCCTCTCAACTGTTAATCAACTGTTTACTAACTACATTTTTTTTCTCCACACCACACATACACACACACCCCAGGAAACAGCCCGTGACAGCTGACTAACTCCAAGGTACCTATTTACTGCCAGGTAACAGGGGCATTCAGGGTGAAAGAAGCTTTGCCCATTTGTTTCTGCCTGGTGCTGGAATCGAACCCGTGCCACAGAATTACGAATCCTGCACACTATCCACCAGGCTACCAGGCCCCTAGCCTGCCTGTGTGCGTGTGTGTGTGTGTGTGTGTGTGTGTGTGTGTGTGTGTGCGTACTCACCTATTTGTGCTTGCGGGGGTTGAGCTTTGGATTTTTGGTCCCACCTCTCAATTGTCAATCAACAGGTTTGTGTGTTTGTTTGTATACTCACCTATTTGTACTCATCTATTTGTGCTTGCAGCTTTGGCTCTTTGGTCCCGTCGCTCAGCTGTCAATCAACTGGTGTACAGATTCCTGAGCCTACTGGGCTCTATCATATCTACATTTAAACCTGTGTATGGAGTTAGCCTCCACCACGTCGCTGTCTAATTCATTCCACCTGTTAACTACTCTGACACTGAAAATGTTCTTTCTAGCATCCCTGTGGCTGATTTGGGTACTCAGTTTCCACCTGTGTCCCCTTGTTCGCGTACCACCAATGTTGAATAATTTATCCTTTCTACCCTGTCAATTCCCCTGAGGATTTTGTAGGTAGTGATCATGTCTCCCCTTACTCTTCCGTCTTCCAGTGTCGTAAGATGCATTTCCCTCAGTCTTTCCTCGTAACTCATGCCTCTTAGTTCTGGGACTAGTCTAGTGGCATACCTCTGAACTTTTTCCAGCTTGTCTTGACTAGGTATGGGTTCCATGCTGGGGGCCGCATACTCCAGGATTGGTCTTACATATGTGGTATACAAGATTCTTAATGATTCCTTACACAGGTTCCTGACGGCGTTTCTGATGTTAGCCAGCCTCACATATGTCGCTGACGTAATTCTTTTTATTTGGGCTTCAGGAGACAGGTTTGATGTGATATCAACTCCTAGATCTTTCTCTCTGTCCGTTTTTTTTTAGATATATACAAGAGTTGTTACATTCTTGTACAGCCACTAGTACGCGTAGCGTTTCGGGCAGGTCCCTGGAATACGATCCCCTGCCGCGAAGAATCGTTTTTTCATCCAAGTACACATTTTACTGTTGCGTTAAACAGAGGCTACAGTTAAGGAATTGCGCCAAGTAAATCCTCCCCGGCCAGGATACGAACCCATGACATAACGCTCGCGGAACGCCAGGCGAGTGTCTTACCACTACACCACGGAGACTGTTTAATTAAGTACTTTATCTCCAACTCTGTTTCCTGGTCTGGCCTCCTGTTTCCACTGCCTAGTTTCATTACTTTGCATTTATATGGATTGAACTTTAGCAGCCATTTGTTGGACCAATCATTCAGTTTGTCTAGGTCATCTTGTAGCCTCCTGCTATCATCCTCTGTTTCAAACCTCCTCATAATTTTTGCATCATCAGCAAACATTGAGAGAAACGAGTCTATATCCTCTGGGAGATCATTTATATATTTTAGAAACAGCATAGGTGTATAGGTCCGTGGACCTATACGAGATGTCACCCCTCACAGTGACTCGTTGTCATCTGTTGCTTAGGTACTCCCTTATCCAGTGGAGTACCTTCCCTTTCACTCCAGCCTGCATCTCCAGCTTTTTTACTAGCCTATTGTGTGGTACTGTATCAAAGGCTTTCTGGAAATCCAAATATATGCAGTCTGCCCACCCCTCTCTTTCTAGCCTGATTTTTGTTGCCTGGTCGTAGAATTCAATTAACACTGTGAGGCAGGACTTGCCATCCCTGAACCCATGTTGATGCTGTGTTACAAAATTCTTTTGCTCCAGATGTTTTACTAGCTTTCTTCGCACAATCTTCTCCCTCAGCTTGCATGGTATGGAGGTTATGGACACTGGCCTGTAGTTCAGTGCCTCCTGTCTATCCCCCTTTCTCGTATATCGGGACTACATTGGGTGCTTTCCAAATTTCTGACAGTTCCCCTGTTGCCAGTGATTTTTTATACACTGTGGAGAGTGGCAGGTACAGTGCTTCTGCTACTTCCTTTAGTATCTAAGGGGAGATTCCATCTGGGCCTATAGCCTTTGTCATATCAAACACTAGTAAAAACTTCCTTACTTTCCCACTGGTAATCTCAAACTCTTCTAGTGGTTCCTTGTTAACAATTCCCTCTCTTATCTCTGGAATTTCTCCTTCCTCTAAGGTGAAGACCTCCTGGAATTTCTTATTCAGTTAATCACACACTTCCTTGTCATTTGAAGTGAATCCTTCTGCCCCTATTCTTAATTTCATTACCTGTTCCTTTACTGCTGTTTTTCTCGTGATGTGGCTGTGCAGGAATTTAGGTTGAGTCTTTGCCTTGCTTGCGATGTAATTTTCCTATTGTTTTTCTGTCTCTCTTCTCATCCTGACATATTCATTCCTGGCACTCAGGTATCTTTCTTTGCTCTCTAGTGTCCTGTTATTCCGTTAGTTTTCCACACCCTTTTACTTTGTTGCTTAGCTAGCCTACATCTCTGATTAAACCATGGGTTTCTCATCTTCATTTCAATGTTTTCTTTTTGGATTGGGCAAACATGTTTGCTGCCTCCTTACACTTCTGCGTGATGTAGTCCATCATGCCTTGGGCCGTCTTTCCCCTGAGCTCTGTTTCCATGTTACATCTGTTATGAATTTTCTTATTTCCTCATAATTTTTCTTTCGGAATGCCAGCCTTTTGTTTTCTGTACCTCTCTTCGAGTTCAATAACCCTTCTTCAACCAGATACTCAAACGTCAGTACACTGTGGTCGCTCATTTCTACTGGGACCTCAAAGCCGATTTCCCTTATGTCGGAGTCGTTCAGAGTGAAGACTAGGTTGAGTCTCGCTGGTTCATCATTTCCTCTCATCCTAGTGGGTTCCCTGACATGTTGGCTTAGAAAGTTTCTTGTCGCCACCTCCATTAGCTTGGCTTTCCATGTATCCTCTTCTTCATGTGGTTCCTTGTTCTCTCAGTCTATCCTTCCGTGCTTGAAGTCACCCATGATGAGCAGATGGGATATATTTCTACAGGCAGCAGAGGCTGGCTTCTCAATTATAGTGTTAACTGCCGTGTTGTTGTTGTTGTCATACTCTTCCTTTGGTCTTCTGCCATTTGGTGGAGGGTTATATATCACTGCTACTACTACTTTTGGTCCTCCCATTGTCATGGTGCCTATGATGTAGTCTCTGAATCCTTTGCAGCCCGGGATGAAAATCTCTTTGAAACCCCATTCCTTTTTCATTAGTAGGGCCACTCCACCTCCTCCCCATCCTTCCCTCTCTTTCCTTATTACAGTGTAGTCCTGGGGAAACACTGCATTCATTATTGTTCCTGAGTTTTGTTTCTGGGAACCTAATTACATCGGGTTCGCTTCTTGTGCTCTTTCCCTTAGTTCCCTTAGAACTAAGATCCTTTCCCTTTCCCTTAGATGGGATCACAAGCCTTGCTTGTGATCCCATCTATGTTCGAGTACATCACCCTGAAACTGACTCTCTTCTGTCCTTTCTCAGATCCTATCTCTTCCCCTGAAGCAGGGAAACAGGGAGAGATCGGGATGTGAGGGCCTATGAAGGGGGACCTGGGGATCTGAGGTGTGCTGGGGCTGGGAGGCTTTGGTACGGGGAGGGTGGTGTAGGAGGGAGGGCTTGAGGGGTTCGGGAGAAGAAAGGGCTTGGGTGGTGGGAAGGCGGGGGAGGCTTGGGGGGGTGGCTGAGACTGGGAGGCTTGGGGGAGTGGGTGAGAGGGCAACACGGGGGAGGTTGGGGAGAATGGAGGACTTAGAGGTGGAGGAGAAGGGAGGGCATGGGGGATTAGGGAGGACTTAGGGGAGTGGGGGAGAAGGGAAATCCTGGGGAGGGGAGAGTGGGGGGAGGGTGCCCAAGGTGGGTACCTTGTGCACCAGAGTTTGGCGCGGGTAGGGATTCTATTGGGTGGAGGATGGGGAAGGTGCTTCTCTCACTGTGTCTGTTGATCTGTCTGTGGAGGGCTCACTGCTCCCCTCTGGGATTGTAGGATTCGAGGTTGAGGCTCCTTGATTTTTTTCTTTCTCCCTGTGCTCCCTCCTCGCAGCTGCGGCCCTCGTTCCCTCGTCCTTTGTCATATCCCTCTGCAGGAATACTTTTTTGAACTTCTGTGCTTTTGCTAATCCACTCTTCTTTGCTAACAAGTACTTTTTTGTTCTCTTACTCTTGAATACCACTTTTTTCACTATGTCTCTGTCCTTGTTGTACCGTCCGACCCTAAAAATCTTTTCAATATTTTGGTCATCCCTCTCCATCTTTACCGCCTTAAGGATCTCATTAACTTTATTTCTGTCTTTGTCTCTCCTTTCCCCTGGACTGGCCACTGTTTGCTTACAGTAATGGTTGCAGGGACTGGATTGGTCCCTGTAATGCCTACTATTACTACTTATCTTTTCGCTCTATCAGCTGGCTAGTACATCTAGCTGCTTCCTGAGAAGTAGCCACTTCCATGGCAACTTCCTTAACTGCAGACCTAGCTTCAGGCTCTTTTTAAGCAATTCTGCAAATGATGGTTGATTTGTAGAAGTCCCCTCAACAGGAGCATCGCCAACTCCCTCAGGGATGGTCTGTGTCTGTTATTGGGGAGGAGTCTCCTTCAAGCTTCTTATCTGCTCCTTTACTGCTCCTAGTTCATCCAGCAGGTTGGCTACTGTCTCCCTCATTACCCTCAGTCCTTCACTGAATTCATCCCACATTTGCTGGACTGCTCCCATAATCCAGGCTTCCTATTTCTCCTGTTCTCTGAGTTCGTTACCGAGTTAGTCTCCCTGTCATGTTTTCACCCTATGAGAGGTGTGTGTGTGTGTGTGTGTGTTGTGGTGTGTGTGTGTGTGTGTGTGTGTGTGTGTGTGTGTGTGTTGCTGTGTGTGTGTGTGTGTGTGTGTGTACTCACCTATTTGTGCTTGCGGGGGTTGAGCTTTGGCTCTTTGGTCCTGCCTCTCAACTGTCAATCAACTGGTGTACAGATTCCTGAGCCTACTGGGCTCTATCATATCTACATTTGAAACTGTGTATGGAGTCAGCCTCCACCACATCACTGCTTAATGCATTCCATCCGTTAACTACTCTGACACTGAAAAAGATCCTTCTAACGTCTCTGTGGCTCATATGGGTACTCGTTTCCACCTGTGTCCCCTTGTTCGCGTCCCACCAGTGTTGAATAGTTTATTCTTGTTTACCCGGTCGATTCCTCTGAGGATTTTGTAGGTTGTGATCATGTCTCCCCTATATATATATATATATATATATATATATATATATATATATATATATATATATATATATATATATTGTGACGATAATCTCTTATCAGAGATTTAGCCTGCTATTTCTGCGAATCACTCCTGTCCTCATCAATATACAAGATACGTTTTGTAGTGGCTAAACGTATATGATAGCCACACGTACCAGCAACTCCCTCCTCCCCCCACTCCAGCACCTGGTCGACGCGCCGAACCCTTCAACTGCCTAACTAGCGACTTGCGACCATCCAGCTTCCTCATTGGCCGCCAACCAACACTCCACTCCGGCTCCCCGCCAATCACAAGACCTCACCAGTTATTGTTGGAGTCCCTTGCGTTTCTGCCAGCCAGAATATTGTGTGCTCGCAAGCTGTGAACTCCTAAGTGACTCACCTTGTGTGGTCAAATAGAGGTTTATAGTTAGTGCATATATTCCAGCATTCATATTTTACTTACTTTTGTATGTCAATTCTCCTCCCCATTAACGTAATCTATTTTCATGTTTATATTGTTTATTATTTTTACCAGTAAGCCAAGATTTTGCATTTGTTTCAATTTGTGTTTTTTATTGTTATTAAAATCCATTTTTTATTATTGTCTTTCGTATTTCCGACCTTACCACAGATTACCAATCACGCAGTCATTCTTTTTTTTCTCTTTTTTTTCCTTTTCTTTTTTTTATATATTATATGTGGCCCAGCACTGACACCTGCTAGTTGGAAGACTGCCGACCACCATTTCCAACTCGTTACCGTCACATATAAATGGGGGCCTGTCCACGGAGCTGTCCACGGAGCTTCACTCAGGTATTGGTAATTGTGGTAAGCACACTTGGCTCTTATTTCCCTTGCTTCCATTATTCACATTAATCATTCTTTATTTTATATGGTGCTGTGTATATTGTACATTACGGGAATAGCATATGGTGAGAGTGAGACAACTTTGGATTACGTGGTGACTGTAGGCCGCAGTCATACTCTTAATTGGTCGTCTCCCCCTTCCGTGTTATCCTCCGTGTTTAACATCTTTGTCCCCCAATATTTCTCACTTTTTGACAGATTATCACATAGGTACCCTGGTACTGTGGTCTGTCTCCGGGTCAATAGCACCCAAGTCCTGCAATCCGACTCTAGGAGGAAAAAGAGGGCTTTAGATCCTCTAGCACGAACTATTATTGGCGAATTGGGACCTCGCCGATAGTTCTCGTCACCAGTTGACACTCGCACCCCTACTCGTCGGTCAGACTGATGGTATTTACCAAAGGTAGGGAATTGGCGTTCTTTCTTTTGAGCACAAAGTTCGCTAATTCTGTAAATACCATATTCAATTTCAGTGGGTACCATTGCTTATGTTCTATAGTGACTTGGCAAGGTATGACTACATTTTTTGGACTACCTCATTTATTTTGAAGCCATTTAGTGTTTCACTTGTATTTTAAACTTAGTTTTCACTAATTAGTAGGATTTTCTTGCCTTTATCCTCCCATAGTGAGTACCAGGTACAAGATTTCCTGCGACCTTATTCATTTACCATCTTGAATTTACTTTAATTATTAATAATTCCCCACAGGATAGGTATCAGTTGCCACGTTTCCTGTTTCTGACACTCACCATATTCTCACTATATTCATCTCCTTTGTTTTGCTATATTTTCACCATGTTCCGCTTACAAGCTTTCAAAGCAAATCCAGAAAGTGAAATAGGGACCTTACGTCACGCTAAGAGGGTCGATTTGTTAACTCTTGCACATGAGTATCACTTAGAAGTTCCTGATGGAGCCAACAAATTTGCCATTAATAATATGATACTGGATCACCTTGCTGAGGAAGATATTATAGATTCTTCTACTCATGAACAGTACATTATTTCAGATAAAGATGACTTGAGAGCGATAAAGCTCAAATTGGAACTTGCCAAGATCGAGCTACAGCAACAACAAGAAGCAGCTGCAATCAGAGAGCGTGAAGCTGCCTCAGAAAGGAAGAAAAAGCGTGAAGCTGCAATCAGAGAGCGTGAAGCTGCCCTCAGAAAGGAAGCTGCCAAAGGAAGAAAGTGAAAGGGAGGCCCTACTCCTCAAAGGACAGCAAGAACGTGAGTTGGCCTTATACCAACAGCGACTAGAGATACAACGGGAACACGACCAACGACAGGCAGAAGCAATGCTAGAATGTCGTAACCGAGAACTCACGAGGGACGCTGCACACCAAGCTCAACTCCAACAAGCGGCAGCTAGTCTTCCTCCCAGTTTCAATATCTCCCATGCAAGTAAGTTAATGCCCCCGTTCCTCGAAACGGAGGTTGATGTGTTCTTTACCACTTTTGAGACCCTTGCTGTTCAACTTAATTGGCCTGACGACCAATGGGCTACCCTTCTCAGAGTACATTTAACAGGTAGAGCAGCAGTCACACTCAGCACTTTGGCTTCGGAAAACGACTACACCACCCTGAAACAAGCTGTGTTGGACGCCTACCTTCTCTCCACCGAAAGCTATCGACGAAAGTTTCGTGACTACGTCAAGGCAAGTACCACCACCTTCTTAGAATTTGCTAACACCAAACAAAGATATTTCATGAAATGGCTGGAGGCAGCACATGTCTCTACTTTTTCAGAACTTGTCAACCTCATACTGGTTGAAGAATTTTTGAGACGTGTACCTCCTCCTGTCCGCCTATACTTAGCAGACAAGGAAGAGACGGAGTTAGTGAAGTGTGCGAAGTCAGCTGACACTTACAGCCTCATCCACCGGCTGACTCCAGATCCTACCAGCAAGAAGTCTTGGTACAGTTACGAGAAAGCGAGCCCAGATCAAGGTACCTCTCAACTGTACTGCAGGTATTGTCGATTATATGGACACACCATTGACAAATGTGGTAAGTCCCAATCTAAAGGTAACGTCGAACCCCCTAAGTCTAAAACTACTCACCCTAAGTCCGGTAAGCCTGTAATGAATGTTGGTGTTCATGCTAATGATCTCTCTCTCTTTACCAAGCATCTATATCCAGGAACTATCTCTACCCACGGTTCAGATTCAGAGGGACGTTTCGGACTTAAGATCCTACGGGACACAGCGGCTCTACAATCGATCGTTTTGAAATCGGCTGTGCCCAACGTCGCCTACACAGGAGAGACTGTGTTCATCACTGACCTTACTGCTACAACTCCTTATCCACTTGCCCGAGTTTACCTGGATTGTCCCTTCGTGACCGGTGAAGTCCAAGTCGCCGTCAGGGAAAAGCCTTTTCCCATGCCTGGAGTGCAACTTCTCCTGGGCAACGACTTGGCAGAAGACCAACAACCAAACAACCTGATCATCAAGGACATATCCAAGGTAAGCAACTCTGTGGTGGATAACCCGATTTTTGAACATTTCCCAGTAAAGGTTCAAGAGAGTGATGAAGGTTCTCCTCCTGTTATGGTGACCACCCGTGCTCAAGCTGCACGTCCACAGCCAGCCGACTCTACTGCTACCGCTGTCCCTCAGGACCCTTCGAAACTACCCCCTAACCTGACCGCGGTGGAGTTCCGTAAGTTACAGAGAGATGATCTTACATTGACACCATTATTCTTTCAGGCTGAAACCCAATCCGACAGTGTTCCTGGGTTCTTTATGGAGAACGAAATACTCTATCGCAGGTATAGACCCAGTAAACTGAAGGACGAGGACGATTGGGCAAACGTTGAACAACTAGTGATTCCCACCAGCCTGCGGCCCACGATTCTACACCTGGCCCACGGCGCTTTGTCACACTATGGGTTCAACAAGACTTACCATGGAATTCGACAAGACTACTACTGGCCAGGTATGGTAAACGACATCAAAACTTATGTCAAATTATGCCACGTGTGTCAGTTAGCCGGGAAACCGAACGTTTCCATTCCCAGAGCACCACTGATACCCATCCAGGTGCCTGAGGAACCGTTCCACAAGCTCATTATCGACTGCGTTGGTCCTTTGCCTCGGACCAGTGCAGGCAACGCATATATCTTAACCATCCTGTGTCCTACCACCAGATTTCCGATAGCAGTTCCAGTAAAAAATATTACAGCTGCTACAGTGGTGAAGAATCTACTGAAAATCTTCACCCAGTATGGATTTCCGAGGGAGATTCAGAGCGACTGTGGTACCAACTTCACCAGTGATCTCTTCAAACGGACTCTGGAGGAGTTCAACATCAAACAGGTACTGTCCAGCCCCTATCATCCTGCTTCACAGGGTTCTCTCGAGCGTAGTCATCAAACCATCAAGGCACTCTTAAAAAAGTTCTGTAATGAGACCTCAAAGGATTGGGATAGGCAAATTGATCTCATCATGTGTATTTTCAGAAGTCTTCCCAACGAGTCACTAGGAGTATCTCCTTATGAGATGCTCTACGGACGTAAGTGCCGTACACCTCTCAAGGCTTTCAAGGATTCTCTACGTGATGACACCTTCAGTGAGCATCAGAGTGTGCCCCAGTATCTCCAAAATCTCCGACACATTCTAGAGAGGGTCCATTCCTTTGCCAGCAACAACCTACAGAAAGCCCAGGAGAGGATGAAGACTCGTTACGACCAGCACTGTAAAGTAAGGAAGTTTACACCAGGAGACTTAGTGCTTGCCTATTTCCCTATCCCAGGTTCTCCTTTACAGAACAGGTTCTCAGGACCCTACCGTGTTAAGGAGTGCCGGAACAACTTCAACTACGTTCTCGAGACACCCGATAGGCGGCGGAAGACCCAGCTGTGCCACATTAATTTACTCAAGCCCTACCATGGGGTTCCTCCCACTGTGTTAACCAATTTCACCTCATTTACAGGTCCATACAGCCACAGTGAGACCTTCCCTGCTTCTCCTTCCGAGAGCACTGACACTGAGACAGCGCTCTCTAACTCGGAAATCCTTACTAACCTTCAACATCATTTTCAGGACGATAATAGTGCTCCACTAATCAAACTCGTCAGAGAATATCAAGAGTTGTTTCGAGATGACCCCCAAGAGTGTACTGTAACTCGGCACGACATCCAACTGCTACCTGACACCCAGCCGATTCGCCAACCATTCTACCGAATCAGCCCGAGCAAAACGGAAGTCATGCGGGCTGAGGTACAGTATCTCTTGGACCATGGACTGGCTACCCCCTGTGAGTCCCCCTGGGCCTCACCATGCATCCTGGTACCCAAACCTCACGGCAAAATCCGTCTGTGTACGGATTATAGGAAGTTGAACCAGGTCACAGTGAAGGACGCCTACCCAATACCCAGGGTAGACGACATTCTGGATGCCATTGGTAATGCCCGCTACCTGTCTCAGGTAGACCTACTAAAGGGCTACTACCAGGTGAGTTTAACGGAGCGAGCTAAGGTACTGTCCGCCTTTATAACCCCGTTTGGTCTCTACAGGTACAATCGCCTTCCCTTTGGACTCTGCAATGCCCCAGCCACCTTTCAGAGAGCTGTCAACCGCGTCATCCAGGGCTTGGAAAACACCTATGCCTATTTGGACGACATCGTGGTAGCATCCAACACCTGGAGCGAACACCTGCTCCAGCTACAACGATTGTTCTACAAGCTCCTGAAAGCCGGCCTCACCATCAATTTGGGCAAGTCCACCTTCGCGAAAGGTAAAGTGCGGTACCTGGGTCATGTTATAGGGAGTGGCAACCTGGCTCCGTTAAACATTCACATTCAAGCAATCCAACAGTATCCACAGCCTACTACCAGGAAGCAGCTCCTGCGCTTCCTTGGTCTTGCTTCCTATTACCGTAGGTTTGTGAAGAATTTTAGCACTGTTGCAACCCCATTAATCACCTTAACCAGTCCCAAGCAACGGTATAATTGGACCAGAGAGCAAACCGTTGCATTCGAACAACTCAAATTCCTCCTCTGTTCTAATCCCATTCTCGCCTCACCAGATATCAAGAAGCCTTTCATCCTCCATGTCGACGCCAGTGGTACCGGCATCGGAAGTGTCTTAATGCAGCAGCGAGGCGAGGAGGTTCTACCTGTCAGCTACTACAGTTGCAAGTTGAAGCCTCATCAGAAGAACTACAGTACTATAGAGAAGGAACTCCTGTCCATCGTCCTGAGCTTACAACACTTTGCACCATATCTGCACGGTGCTAGGTCCACTACCATCTATTCGGACCACAACCCTCTGAGATTTTTACATCAAGCCCAATTTAATAACCAACGTCTGCTGCGATGGGCTTTATATCTTCAAGGCTTCAACTTAAAGATCTGCTACATCAAGGGGCCTGATAACATCATCGCTGATGCCCTCTCCAGAGTGCATGAGGTAGAGGCAGCTCCACCTCCCACTCTACCTCCAGTGGACGTGATTCACCCGAAACGGCAGGCTTCGGGGGAGAGTTGTGACGATAATCTCTTATCAGAGATTTAGCCTGCTATTTCTGCGAATCACTCCTGTCCTCATCAATATACAAGATACGTTTTGTAGTGGCTAAACGTATATGATAGCCACACGTACCAGCAACTCCCTCCTCCCCCCACTCCAGCACCTGGTCGACGCGCCGAACCCTTCAACTGCCTAACTAGCGACTTGCGACCATCCAGCTTCCTCATTGGCCGCCAACCAACACTCCACTCCGGCTCCCCGCCAATCACAAGACCTCACCAGTTATTGTTGGAGTCCCTTGCGTTTCTGCCAGCCAGAATATTGTGTGCTCGCAAGCTGTGAACTCCTAAGTGACTCACCTTGTGTGGTCAAATAGAGGTTTATAGTTAGTGCATATATTCCAGCATTCATATTTTACTTACTTTTGTATGTCAATTCTCCTCCCCATTAACGTAATCTATTTTCATGTTTATATTGTTTATTATTTTTACCAGTAAGCCAAGATTTTGCATTTGTTTCAATTTGTGTTTTTTTATTGTTATTAA
The DNA here is from genome assembly GCA_020271785.1 of Procambarus virginalis. Taxonomy (NCBI): domain Eukaryota; kingdom Metazoa; phylum Arthropoda; class Malacostraca; order Decapoda; family Cambaridae; genus Procambarus; species Procambarus virginalis. Next base: position 4,102,962 of record WNGS01165523.1, read on the forward strand.
AATCCATTTTTATTATTGTCTTTCGTATTTCCGACCTTACCACAGATTACCAATCACGCAGTCATTCTTTTTTTTTCTCTTTTTTTTCCTTTTCTTTTTTTATATATTATATGTGGCCCAGCACTGACACCTGCTAGTTGGAAGACTGCCGACCACCATTTCCAACTCGTTACCGTCACAATATATATATATATATATATATATATATATATATATATATATATATATATATATATATATATATATATTATATATAGTATTGTCGGGGTTTCACGGTGTTTCCTCGTTAGAGAAGGGTTCAGGCCCAACATTAACTGGATCTCCTTTCCAGGTGTTGCTCCCACAATACCTTACTCACCGTCGTTCTGCGGGTCTTCCCTCGATCCTCTAGGCTCCACTGCTGGCCCGGAGAGTAACCCCAGTCGATCTCACAACCGGCCTTTAGATTGTAAGATGAGTGGGGGCACAGATCGTTCCCTCAATCTGTGGCCCGCCCGACACCGAACTCTTACACAGCCTTCAAGGTCGCCACTGGTTTTTTAGGTGTCCAGTAACACCGCAGTGGTCAGGTGTAATTGTGGCAAGAGCAAAATTCCAATAATATGGTATCAGGCAGGTCACTCAGCTTTACTTCGTTACACGGTCACAGATAAATGGAGGGATGATATCAAACACCAAAGAGTTTTGGTATTTTACTAAAACAACGAGAAATATATATGCATCATGTATCCGGAATAATTATGACAATTGCTCCATTCATAGCATAATATCTGAAGCGCACCGATATGGTACATCGGCACTTGTCACTGTGTCAGAATGTCAGCTGACCGGGACCCTCGCGATCGTGGGAACAGACTAGTACTCGTTTTCTAATTCTGTCACGATCCCCGTTTATTTAACTTTTTCCAAAACACTATTCAACATTCACATGGCTTACTTATGATTTCACTGGCCTCACGATCAACATCTTATTCACAATACTCTCACAGTGACTTTTCACCGTACCAAAAGATTACTCTATTCTTAATAATATTTACTGTGAATGCACTCACTTGATCACTGAACTTTTCTTTATATCTATACTTTCCTCACAGAGATATCACTGGCAATCACTTCACGTATATGATATATCAGT
>WNGS01165523.1:4104922-4125272 GCA_020271785.1 Procambarus virginalis
ATTGTAGTGTTCGCTGATTCCTGGAAGGATCACTTGATCGACTGTTAGATTTGTTCGATCGACTGGAGAAGGCCAACATGGCGATCAACTTAGCAAAAGCGAGTTCGGGAGAACCCGTCTGGAGTACCTGGATATATAGTAGGGCAAGGCGAGGTTGCTCCGGTAAACAAAGGCGGAGGCATTGACAAGTTCACGGTGCCCAGGAGTAAGAAAGAATTGTTGAGATACCTCGGTATGATTGGATATTTCCGGAAGTTCTGTGGAAATTATTCCACCAAGCCGCTCCTATGACGAGTTTGCTATCAAAAGAGCAAGAAGTGGGAGTGGAATAGAACAGCGCAAGAAGCGTTAGAAAATACCAAAAGGCTGTTGACCGAGGCGCCAGATTATGGAGCGCCGTTACGTTTTTTTGTAGATGCCAGTGATATAGGGGCTGGGGCTGTACTGATGCAGCAGAGTGATGGAATTTATCGACGTATGTCCTCATCTCGAAGAAGTTCGTAAGAACCAGAGGTCATACAGTACGACGGTCGAGAAAGAGACTTTGGCCCTGGTGATGGCATTGAAACATTTTGAAGTGTATGTGAGTGAGGGAGGACACCCAGTGACGGTGTATACAGACCATAATCCCCTAGTTTTCCTGAGGAAATGAAGCATGCGAACCAGAGGTTAACCAGATGGTTTTATTGCTCCAAGAGCATGACCTAGTGATAATGCACATAAGAGGGCGAGACAATGTAGTAGCTGATGCATTGTCTCGAGCCCAGCCACTTGAATAATTCTCAAAACAAGGAGAGGGAGTGTTATGATCCAGGCAGCCGAAAACGAGTCTCCCCTTTGAAATTATTCTATCAGGCCTGACCTGACTAGAAGGTCTAGGAAATATAGAGATGGAGATACAGATGTAAAATAATTGGTTGTTTGATAAACAATTTAAGATATGGGCAGTGAATTACGATATAAAGAAATGACTGGTTATGAGATGTGGATAATTGCTGGAGGGGTGTGAGGCTCGCTTCTGCAGGCTTTGACGCCCACTGAGTACCAGACATCGCGAGGAGAAGCTGCGCTAAGTGCGAGCTCCTGTCAGAGAGGAACCTAGGTGATATTCCTTCAAGAGAAAGGAAATGTGCAGACGTTCCAGCTGTGGAATCGAGCTGGGAACGTTTGTCTCAAGTCCTGGATGGCAAGGAGAGTTTGTGAAGCCGTCCAGAGACGTTTTCGTGGGCCGTGGGAGCGCCCTGGTCAGACTCCATCAGAGGGAGAGCACCCTGCAGGAGACATTTTTGTGGTAAGAACAAATTTAGCCAGTTTATAGTGATTACTTGTAATTGATCGTGTACTCAGCGATCATAACGAATGTTTATTGATACATTAGACATGTTTTGGTAAGGCAGGAAGCCTAAATAAGAGGACGGAGATGAGAGAGACAGCTGGAGGGACGAGCAGCACGTCCTCTCCCGTCGACCGCCTGAACCAATTGACTGGCGACGGAGGACCCTCCAAGAGTGAGGGACCATACGCCTGGCAAGCGTAGCATGGACAAGCCCAAACGGGGGAGTCCACTCTCACAGTATGAAGAGATCAGAGATATGTTAGGTGCAAACATATTGTGTGGATTATTTCGTTTATGTGTTAAGGGGAAACGTTTTATTGCGTCAATGGTTTGCAGTTTTTCTTTGGAAGAAGTTGCTGAGTGGACTTCGAGCCAGTAGAGTGAGTTAGTGGAAGAGACTCCACGACTGTTGAAGGAGTAGTGTACTCTGAGGAAGAGTAGCCCCACAGGAATAGTAGAACCTCGAGCTGTGAGGAGAAGCAGTGAAGAGAGTGTCACGTGCTTCTGTAATGTCAGTGGTGAAGCACCATTGTTGCTCATGGAAAACTTCATGTGTAGCAGCCTGGAAGAGCTGGGGAGGATCCTGGTAGTTAAACCCAGAAGAACCTGAAGATATCAGGGTAGTGAACTTTCAGATGTGGAAGGGAAGTTATGGTTGATTACTTGTAGGGAGTTGGTAGAGTGTTTGGTTGTCATTGGCGTGCAAGACGCAGTGAAAGGTGAGTGATTGTTTTGCCATTTTTGTGCCAAGGAGTACTTATTCTGAAGTATAGAGTTACAGTCGTAAGCCGAATTACCTACAGAGACATACATGTGTTCTAGGACTAATAGGGTGATCGATTGATCACTGTTGTATATCAAGGAACATTATACTAATATTTATGTTATTGCATTCATACGCTGGTTTTCCTTGTACATGTTTATAGATATATATTCTCTTGCTGATAGTTCAACATCGTGTTTAAGACTTTACCTACATGAGGAGGTTGGTAGTGTTAGATGGTGAATCAGGAGATAGGATACCACTTGATAAGCAGATGATAGAGTTCTGATGGTGTTGGAATGCAACCTGACTGAAATAGTATAGAGTGTAGGATTCGTTATTATTATTATTATATGTGTGTATGTATCGTATATGTGCTATGTCCAGTAAATGTATTCAAGTGTGCTGGTGTTTGCCCTTGTCCTAGTGAGGCTTCCCAGGAAGTAGGAAAGAAGGAGAGAGAGAGAGAAAGAACCAATAATCACAGCTGTGGACAGGTTAGAACGGAATAATCAATAAAACAAAGGGATTGAGAAGATCATATCACATAAGGAGAGAGTGGGGAGTCATAGCGGCTTGAGTGGGTGTGTGCACGTGACAACGAGGCTAAGTATTGGAGCCGCATCCCCTAAACGTGTGACGTTGAGCCCCTCTCCAAGAGCCAGAAGCGCCCAGGGTGATCTCCTGGTAAAGTATAAACACTCTACCGAGTTTTGGGTTGGGTTGTCCATAAAGAAGGATCAACGACACCACCCAACCCACAATATGAGTCACAATAACGTGGCTAAAGTATGTTGACCAGATCACGCACTAGAAGGTGAAGGGACGACGACGTTTCGGTCCGTCCTGGACCATTCAAGTCGATTGAGAATTAATTTCTCATAAATTGTTGAGATTTAATAATATCTCAAATTTATATTTCATTTACGTGAGCTAGGAATTTAATCATATTTCTAATAGCCTCATGAACCTTTAGATAGGAACAATTTTCTTGTCTAACACTTATTACTATATGATCTTGTCATTAACCTAATTATTGAATACTGATATGAATTGTATATCTTAGTAAATCTTACTAATTCCTTTCGAGAAGAACCAGCCTCGATTAAGTGTACTAGGAGTAATTCAGCTTCTAGTATTTACCCCCCAATTGTGAAGTTTGGAAATCTTCAACTCTTGATTATAATTATTCTACAGTCCATTAATATCCAACAAATAGTTCTTGGTGATGACATTATCCGCAAGCACTGGTATCTCAGTCCATTTATTACACTAGTTATCTGTTTCCCTTTTGAGTAAAAATAGGGTGGTCCTTCGAGTAATTCGACTCAATCATTTAAATATCATTATATTAAGAGTTAGCTTTCCTTCACGACAGCTTGGGTTATACTCTAACAACCTACTCTATCAACAATACTCTATCTTATTCGACCATTCCTTCAGTTTTTTCTAGGCTTTCTTGAAGCCTCAAGCAGTCCGCCTCTGTCCTAATCCTTCTCAGAATTTGGGTATCGTCAGCAAACATTGAGAGGAATGAGTCTATACCCTCCGAGATCGTTTACGTATATGAGAAACAAGATAGGACCGAGAACAGAGCCCTGTGGGACTCCACTGGTGACTTCACACACCAATGGGTGTGAAAACCTCTCACTGTAACTCTCTATTTCCTATTGCTGAGGTATTCCCTTATCCACTGGAGCACTTTACTAGTTTCTAATGCCTGTCTCTCCAGCTTATGTACCAGCCTCTTATGGAGGACTGTGTTAAAGGCTTTCCGACAGTCAAAAAAATGCAGTCCTCCCACCTTCTCTTTCTTGCTTAATCTTTGTCACCTGGTCGTAGAATTCTATTAAGCCAGTAAGGCAAGAATTACCCTCCCTGAACCCATGTTGGCGATTAGTCACGAAGTCCCTTCTCTCACGAAAATGCGTTACTAAATTTTTTTCTCACGATCTTCTCCATCACCTTGCATGGTATACAAGTTAAGGACACTGGCCTGGCACTAGTTCAGTGCCTCTTGTCTGTCACCCTTTTGTATATTGGGACTATATTAACCTTCTTCCATTTTTCGGGTAGGTCTTCCGTTTCCAGTGACCTTCTATACACTATAAAGAGTGGCAAACAAAGTGCTCCTTTACAGTCTTTCAATACCCAGGGGAGCCGGTCGGCCGAGCGAGGGAGCCGTCGCCGAGCGAGGGGAGCCGGTCGGCCGAGCGATGGAGCCGGTCGGCCAGCGGACAGCATGCTGGATTTGTGATCCTGTGGTTCAATCCCAGCGCCGGCGAGAAACAATGGGCAGAGTTTCTTTCACCATATGCCCCTGTTACCTAGCAGAAAAATAGGTACCTGGGTGTTAGTCAGCTGACGACTCTTCTTCCTGGGGGGAGGCCAGGTCGAGGACCGGGCCGCGGGGACACTAAACAGCCCCGAAATCATCTCAAGATACCCTCAAGATAACACATGGTGAGATTCCGTCTGGCCCAATAGCCTTTCTCACGTCCAGCTCCAATAGGTGCCTCTTGACCTCATCTCATGTAGTTTCGAACCCTTCCAAGGTCGCCTGGCTTGCTGCCACCTCTCCTAGTGCCGTGACTTAATTTCCCTTATATCCGACTCATTTAGGGTGAATATCAGATCAAGCAAAGCTGGTTCATCCTCTCCTCTCATTCTTGTCGGTCCCTTGATGTCTTTACTTAGAAAGGTTCTTGTTGACACTGTGACGGTGCCCTCTCCAGTTTCTTCCATATGCCAGCTGTATGAGTCATATCAGCTTACCTGCAAGTTCTCTGAGGTGCAGGGAATCTTTTGAGGTATGAGGCTTCCAGAATGGTTGCTTATTCGGGGAAAATTTGCATTTGTAAATTTGCAGGGAAGTGGAAAAGTCGTGCCCTGAGTACAACAAAATGGCGCCGCCTGGCCTGCAAATTCACCATTTTGTGTACGACGCCCCGCCGGTCGGTGATTGGCTGGCTGAAGTCACATGACTTCGTTGACCAATCAGAGCCCGCCCCTGGGTCTGTGAACTCACCGAGAGACCTGGCCACCGCCTGGCGCTTTAGGCGCACAGAGATACTTGGCGCTTCGTTGAGAGCGGACGTGCGCCGATTGAGCTCTCAGAGTTCCGAGGTCTAAGAGCCTCCTTAAGCGGATATACACAGCCCGACGAATGTATGGTGACTAACAAGGACTGCAGTACTTTAGGGAAGTGCGAGGAAGCCTAACCCAGCGGTGTAAGGGCACCGATGACCGTGTGCAAATAGTCCTGGAGAAGTCGAGAGAGTTATACGGCTGGAGGAGTGAGTGACTCGCCGTCAGTGGAACTCTAAAGCATTTAGAGCTGTGATGATTGGATCACGTCCACTAGGAACTCAGGAGGGAGAAGATGCATCCTAATCCTTGAGTGTGGCCTTGGTGAAGGAGTGCTTGAGGGAACGACGCATGCAGTGACGACTGGACGAGCCAACACCCAAGAACTTCACTCAAGGAATGAGCACGGAGATGACGAGATCTTCACGACGTCTATGGACTGGTGAGGCTTCTGGAACGCTGGGAACAACGCGAAGAACGGAGTACCCAACGAACGACGACTGGAGCCTAGGCGTCTGAGGACAAGATATGTTAAGGTAGATCATATTTCCCTCCCATATTTCCCTTGGTTGTTAGGCAAGATAGGCCTATTATTATGCTTAGGCATTTATTAGAGTGCATGTAAGTCATAGGAGTAGATTAGGCTGTGGGACAGCACGTATATATTATTCTACTGACTGGTGAAGACTGCGTGTGGCCGGCCCGTGAAGGAGTGAGGAGCAACGTGGATGAAGTTGCCCAGTGATCCCTTTAACTCATCAGCTGATGTGAGCTGCCGGCGGCCACCAGAGGAGCGCTGCTGTCACCATTATTACTATTATTTCCATAAATCCCTACATGTATCTCGTGTGTTGTAGTTTACTTTGAATAAACTTTTTATTATTTTATCACCGCTTTTGGTGTAACCTCCATCTCATTGAGCTTTGTGATTAATAACATGATTATACTGTATTGTTACTGGCATGGCATAGAGAGAGAGAGACCCTGTGTTGGCAACACGACATTAGATTTGAACATTGGTACTGGCATTCTCTAAAGAGCGACCCTGAGATGGCAACATGACTGTACATTTGAATTCTAGTATTGGTCCTAGGCTGCTGCAAATATATTATATTCGAACTAACAGCGTTGCTGGGACGCTGAGAGAATTACTCAGCTGGCGACCAGAAGATAAGAGGTGAAAGTGAGGCTACGGCCGGAAGTCCGGCAAATTCTCTGCACGCATAGGTGGGCAGGCCCGGTGGGGGAATCACATACTGCAGGAATCAAGTTTAGCAGTGTGAGCTGGGCCTTCTCCTCTCCCCCTGGGTTCAAGGTCAAGTGGTGACCGGTCTTGAGGCATGACTAGGAGAGGTCCCTCGGGTGATGTGTGATACCCTAGTGGAGGGAGTGAAGTCCCATGGCATGTGGTTATAGGATCAGTAGCACGTTCCCCCGCCGTTTAACTGTAACCTCATGTAACACAAGGCCAAGGTGAGCGGTGCGTGACAGAATTGGCGACCTTGCCAGGATTCGTTGATCAGGCTGCAATGTTGCCAGGATGCATTGATCAGGCTACAGTGTTGCCAGGATGCGTTGATCAGGATATGGTGTTACCAGAGTACGTTAATCAAGCTACAGTGTTGCACAATTTCAAGACAGTGTTGCCAGAGTACAAATACAGTGTTACCAGTGTCGTGACCAGGATTGCCAGTGAACTCAATAAACAGTGACAGTGTGCCCAGTAGTGCAGTGACTGGAATAGTGAAACCCGTGAGATAGTAGTGCTATAGCTCAGTTATTGAGATGGAGGAGGATAGAGTGGATAGATTTATTGTGATGGGGATGAGAGAATTTTGGAAGAGTGTACCAAGGCCCAGCTCCAACAAGTGGCAGGCCACTTGGGGATCCGAATGAGGACGACCAAGGTAGCGGAGTGTAGGCTAGAAATAATGGCACAACTCACAGCTCGAGAAGAGACGACAGGGGAAGAGCCGTCCCAAGGTGAACCGTCCCAACTACAGCCATCCCAAGCGCCTACCAGTGTGGGGAGGACTCACAGTGAACATGGGAGCAGTGGAGGGTCCAGCTGTAGTAAGAGGAGCCTTCAACTGGAAATAATGAAGATGCAACTGGAAGCCCAGCTGCGACGAGAGGAGAGAGAAGCGCAAATGCTGCGAGAGGAACGTGCAGCTCAGCTACAGCGAGAGGAATGTGAAGCTCGGCTGCGGCGAGAAGAAGGAGAGAGACAACTGCGACTGGAGGAGATAAAGGCAAAGAAAGAAGTCGAATTGCGTCGCGTTGAGCTTGGGCTGCCCTCACTACCTGCATGGCGGGATGATCTCAAGGTAAGGGAACGTGACTTACCTACGTTCGAACCACAAGAAGCTGAGGCGTTCTTCGAACACTTCGAATGGATTGCGATTCTGAAGGAGTGGCTGGAAGATGATTAGGCTGATCTGGTTCAGGGCAGGTTGACAGGTGAGGCCTGGAAGCGTACAACATGCTAGACCTCGAAGAGTGTGCTAGTTATGACGTGATTCAGAGTGCGGTGCTCCACTCGTTCCGGCTGACTCCGGAGATGTACCGGAAGCGGTCCAGAGAGTGTACAAGAGCTTCGGGAAAATCTTATGCCGATACCGCCAGGAATATGGAATGGAAATTCCAACGATGGTTGAAGGCGGAGGAAGCAGAGTCTGCGGATGAGATCAAACGACTGATAGTGATGGAGAAATTTATGTCACTGCTCCATCCCGAGCTGCGAGTAAGGATGAGAGAAGCAGGTATTAAGACATTAATTCTGCTGCAGACAGAGCTGACATGTTGGAGGAGGCACTACATCTCACGAGGGAGGAGCCGCCCAGACACTCGCCTTACCCCAGGTCGGGAGGGAACTTTAGGAGTTCAGGAGGAGCGAGGACGGGTGGGGACTCTCCCAAGAGTAGTGTGCCCGATGAAGTAACCCGGTTCAAGAGCTCAAGGGACACGTGGAGGAAACCCCAAGCTGTGAGCAGTGGACCTAGCTCGAGAGCAAGTGCTGCTGCCTGGGAACCGACGACGGGGAGTCCAAGGAGAACATAGGGAACGTCTACTGTTGGTGCTACCAAGGTGACTGGTAGAGGATCGCCTGGGAGAGGCAGTCAGTGTTTCAACTATGGAGGACGAGGACACTTTGCAAGGGAGTGCGATCGCCCCAGGCACAGCGGGAACGTGACTTTCGCGTGAATAGGAAGCGAAGAAGCCAACGATAACTCAGGTGATATGCCGGTGATGAGGGAGAAGAGGATTCACCCCTTTGTGTGTGAGGGGACGGTGAAGATAAGAGGGGCTGATCCTGTGCCAGCTAGGATGCTAAGGGACACGGGATCCGACTTCACCCTTGTTAGTGAATCCCTCTTCCCCGAGGACTACAGGAGTTCCAGTACAGGGGTAGCCCTGATAAGAACGTTGGGGGTACAGGTAAGGATGCCCCTTCATCAAGTAACTCTTAATTCTGACTATGACTGTCAGACTCTCGTGGTAAGAGTCTGTGCTTCACTGCCCAGGAGGGAAGCTCAGGTGATCCTAGGGAACGATTCCTGTGGAGGATGTGTTCTCCCGAAATTGGTTAAAGGCACAGAGTGTATAGAGCCCTATCAACATAGCAGCGGCGACGCGACGGAAATTGCGAGAGTGGCATTTCCAGTATGCGCGGTAACATCGAGACAGGACGTCAGGGAAGATGATGTGAGCGGATCCGGTCATGCCGAGGAGAACATACGAGGTGACCTGGGGCTCGATCATTTGTTCCGAGAGGAGGCCAGAGAACAAATACTAGGTAAGGAAGAGTCGGATAGGAGTATCCAAGTTGCTCTCACCAGTCCACTAGGTATTGACAGCGTCCGTGTTGGTGAGCTGCAAAAGGCAGAGTTTCCGGAGTTGGCACGGGAGGCTGAAGGAGGTCTTGCCAGACCCGAGTTGCCGACTCACTTCTTCATGGAGAAGGGGGTGCTAATGAGGCAGTGGAGATCAGTGAGAGAAGAAGTGGGTGGTGATATGCTGAGAGTGAGGCATCAGGTGGTGGGGCCAGCTCAGTACAGAGGCGCGGTGCTAAAGCTTGCACACTCAGTTGATCCCGAGGGACACTTGGGAGTGACCAAGACCTTAAATCGGCTTCGGGATCATTTTTATTGGCCGGGAATGGACGCTGATGTAATGAGAGTCTGCAAGACATGTTTCCCATGCCAAAGGGAGTGGGAAGAATGCCCCTGCCATCCCGAAAGCCCCTTTGGTTCCAGTTCCTGCGTTTGGCCCGGCGTTTGAACGCCTAATAATCGACGTCATGGGACCATTACCTAGGACGAAAAAGGGAAACAATTACTTATTGACCATCATGTGTGCTTCGACTAGATTTCCGGAGGCGATCCCAGTGTGGAAGGTGATATCAAGATGCGTCATGGGACACCTTCAGCGGTTCTTTGCCTGGGTAGGCGTGCCCAAGGAAATCCAGTCCGACTGCGGAAGTATTTTCCAGTCGAAATGGTTTAGGCAGGCTGTTGCAAGCTGGGGAATAGCCCAACTACGGTCATCACTTTATAGACCTCAGTCGCAGGGAGCGATTGAGCGGTTCCACTCCACCCTGAAAACCATCTTGAGAGTGTATTGTGCGGAATGGGATGAGGCTATCTATCCAGCCCTGTTTGCAATCAGAGATGCTATAGTTGAGACTCTGGGATTCTCTGCATTCCAACTAGTGTTTGGGCACGAAGTGAGGAACCCATTATTGATGCTGAAAGATCAGTTGACTGCGACTAAGAAGTTAGCGACGGTGGAGGAGTATGTGTAGAAATTCCGCGTACGATTGAAGACGGCGAAGGAGCTGGCTGCTGAGCACATGAAGACAGCTCAAGAAAAGATGTCGATCTGGTACGACAAGAAAGCTGTCCCAAGGAAATTCGAGACGGGAGCCAGAGTGATGATGTTGCTACCTGGGAGAGGTAGAGGGACGGAATCACGCTTTGGTGGTCCATACTCAGTTGTCAGGCAAGTGGATCCTGTGAATTATGAGATCAGCAAACCGAATCGCTCCTGCAAGACTCAAGTATGTCATCTCAACCGTTTGAAGCCATACTTCTCAGAAGACCAGGAGAGTGCGAAAGTGAATGGAACAGCCCAGTCTCAAGAGGAGAAATTGGTCCTGTGTATGGAGATGAGCCAAGTGTTGCCAGCAGAGGAAGTGAAGTGGGCCTGTGCCGATGGTACACGCCTGTCAAATACAGAGAGTTTGACACACCTAGAAGAGAAGCTATGACATCTGGATAAAGGAAAGAGAAGAGAACTAGTGACCCTAGTAAGGAAGAACCAGTCACTCTTCACGGATTTGCCCCGACGGCACAAGAGTGTGGTGCACGAGGTAGACGTGGGCGGAGGCAAGCCAATCAAGCAGAATGCTTATCGGGTGAGTCCAGAGAAAAGGAAGATCATGCGACAGGAGGTGGAGTATCTGCTAGCGAATGACCTCGCGGAGCCCTGCAACAGTGAGTGGAGCTCACCCTGTGTGCTGGTTAAGAAGGGTGACGGCTCGTATCGCTTTTGCACCGACTACCGCAAGGTGAACTCCATAACCGTGTTGGATTCACAGCCTATGCCCGGATAAGTGACTGCGTTGGCCAAGTGGGTAACGCAAGGTTTGTCACCAAGGTCGACCTGCTAAAAGGATATTATCAGATACCTTTGTCTCCGAGAGCAAGAAGGATCTCTGCGTTTGCTACTCCAGACGGATTATACCAGTACAAAGTACTTCCGTTCGGCATGAAAAACAGTGGAAGCTGTTTCCAGCGGATGATGAACGAGGTACCGAGAGGGATGGAAGGCTGCGCTGTATACATCGATGATATAGTGGTGTATGTGGATAGCTGGAGACAACACATGGATCGTTTGAGGGAGTTATTCCGGCGGTTAGAAGAAGCTAATCTGATAGTTAATCTGGCCAAGAGCGAGTTCGGGAAGGCCCGACTAGAATTTTTAGGTTTCGTCGTGGGCTACGGGGAAGTGACTCTAGTGGAACACAAAGTGATAGCCATCGAAGAATATCCGATTCCCAGGACAAGGAAGGAGTTGTTACGATATCTGGGAATGGTTGGATATTATAGAGGATTTTGTAAGAACTTCTCGACAGTGGCACACCCTCTGACGGGCTTGCTGTCTAAGAACGGTAGATGGAAGTGGGGTGAAACCTGTCAGGAAGCCTTCGAGAAGACAAAGAAGTTGTTAACCGAAGCACCAGTGCTGATTTCACCTGATTTCGAGTCCGACTTTATCCTGTACGTCGACGCGAGCGATGTTGGGATTGGAGCTATGTTAGCTCAACAGAAGGACGAAGTTCACCGTCCAGTAGCATTCTACTCGAAAAAATTCGAAAAGTATCAGATCATAACCCCCTTGATGTTCGTGCACAGGATGAAGAACTCGAATCAAAGGCTGACAAGATGGGCCCTACTGTTACAGGAGTACTGGTTGGAAATCCGGCACATCAAAGGAAGGGAGAATGTGGTAGCGGATGCCCTCTCCCGGATTTACTAACCGATATGACTCTTATGTTAAGAGGGAGGGTATGTGACGGTGCCCTCTCCAGTTTCTTCCATATGCCAGCTGCATGAGTCATATCAGCTGGTTGCTTATTTGGGGAGAAATTTGCATTTGTAAATTTGCAGGGAAGTGGAAAAGTCGCGCCCTGGGTACAACAAAATGGCGCCGCCTGGCCGGCAAATCCACCAATTTGTGTACGACGCCCCGCCAGTCGGTGATTGGCTGGCTGAGGTCACATGACTTCGTTGACCAATCAGAGCCCGCCCCTGGGTTTGTTACGTCACCGAGAGACCTGGCCCTCCGCCTGGCACTCTAGGCGCACAGAGATACTTGGCTCTTCGTTGAGAGCGGACGTGCGCCGATTGAGCTCTCAGAGTTCCGAGATCTAAGAGCCTCCTGGATATACACAGCTTGATGAATGTATGGTGACTAACAAGGACTGCAGTACTTCAGGGAAGTGCGAGGAAGCCTAACCAAGCGGTGTAAGGGCACCGAGGACCGTGTGCAAATAGTCTGGGAGAAGTCGAGAGAGTTACAACGGCTGGAGGAGTGAGTGACTCGCCGTCAGTGGAACTCTAAAGCATTCAGAGCTGTGGTGATTGGATCACGTCCACTAGGAACTCAGGAGGGAGAAGATGCATCCTAATTCTTGAGTGTGGCCTTGGTGAAGGAGTGCTTGAGGGAACGACGCATGCAGTGACGACTGGACGAGCCAACACCCAGGAACTTCACTCAGGGAATGAGCACGGAGATGACGAGGATCTTCACGACGCTTATGAACTGGTGAGGCTTCTGGAACGCTGGGAACAACGCGAGGAACAAAGTACCCAACGAACGGTGACTGGGGCCTAGGCGTCTGAGGGACAAGATATGTTAAGGTAGATCATATTTCCCTCCCATATTTCCCTTGGTTGTTAGGCAAGATAGGCCTATTATTATGCTTAGGCATTTATTAGAGTGCATATAAGTCATAGGAGTAGATAAGGCTGTGGGACAGCACGTATATATTATTCTACTGATTGGTGAAGACAGCGTGTGGCCGGCCCGTGAAGGAGTGAGGATCGACGTGGATGAAGTTGCCCAGTGATCCCTTTAACTCATCAGCTGATGTGAGCTGCCGGCGGCCCCCCAGAGGAGCGCTGCTGTCACCATTATTACTATTATTTCCATAAATCCTTACATGTATCTCGTGTGTTGTAGTTTACTTTGAGTAAACTTTTTATTATTTTATCACTGCTTTTGGTGTAACCTCCATCTCATTGAGCTTTGTGATTAATAACATGATTATACTGTATTGTTACTGGCATGGCATAGAGAGAGAGACCCTGTGTTGGCAACACGACATTAGATATGAACACTGGTACTGGCATTCTCTAAATAACGACCCTGAGATGGCAACATAACTGTACATTTGAATTCTAGTATTGACAGCATATAGTACAGTCCTAGGCTGCTGCAAATATTTTATATTCGAACTAACAGCGTTGCTGGGACGCTGAGAGAATTACCCAGCTGGCGACCAGAAGATAAGAGGTGGAAGTGAGGTTACAGCCGGAAGTCCGGCAAATTCTCTGCACGCATAGGTGGGTAGGCCCGGTGGGAGAGTCACATACTGGAGGAATCAAGCTTAGCAGTGTGAGCTGGGCCTTTTCCTCTCCCCTTTGGGTCCAAGCTCAAGTGGTGACCGGTCTTGAGGCATGACTAGGAGAGCTCCCTGGGGTGATGTGTGATACCCTAGAGGGAGGGAGTGAAGTCCCATGGCATGAGGTTATAGGATCAGTAGCACGATCCCCCGCTGTTTAACTGTAACCTCATGTAACACAAGGCCAAGGTGAGCGGCACGTGACACCACATCCAGCAGCTTAGCTCTCCATGTGGGCCTCTGTTCTCCCAATCTATATTCCCGAGGTTGAAGTCTCTCATGATTAGTAGTCTGGATCCGTTCCTGCTTGCAACAGAAGCTGCTCTCTATTATATTGATGGTGGCTATGTTGTTTCTATCATATTCTTGTCTGGGTCTTCTGTCGTTTGGTGGGGGATTATTTATGACCACTACTATAATTTTCTGTCCTCCAGTTGCTATGGTGCCTGATATGTAGTCACTGAAACCTTCACAGCTCTGATTAACCATCTCTTCAAAACTCCAACCTTTTCTTATCAGCAAAGCTACACCACCAGCTACACCTCCTCTCCCTTCTCTCTTTTTCCTCACTACATAGTAGTCCTGTGGAAACACTGCATTTGTTATGGTTTTCGTTAGCTTTGTTTCTGTGAGTGCTATTATGTCTGGGTTTTCTTCTAGTGCCCATTCTCCTATTTCACTTGTTATATTTGTAATCGCATCTACATTAGTGTACATTGCCTTGAAGCTCACTTTCTTCTATGTGTGTGTGTGTGTGTATTCACCTAGTTGTGTTTGCAGGGGTTGAGCTTTGCTCTTTGGGCCCGCCTCTCAACTGTTAATCAACTGTTTACTAACTACATTTTTTTCTCCACACCACACATACACACACACCCCAGGAAACAGCCCGTGACAGCTGACTAACTCCAAGGTACCTATTTACTGCCAGGTAACAGGGGCATTCAGGGTGAAAGAAGCTTTGCCCATTTGTTTCTGCCTGGTGCTGGAATCGAACCCGTGCCACAGAATTACGAATCCTGCACACTATCCACCAGGCTACCAGGGCCCCTAGCCTGCCTGTGCGTGTGTGTGTGTGTGTGTGTGTGTGTGTGTGTGTGTGTGTGTGCGTACTCACCTATTTGTGCTTGCGGGGGTTGAGCTTTGGATTTTTGGTCCCACCTCTCAATTGTCAATCAACAGGTTTGTGTGTTTGTTTGTATACTCACCTATTTGTACTCATCTATTTGTGCTTGCAGCTTTGGCTCTTTGGTCCCGTCGCTCAGCTGTCAATCAACTGGTGTACAGATTCCTGAGCCTACTGGGCTCTATCATATCTACATTTAAACCTGTGTATGGAGTTAGCCTCCACCACGTCGCTGTCTAATTCATTCCACCTGTTAACTACTCTGACACTGAAAATGTTCTTTCTAGCATCCCTGTGGCTGATTTGGGTACTCAGTTTCCACCTGTGTCCCCTTGTTCGCGTACCACCAATGTTGAATAATTTATCCTTTCTACCCTGTCAATTCCCCTGAGGATTTTGTAGGTAGTGATCATGTCTCCCCTTACTCTTCCGTCTTCCAGTGTCGTAAGATGCATTTCCCTCAGTCTTTCCTCGTAACTCATGCCTCTTAGTTCTGGGACTAGTCTAGTGGCATACCTCTGAACTTTTTCCAGCTTGTCTTGACTAGGTATGGGTTCCATGCTGGGGGCCGCATACTCCAGGATTGGTCTTACATATGTGGTATACAAGATTCTTAATGATTCCTTACACAGGTTCCTGACGGCGTTTCTGATGTTAGCCAGCCTCACATATGTCGCTGACGTAATTCTTTTTATTTGGGCTTCAGGAGACAGGTTTGATGTGATATCAACTCCTAGATCTTTCTCTCTGTCCGTTTTTTTTTAGATATATACAAGAGTTGTTACATTCTTGTACAGCCACTAGTACGCGTAGCGTTTCGGGCAGGTCCCTGGAATACGATCCCCTGCCGCGAAGAATCGTTTTTTTCATCCAAGTACACATTTTACTGTTGCGTTAAACAGAGGCTACAGTTAAGGAATTGCGCCAAGTAAATCCTCCCCGGCCAGGATACGAACCCATGACATAACGCTCGCGGAACGCCAGGCGAGTGTCTTACCACTACACCACGGAGACTGTTTAATTAAGTACTTTATCTCCAACTCTGTTTCCTGGGTCTGGCCTCCTGTTTCCACTGCCTAGTTTCATTACTTTGCATTTATATGGATTGAACTTTAGCAGCCATTTGTTGGACCAATCATTCAGTTTGTCTAGGTCATCTTGTAGCCTCCTGCTATCATCCTCTGTTTCAAACCTCCTCATAATTTTTGCATCATCAGCAAACATTGAGAGAAACGAGTCTATATCCTCTGGGAGATCATTTATATATTTTAGAAACAGCATAGGTGTATAGGTCCGTGGACCTATACGAGATGTCACCCCTCACAGTGACTCGTTGTCATCTGTTGCTTAGGTACTCCCTTATCCAGTGGAGTACCTTCCCTTTCACTCCAGCCTGCATCTCCAGCTTTTTTACTAGCCTATTGTGTGGTACTGTATCAAAGGCTTTCTGGAAATCCAAATATATGCAGTCTGCCCACCCCTCTCTTTCTAGCCTGATTTTTGTTGCCTGGTCGTAGAATTCAATTAACACTGTGAGGCAGGACTTGCCATCCCTGAACCCATGTTGATGCTGTGTTACAAAATTCTTTTGCTCCAGATGTTTTACTAGCTTTCTTCGCACAATCTTCTCCCTCAGCTTGCATGGTATGGAGGTTATGGACACTGGCCTGTAGTTCAGTGCCTCCTGTCTATCCCCCTTTCTCGTATATCGGGACTACATTGGGTGCTTTCCAAATTTCTGACAGTTCCCCTGTTGCCAGTGATTTTTTATACACTGTGGAGAGTGGCAGGTACAGTGCTTCTGCTACTTCCTTTAGTATCTAAGGGGAGATTCCATCTGGGCCTATAGCCTTTGTCATATCAAACACTAGTAAAAACTTCCTTACTTTCCCACTGGTAATCTCAAACTCTTCTAGTGGTTCCTTGTTAACAATTCCCTCTCTTATCTCTGGAATTTCTCCTTCCTCTAAGGTGAAGACCTCCTGGAATTTCTTATTCAGTTAATCACACACTTCCTTGTCATTTGAAGTGAATCCTTCTGCCCCTATTCTTAATTTCATTACCTGTTCCTTTACTGCTGTTTTTCTCGTGATGTGGCTGTGCAGGAATTTAGGTTGAGTCTTTGCCTTGCTTGCGATGTAATTTTCCTATTGTTTTTCTGTCTCTCTTCTCATCCTGACATATTCATTCCTGGCACTCAGGTATCTTTCTTTGCTCTCTAGTGTCCTGTTATTCCGTTAGTTTTCCACACCCTTTTACTTTGTTGCTTAGCTAGCCTACATCTCTGATTAAACCATGGGTTTCTCATCTTCATTTCAATGTTTTCTTTTTGGATTGGGCAAACATGTTTGCTGCCTCCTTACACTTCTGCGTGATGTAGTCCATCATGCCTTGGGCCGTCTTTCCCCTGAGCTCTGTTTCCATGTTACATCTGTTATGAATTTTCTTATTTCCTCATAATTTTTCTTTCGGAATGCCAGCCTTTTGTTTTCTGTACCTCTCTTCGAGTTCAATAACCCTTCTTCAACCAGATACTCAAACGTCAGTACACTGTGGTCGCTCATTTCTACTGGGACCTCAAAGCCGATTTCCCTTATGTCGGAGTCGTTCAGAGTGAAGACTAGGTTGAGTCTCGCTGGTTCATCATTTCCTCTCATCCTAGTGGGTTCCCTGACATGTTGGCTTAGAAAGTTTCTTGTCGCCACCTCCATTAGCTTGGCTTTCCATGTATCCTCTTCTTCATGTGGTTCCTTGTTCTCTCAGTCTATCCTTCCGTGCTTGAAGTCACCCATGATGAGCAGATGGGATATATTTCTACAGGCAGCAGAGGCTGGCTTCTCAATTATAGTGTTAACTGCCGTGTTGTTGTTGTTGTCATACTCTTCCTTTGGTCTTCTGCCATTTGGTGGAGGGTTATATATCACTGCTACTACTACTTTTGGTCCTCCCATTGTCATGGTGCCTATGATGTAGTCTCTGAATCCTTTGCAGCCCGGGATGAAAATCTCTTTGAAACCCCATTCCTTTTTCATTAGTAGGGCCACTCCACCTCCTCCCCATCCTTCCCTCTCTTTCCTTATTACAGTGTAGTCCTGGGGAAACACTGCATTCATTATTGTTCCTGAGTTTTGTTTCTGGGAACCTAATTACATCGGGTTCGCTTCTTGTGCTCTTTCCCTTAGTTCCCTTAGAACTAAGATCCTTTCCCTTTCCTTAGATGGGATCACAAGCCTTGCTTGTGATCCCATCTATGTTCGAGTACATCACCCTGAAACTGACTCTCTTCTGTCCTTTCTCAGATCCTATCTCTTCCCCTGAAGCAGGGAAACAGGGAGAGATCGGGATGTGAGGGCCTATGAAGAGGGACCTGGGGGATCTGAGGTGTGCGGGGGCTGGGAGGCTTTGGTACGGGGAGGGTGGTGTAGGAGGGAGGGCTTGAGGGGGTTCGGGAGAAGAAAGGGCTTGGGTGGTGGGAAGGCGGGGAGGCTTGGGGGTGGCTGAGACTGGGAGGCTTGGGGGAGTGGGTGAGAGGGCAACACGGGGGAGGTTGGGGAGAATGGAGGACTTAGAGGTGGAGGAGAAGGGAGGGCATGGGGGATTAGGGAGGACTTAGGGGAGTGGGGGAGAAGGGAAATCCTGGGGAGGGGAGAGTGGGGGGAGGGTGCCCAAGGTGGGTACCTTGTGCACCAGAGTTTGGCGCGGGTAGGGATTCTATTGGGTGGAGGATGGGGAAGGTGCTTCTCTCACTGTGTCTGTTGATCTGTCTGTGGAGGGCTCACTGCTCCCCTCTGGGATTGTAGGATTCGAGGTTGAGGCTCCTTGATTTTTTTCTTTCTCCCTGTGCTCCCTCCTCGCAGCTGCGGCCCTCGTTCCCTCGTCCTTTGTCATATCCTCTGCAGGAATACTTTTTTGAACTTCTGTGCTTTTGCTAATCCACTCTTCTTTGCTAACAAGTACTTTTTTGTTCTCTTACTCTTGAATACCACTTTTTTCACTATGTCTCTGTCCTTGTTGTACCGTCCGACCCTAAAAATCTTTTCAATATTTTGGTCATCCCTCTCCATCTTTACCGCCTTAAGGATCTCATTAACTTTATTTCTGTCTTTGTCTCTCCTTTCCCCTGGACTGGCCACTGTTTGCTTACAGTAATGGTTGCAGGGACTGGATTGGTCCCTGTAATGCCTACTATTACTACTTATCTTTTCGCTCTATCAGCTGGCTAGTACATCTAGCTGCTTCCTGAGAAGTAGCCACTTCCATGGCAACTTCCTTAACTGCAGACCTAGCTTCAGGGCTCTTTTTAAGCAATTCTGCAAATGATGGTTGATTTGTAGAAGTCCCCTCAACAGGAGCATCGCCAACTCCCTCAGGGATGGTCTGTGTCTGTTATTGGGGAGGAGTCTCCTTCAAGCTTCTTATCTGCTCCTTTACTGCTCCTAGTTCATCCAGCAGGTTGGCTACTGTCTCCCTCATTACCCTCAGTCCTTCACTGAATTCATCCCACATTTGCTGGACTGCTCCCATAATCCAGGCTTCCTATTTCTCCCTGTTCTCTGAGTTCGTTACCGAGTTAGTCTCCCTGTCATGTTTTCACCCTATGAGAGGTGTGTGTGTGTGTGGTGTGTGTGTGTGTGGGTGTGTGTGTGTGTGTGTGGTGTGTGTGGTGTGTGTGTGTGTGTGTGTGTGTGTGCGTGCTTGCGTGCGGGCGTGCGTGCGTGTGTGTGGTGTGTGTGTGGTGTGTGTGTGTGTGTGTGTGTACTCACCTATTTGTGCTTGCGGGGGTGAGCTTTGGCTCTTTGGTCCTGCCTCTCAACTGTCAATCAACTGGTGTACAGATTCCTGAGCCTACTGGGCTCTATCATATCTACATTTGAAACTGTGTATGGAGTCAGCCTCCACACATCACTGCTTAATGCATTCCATCCGTTAACTACTCTGACACTGAAAAAGATCCTTCTAACGTCTCTGTGGCTCATATGGGTACTCAGTTTCCACCTGTGTCCCCTTGTTCGCGTCCCACCAGTGTTGAATAGTTTATTCTTGTTTACCCGGTCGATTCTCTGAGGATTTTGTAGGTTGTGATCATGTCCCCTTACTCTTCTGACTTCCAGTGTCGTAAGGTGCATTTCCGCAGCCTTTCCTCGTAACTCATGTGTGACGATAATCTCTTATCAGAGATTTAGCCTGCTATTTCTGCGAATCACGCCTGTCCTCATCAATATACACACGATACGTTTTGTAGTGGCTAAACGTACACATATTAGCCACACGTACCAGCAACTCCCTCCTTCCCCCCCACTGCTGCACCTGGTCGACGCGCCGAACCCTTCAACGGCCTAACGAGCGACTTGCGACCATCCAGCTTCCTCATTGGCCGCCAACCAACACTCCACTCGGGCTCCCGCCAATCACAAGACCTCACCAGTTATTGTTGGAGTCCTTGCGTTTCTGCCAGCCAGAATATTGTGTGCTCGCAAGCTGTGAACTCCTAAGTGACTCACTCTGTGTGGTCAAATAGAGGTTCATAGTTAGTGCATATATTCCAGCATTCATATTTTGCTTACTTTGTATATCACTTCTCCTCCCCATTAACGTATCTATTTTCATGTTTATATGGTTTATTATTTGCCAGTAAGCCAAGATTTTGCATTTATTTCAATTGGTGTTTTATTGTTATTAAAATCCATATTTTTATTATTGCTTTTAGTCTTTCCAACCTTACCACAGATTACCAAATCACGCAGTCATTCTTTTTTTTTCTCTTTTTTTTCCTTTTCTTTTTTTTATTATTATATGTGGCCCAGCACTGACACCTGCTAGTTGGAAGACTGCCGACCACCATTTACACTCGTT
>WNGS01165523.1:4127562-4143942 GCA_020271785.1 Procambarus virginalis
TTCCCATCAGAAAATTAGGAACATCAAATGATCTGATGTTCCTATCACTGAAATATATGATAAACAATTAAAAAACGAAATGAAAAAAATTCTATTCTCACGAAATGAGTGGTATGGTAAAACAACAATGATCAATCCAAGGCAATGTCACACAAAAAATTAAATCAAATGAAAATAATTCGAAATCTATGAAAATGCCAATTATCAATGCAATCAGAAACATTGAAATGGAATCGTTACATATTTAGTATAGTGTTTGTGGCTCTTATGTGCAACAGATGGCACTGTTTCTTAGGAAAAAATCATGTTTTTACCTGTCACAGGTTTGGCATCTATATTTATACGCACGAAATGAACGGTATGGTAAACAACATAACTCAGTTCCAATGCAATATCACACAAATAATAAATCAAAATGCAAATAAATCAAAATGAATGAAAATTTAATTTGTCAATGCAATCGAAAACATTGAAATGGAATCGTAACATATTTAGTATAGTGTGTGTGGCTCTTACGTTCAACAGATGATGCTGTTTCTTAAAAGAAAGAATGTTTTTACCTGTCACAGATGTGGCATCTATACGTATACTTACTCAATGAATGGTATGGGAAACAACACTGCTCAATTTCAACACAATGTCACACAAAATAATTCAATAAAATTAAAATTAATTGAAATCTATGAAAAAAATTTTATCAATACAATGGGAAACATTGAAATGGAATTTCTAACATATGTAGTATAGCATTGTGTGTTCATATTACGTGCAACAGATGGCGCTATTTTTGAAAAATAATTTTTTACCTGTCACAGGTAAGGCATTTATATAGTAGGAATATAAAAAGAAGTGCATATTCGAATGGAACGTTGTGTCAGAATTTCAAAGAAATCGAAGAAGAACTTTGAGAGATTACAGCGTGTGTTGCTCTTATTTCCAAAAGATGGCACTGTTTTTCAAAAAGCATGTTTTTTCTCTGTCACAGGTAACGTATGCATATAGTAGGTATATAAATACCCGCGCAAAGCAATCGGTAAAGCAATCGGTAAAGAGGTTTCGAAGATTGCTCTCACGTGAAAAACACAGTTTCTTTTTTTTAAATAACATGTTTTTTTTCCGTCAATATAGTATGTATATAAAAACCCGCTTTGATGCGAATGAAACATTCTGTGAAAATTTCAAAGCTTTCAGTGAAGAACTTTCGGAGATTAGCGATTTTGAACAAACGAACATTTCCATTTTTATTTATATAGTTATGTATATATAACATATATATATATATGTTGTTGAATATGACCAAGAAAGTAAGGTTAATATTTCTAACACGAATTTTCTAAATATTGCTTATGTTTTTCTTCACTGTCGATGGTAATTGAAATATCAATTCTCCAAAATATATTTTTATATATCGTCTGATGCCTGAACACATTTCGTAATTCTTGTTATATTTTCAAAGACTTAGTTTACAAAAAATGATCGCACTTATACTCGTTTTGGGTGAAGTGATATGGCACAAAAGTTTTGGATGAGGTGACAAACACAAGACACAAGAAAACATAAGGATGGAAGTAACTGCAGAAGGCCAATTATGCCTGTAAGTAACACCAGCATCGTCGCTGACCGATTTTCCAAGTTTTGGCCCTTCTCTCCAAAATAAAGTTGGTTTCTTCTTGCTTCCCAGAAGCACAGGGTCTCCAATAACAATGGTCGGCTGCGATGGCTAGCTATAATCCACTGAGTAAGACTCCCAGAGTCTCCAATCCTTGAGAACTGACCGAGGAACGTCCTCCCACTCTCAATGTCAGGTCATCTCTAACGTTACCTCCGCCGGCGCCGCCAGGGGCGCTCGGTGATGTCACGGCCGTCTCTGATTGGTCATCCGCGGCACTTGACATAAGCCAGCCAATCCGCAGCCGGCTGGCGTCGTCCACAAAATGGCGGATCTGCAGACAGGGGGCGCTATTTTGTTTGTATCAATGGCGCCACTTCCCCCTTTACCTACAAACTTATAAATGCAAATTTCTTCCTTAATAGAAGGCCGAGCTAGTCGCAACAGATATCAACAGACTCCTTGCATCTCAGAGAATCAGCAGGGGAAGCTGATATGACTCTTCAAGCCAGACTTGGAGAGAAATAGACGGGTCTCCGTAACATAGTATGAATGTATTTACCTAGTTGTGAATACTTGCATCAATTTTTGTTTAAGCTGTTCTTCTCTCGTTTCTGCTTATTACTGTAGGAGCTCAGCCTTAGCAAAATTACAAACTTACCAATATGTAAGAGAACATACCACAGAGAACTAATAATCCACGAAACGTTTAGGTTGGGAAGTGTTACAAAGTATCTTCAAATAGGATTAATCGTAGCAATATTAAATTTCCAGCAACCTTAGGTTTCCCATCGTTTAATGCAGGGGTCTCCAAACTATGGCCCGCGGGCCACATCCGGCCCGCCACATAATTTCATCCGGCCCGCCAAACAAATCCCTGTGTGGTGGCCTTGAAAAAATAATTATCGTACGAATGGCATCGCAGAATTATTCAAAGCTGGGGCTGCTGACTGGTGGCGCTCAGCCCGAGTCAGTTTTCCTCTCTCTCGATAGTGTGACGCACAGATACTAGTACTGGTAGGTATGTGTTGTGCATTACAACCAATCAGTTGTGTATAATTGTATATTGTGGGGATGGAGGGCGAGTGGGGCTTTGCTGCTTCTGTTTCAGGGAGCACAAACACTGTACAATATTCTTTTCTCTGTACTTTGACAATACCTTTATCTTAGTTATGCAAAATAGCAATAATACTATTGTAGCCAAAAGTATTGCATGTTTAAAATAGTTAAAATGGTAACCATTAAGTTTATCAACGAAAGCTGTTGCCATAATATTTACCACTTCATAATAATATGCTATGCCTTTTAACACCACATACAAGCTGTTTTTTTCCTGTAGAATTTATTTCATTTATTTTACCCTTATGTTTTCAGATATGGAAAAGATAAAGAAAAGAAAAGTGGACAGTGAGTGCCGTCAGTTCAATGACGAATGGAAGATAAAGTACTTTTTTGTGATAGCAAATGATAAAGCTTTATGCCTCATATGTAGAGACAGAGTTGCTGTTCTGAAGGAATACAATATTCGTCGGCACTATGAATCTAAACATGGCTCAAGTTATTCTCACATCACAGGAGTAGAACGCACTAAAAAGTTTGAATCATTTCAGCACAGTCTGCATTCTCAACAAGCTGTTTTCAGTAAGAAAAAATCTGAAAATGAAACTTCAACTAGAGCCAGTTACAAAGTTGCCTATGTGTTGGCCAAAAAAGGAAAACCTTTCACTGATGGTAGTATCATAAAAGAGTGTATAGTGGAAGCAGCAGGAGAGGTATGTCCAGAAAAAGTAAACCTCTTCAAAATGATAAGTCTTGGGTCAAATACTGTTGCTCGTAGAATTGAAGATTTAGGAGGCGACATAATTCGGCAAATAAAGGAAAAAACAAAAAGATTTTGTTGGTATTCTCTTGCGTTGGATGAATCAACTGATGTGTGTGATACTTCTCAGCTCTTAGTATTCATTCGTGGTGTTGATAGTGAATTTAATGTGACCCAAGAATTAGCATCAGTTCACAGCATGCACACCACAACAACTGGAGAGGACATTTTCAATGAAGTAAGTAAAACTATGACAGAATATAACCTGGAATGGAAACAAGTGCAGTGTGTGACAATTGATGGAGGAAAGAATATGTCTGGGACAAAGAAGGGTTTGGTTGGGCAAATTACAACAGCTTGTGAGGTTGGAGGATTCTCAAAACCCATTTTTTTGCATTGCCTTATCCATCAACAAGCATTGTGCCTAAAATATGTTGATATGTCTTGTGTCATGAAACCTGTTGTTTCTGTGGTTAATTTCATTAGATCTCATGCACTCAACCATCGCCAGTTCCGTGATTTCTTGAAAGAAATTGATGCGGAGTTTGTTGACTTGCCTTATTATACAGCAGTTAGATGGCTTAGTTGTGGAAAGGTTTTGCTGCATTTCTTTGAGCTCAGATTAGAAATTGATTTATTTCTCACAGAGAAAAATAAACCTCAGCCATTATTATCAGAATGTGAATGGATTTGGAAATTGGCATTTTTTGCAGATATGACAGGTCATATGAATAACTTGAATCTGAAATTGCAAGGCAAAACAAATTTGATCAGTGACTACTTTGTTCATGTCAAGGCATTCAGAGCAAAACTTGCGCTACTTGAAGGCCAGGTGAAGGTTAAGAATTTTGCTCATTTTCCATGTTGTGAAAAATTTCATGCAGAAAGTAAAGTTGAATTTCCTTTTTCATTTGCAAATGAAAT
Organism: Procambarus virginalis; assembly: GCA_020271785.1. NCBI lineage: Eukaryota > Metazoa > Arthropoda > Malacostraca > Decapoda > Cambaridae > Procambarus > Procambarus virginalis. Next base: position 4,131,915 of record WNGS01165523.1, read on the forward strand.
AATTTCAGATTTGAAAAAACAGTTTCAGAAGCGATTTGCTGACCTTGATGCCAAAGCAAATGAAATCAGGCTCTTTCATAATCCATTTGACTGCAATGCTGAAAATCTTCCAACTCAATTTCAAATGGAAATTATTGATCTCCAGGCAGATGACAGACTGAAAGATAAGTATAGAGAAGGAAATCTGATTGAGTTTTATAAATGCCTGCAGCCAGATCAGTTTCCAAATTTGATAAAGTTTGCTTGTAGTTTTGTGTCCATTTTTGGTTCAACATACTTGTGTGAACAAACATTTTCCAAAATGAAGTATGTGAAATCTAACTTTCGAGCAAATTTGTCTGATGATCACTTGAAATCAATTCTTACAATTGGCTCATCTAATCTGGAACCTGATTTTAATGAAATTTTGAAGTCAAAACGACAGTATCATTCGTCACACTAATTTGGTTGCATAAAACTAAAGGCAGGAATCTATTTAGTTTACCCAAATTTTTTCCAAAAAGATATGTTTTAATTTTTCCATGTTTATACTTTAATATTTGAGGAAATTAAATTACTGTCACTGATTTTTTTTTTTTTTCATTTTTTATTCCTTCGGCCCGCATAAATATGGGAAATATATAATGTGGCCCTTACATTGAAAAGTTTTGAGACCCCTGGTTTAATGCATTACCATTAACCCCTAAGCATTGTTACCTAACATGCTTAATGAACTCAATTCACAGCTCACCCATGAGTTAGCGTAACAATTGAGCGCCCTGTTGTTCATAATGATGTTAGAACGCTATAATGCTCCACCTCGCTAATTCAAGCACTGCTCACCAGAGAATCTGCATAGATTCCGTGCTTAACTATCCTTCAAGAAGGACCTTCCACTAATAACCCGAGCTGACCTTACAGCTCACCTCTGAATTAACGTAATAATTGAGGGCTTTATTGTTCCCCATGCTAATACAATCACTGCTCGCCATGATAATTGAACGCTACAATGCTCCACCTCGTTAATTCGAGCTCAATATAGCTCACCTTGTTAACGAGCTCAATACAGCTCACCTTGTTAACGAGCTCAATATAGCTCACCCTGTTAACAAGCTCAATATAGTTCACCCTGTTAACGAGCTCAATACACAATGTTAATTCGAGTACATTACTGCTCACCATAATAACCTTGCAATTATTATTGCTCACCATTTAGCTAGAGTAACTCTACTAAGATTTAGTGAGTTATCACAATTAGCTCAGTCCTCTACTTAGGTAGGTTAGAAATTTAAACTATCAATTTAGGTAGGTATTAGGGACTTTAGTTAGTGTCAACTGAGTACCAGCCTAGTCTGTACTCACAATTAAATACAGTTGACTTCTCATAGAGACTGATTTAATAAAATAAATTTCTCATCTAAAGTTGAGGATGTATTAATGACTTTTCAGTGACAAGCCTATGAGTTGCAATTTAATTAGCTCATAAGTCAGAATGACTAGGCTACTAATCTCACTGTCGACTCAGAGTCTTCCTTGATTTTAATGAATAACCTTTTCAGTTCTCTAATATTACATTATTTTAGCTAGTTAGAAACTTAGTTATATCATTAATCAGAAAGACTACTGCACCACAGTGCATATTAAATCAAATTTCCTCATTTGAGTTTGGGGTGATCATGATGCTCAGTGATGTATTATTGTCTAGTAACTTGACAGTTACAAGTCACAGTGACCATAGACAGTGACCTTGCTGTAGTATCGAAGTCTCCTTGATCTTGAATGACCCAGAAAATAACATTTTAATTACTGTATAATAATGTAGAATACAACTTATACATTAATGTTATCAGTTCATGAGAACATTTTCTGTGTTTACTTACAATTCAGCAACTATGTAATGCAACCATCACATGTCACTGTGACCATAGTTGTTGAGTCGACTGTAAATTTTAGAGAGTTCTTGATCATAGATAACTTAATCATTCAATGTTTCAACATTTAACATAAGTTCCCCAAGAAGACTTAAAGCCTTATCTGTCTTTGACAGAGTCGGGACATCCGTTATGTGCGTACAAACATACTAACATACTAACTTTAGAATAACTTCAGGGAAAGGAAATGTACGTCAGTACTCAACATTGAACTGCAACCCGAGAATTCCCCCCCCCCCCTCGCCAGAGTTATGTTGGAAATAAAGCAACATTCAATTACCATTGCATGCTAGGCATAGTAAATACTTATCCTACTAATTTGTAAAATTAACATAAATTAATATTTTCCTATCTGCGCATCATTTACCAAATTCTTCCCACATAGAGGGACCGTTTGCGTCTGGTAATACCCAGCAAAGGTATAATTATTGTCAACATGCCAGAGAATTTAATAATATTCTCGCCTTTTGTCAGTATTCTTTACAAGAATTAATACCTGACAATATAACAACTAGTGATCTAATAACAACGAGTTATCATCTAAAGGGTCACTATATAACAGTTTATCTGTTATCTTAAACTTACATGGAGGAAGCACAAAATTCTCTCCATATCTCATTTAATAAGAACACTGTTCATATTAATTATTATTTGATGAGAATTTAAATAAAATATATCTCCCTATAATTACAACCCTATTCTCATTCATTTATTAAGTAAAACAATTACAAGGAAAAGAATTTTCCGTTTCTACTGAAATATGTTTGCGCGTGCGCAGCAAGACGGGTTGAGGGAGGAAGAGGGAAACTTGGCCAAGAGACAATGAGATGGCCACAAGTACAGAGAGAGGGGACGTTTTTGCAAGCTAAGAGATCGGCCATTGCTGTTAATCGGCACTGGAGTGCATCCAGCGATCCAAGGATTGCATCGGCGGACAACAATTGCGTTAAGTGGTTTAGTTTTATTGTTCTGAGCTCTCAACATGTTAACTATAGCCTTAGTTTGTCGTTACACCACGCTCCCTCCTCTAAACACAAGTTGTCCCCTGTGAGTCTAATTTACCCCCTCTATTAACCCATAGTGACATAATTTACTGTGTGAATTTTTTTTACACCATATTGGGTTTCCAGCGAGTGTTGAAGCAGTGTGAGGTGCGAAAATTTCCCACACTATTCTAGCGGGTTACATGTACCAGCAGGTTCTAGATGACGCCGTTGCCAACCACGCTACCGCTCACTGTCACAGCTACGCGGCTGATCTTTCGTTAATTTACTAATTAACTTCTCATAAGCAGGCGATGAGTGTCATGATCCCTGGCAGCTGAAAAACGAGTCTCCCCTTTGAGAATTATTCTATCAGGCCTGACCTGACTAGAAGGTCTAGGAAATATAGAGGTGAAGATACAGATGTAAAATAATTGGTTGGATTTGATAAACAATTTAAGATATGGGCAGTGAATTACGATATAAGGAAATGACTGGTTATGAGATGTGGATAATTTGCTGGAGGGGTGTGAGGCTCGCTTCTGGAGGGCTTTGACTCCCACTTGAGTACCAGACATCGTGAGGGGAAGTTGCACTCCGTGTGAGCTCCTGTCAGAGAGGCACCCCTATGTGATATTCCTTCAAGAGAAAGGAAGTGTGCAGACTTTCCAGCTGTGGAATTGAGCTGGGAACGTTTGGTTTTAAGTCCTGGACGGCAAGGAGAGTTTGTGAAGCCGCCCAGAGACGTTTTCGTGGGCCGTGGGAGCGCCCTGGTCAGACTCCATCAGAGGGAGAGCGCCCTGCAGGAGACATTTTTGTGGTAAGAACAAATTTAGCCAGTTTATAGTGATTACTTGTAATTGATCGGGTGCCCAGCAATCATAGCGAATGTTTATTGATACGTTAGACATGTTTTGGTAAGGCAGGAAGCTTAAATAAGAGGACGGAGATGAGAGAGACAGCTGGAGGGACGAGCAGCACGTCCTCTCCTGTCGACCGCCTGAAGCCAACTGACTGGCGGCGAGGACCCTCCCAGAGTGAAAGGCCGCCCGCCTGGCAAGGCGGAGCATGGTCCAGCCCAAACGAGGGAGTCCACTCTCAGAGTATGAAGAGATCAGAGATATGTTAGGTGCAAACATATTGTGTGGATTATTTCGTTTATGTGTTTAAGGGGAAACTTTTTATTGGCGTCAATGGGTTGCAGGTTTGTCTTTGGAAGAAGTTGCTGAGTGGACTTCGAGCCAGGAGAGTGAGTTAATGGAAGAGACTCCAAGACTGTTGAAGTAGTGTACTCTGAGGAAGAGTAGCCCCACAGTGAAGAGTAGATCCTCGAGCTGTGAGGAGAAGCAGTGAAGAGGAGTGTCACGTGCTTCTGTAATGTCAGTGGTGAAGGACCATTGTTGCTCAAGGAAAACTTCATGGTGTAGCAGCCTGGAAGAGCTGCGGAGGATCCTGGTAGTTAAACCCAGAAGAACCTGAAGATATCAGGGTAGTGAACTTCTAGATGTGGAAGGGAAGTTCTAGTTGATTACTTGTAGGGAGTTGGTAGAGTGTTTGGTTGTCATTAGCATGCAAGACGCAGTGAAAGGTGAGTGATTGTTTGCTATTTTTGTGCCAAGGAGTACTTATTCTGAAGTATAGAGTTACAGTCGTAAGCCGGATTACCTACAGAGACATACATGTGTGTTGTAGGACTGATAGGGAGATCGACTGATCATTGTTGAATGTCAAGGAACATTTGTACTAATATTTATGTTATTGCATTCATACGCTGGTTTTCCTTGTACATGTTTATAGATATATATTCTCTTGCTGATAGTGCAACATCGTGCTATATGACATGACCTACTTGAGGAGGTTGGTAGTATTAGGTGGTGAATCAGGAGATAGGATACCACTTGATAAGCAGATGATAGAGTTCTGATGGTATTGGAGTGCAACCTGACTGAAATAGTATAGAGTGTAGGATTCGTTATTATTATTATTATTATATGTGTGTATGTATTGTGTATGTGCTTTGTCCAGGAAATGTATTCAAATTTGCTGGTGTTTGCCCTTGTCCTAGTGAGGCTTCCCAGGAAGTAGGAAAGAAGAAAAGAGAGAGAGAAAGAACAAATAACCACAGCTGTGGACAGGGTAGAACGGAATAATCAATAAAATAAAGGGGGATTGAGGAGATCATATCACATAAGGAGAGAGTGAGAAGTTACAGCAGCTCGAGTGGATGTGTGCACATGACAACGAGGCTAAGTATTTGAGCCGCATCCCCTAAACGTGTGACATTGAGCCCCTCTCCAAAAGCCAGAAGTGCCCAGGGTGATCTCCTGGTAATGTATAAGCACTCTACCGAGTTTTGGGTTGGGTTATCCATAAAGAAGGATCAACGACAGAACACCAACCCTCAATAAATAAATTGGGGGCCTGTCCGGAAGAGTGAACTGACACACCCACACCCTGTCCAAGAGTGGATTTGTACACCCCTTGTTGAAATAGATACACTGTGTGACTGCAGGTGTATATTCTCTCTCTTGGGAAGACTCACAGGACAAGATGGATAAGGTGCAAGCATTTGTGGAGTCAGGCAAGCCTTAGGACCTGGAAGGTTGCTCGAGGGATCAATTAAAACAAATAGCGGAAAAATGTGGCATTAGGTTGAAAGCATCTAAAGTAGCTGGGATGAAGGATGAGATCCTGAGGCAGTTAGGAGCCAAAAGTGAAGCGACAGAACAAGGAGCCCAGAAAGGAGCTGAAAGAGGAAAGGAGGATGATGGGCAGGATGAAGTGCGATCCCAGGGATCGAGTAGGATCAGTAAGAGTAGCCGCTGTAGCAGGAACAGGAGTCTGGAAAGGTTCCAGTTAGAGCTCCAGATGCAGCAACAAGGAGAGACAGTTCTAGCTGGAAAAGATGAAAATAGAACTCCTGATGATATATGAAGCCGAAAAGGAAAAAGAGAAAACCAGGCTGGAAGTAGAAAAAGAGAAAACCAGACTGGAGGTAGAAAAAGAGAAAGCAAGACTACAGGTGTTGAAAAAGCCCAGGTCGAAACAGAAAAAGAGAGAACAAAACAAATGCAGATAGAAGCGAATAGAACCTTGGCTGAACAAAGGATTGAACATGGGAGAGCCAGAGAGCACCACCCAGGTATCACACTCACCAGATGTTAGGGTTAGGGAGAAGGACAATCCCGTGTTTGATCCCGAAGAGGCAGAGAGCTTTTTTTGAGCATTTTGAAAAAGTAGCCAGTATCAAAGAGTGGCCACAGGAAGACTGGGCCCAACTGGTGCAGTTAAGATTGACCGGTGCAGCCAGGAAGGCATACACCCAATTGTCACTGGAAGAATGTCAGGATTATGCCACAGTAAAGAGCAGCATATTGCGCTCATTTCAGCTAACCCCAGAAGCTTATAGGAAGCGTTTCAGATAGATGATCAAAGTTGGTGCATGTACGTTTGTACGTTTGCCGAGACGGCAAGGGATCTGGAAAGACGATTCCAGAAATGGATTGAGGCTGCCGGAGTTGGATCTTACGCTGACCTGAAGCAATTGATGGTCATGGAAAAGTTCTTAGAAATGATGCATCCCGAAACAAAGTTCAAGATCCAAGAGGCGGGGGTAAAGGATGTGAAAAATGCCACAGATAGGGTGGATATGGTTACGGAAGCATACAAGAGCTTGAGGGAGAACAGAGAGAGAAGCAAGGCGAGACGCGGCAATAGCAGACCCGGTGGAGTCTGGGGAGGAAGAAGTTTTGGGGAGCAGACAAGCAGACCAGCTAGTTTTAAGCCCCAGGAAGGAAAGTTGTCGAGTCTGCCTGCTGGAAGTAAGCAGGAAAATAAAAAAGTACAGAGGAAACAAGAGTCCAATGAAGCTCCATAGAGTACGAGTAGTACGTCTGGCCCGAGGAACTCCAATACGAGTGGGCAGAGTCAGAGCCACTCGGGGGCATATAGGAGAGATTTCTCCCAAATGAGGTGCTACAAGTGCAACAGATCGGGTCACATGAGGCGCTATTGTCGGCAGGGCAAGAGAGTCGTGACCCTGACCTCGGGTGATCCCCGGAAGAAGTACGTTGATGTACAACAAGACAAACCACGGAAGGTAGATTTGATGAATGAGCGGTATAGGCCATTCATTAGTAAAGGTTGGGTCAGCATAGAGGGTCAACCCGAGGTGGAGGTTAGTATCCTCAGGGATACTGGAGCCAATCAGAGTTTGATTCTGAGAGGCCTAATAGGAAACGATCGACTGTTAGCTGGCAGTAGGAGGATAAAGGTACATGGGTTGTTGTCTAAGAGTGACATGCCCGTGTGTGCTATCCAATTGAAGTCAGATTATTTGTCGGCGGAGGTGATGTTGGGAGTGTGCACCAACATACCTGTTCCAGGAATTCAAATGATACTGGTGAATGACTTGTGTGGGTCCAAGGTGTTGCCAGAGCTGATACCAAAAGCTGTGCCGGAGGAGTATCAGAAGGACCGCAGTACGAGTGGAACACTGGACAAGGTAGATCTAGCAAGCATCCTCGAAGATGAAACAAAGGACAATCAAATCATTGTATACCCGGCCTGTGTAGTGACAGAGTCGGAAGTAGCCGCCGAGGTCGACACTGAAGATGACGTGGCAGTGTCGACTCCACCAAGGGAGGAGGTCAACGTGGACATGTCTGGGCTGTTCGGTGAAGGTCCAGCTCAGAGGAGTAAGGATTCGAGGAGACAGGAAGTGAAGATGACCCTATCTGAAAGATTCAGCGTGAACCGAGCGGACCTGATTAGGGCTCAGAAAGAAGAGTTTATAGATCAAATCAGGGAGGCGAAAGGAGGAAACTCATGTCCGGAGTCCCCCGTGTATTACTACTTGGACGATGATGTACTAATGAGGAAGTGGCGACCAGACAAAGCCAGCGCAGATAAGGTATGGTTGGAGAAGCACCAAGTGTTAGTGCCGAAGGAGTTTAGGGTGGCAGTGCTAGATCTAGCCCACTCCGTAGATATGGCAGGGCACTTAGGGGTGAAGAAGACCTTAAATAAGGTGCAGAAGCACTTCTACTGGCCGAACGTGTGGAAGGATGTAAAGAAGTATTGTAGGACATGTTTGGCGTGCCAACGTGCAGGTAAGCCGGCTCCGGCTATACCAAAGGCACCTTTAAAGCCCATACCGGCATTTGGCGAGCCTTTTGAGAGAGTCTTGATAGACTGTGTAGGTCCATTGCCAAGGACCAGAAGAGGCCACGAGTATTTACTGACCATAAAGTGCACAGCCATCCATTTCCCCGAAGCGATCCCCCTGAGAAAAGTGACGTCGAGAGCCGTTCTGGATAGACTACAGAACTACATTGCGTGGGTAGGAATGTCCAAGGTTATCCAGACGGACCAGGGGAGTGTCTTCCAGTCGAAGTTGTTTAGGAAAACTGTGAAAGGATGGAGGGTAGAGCAAGTACGCTCGTCACCGTATCACCCTCAGTCGCAGGGAGCATTGGAACATTTCCATGGAACGCTAAAGATCTTGTTGAGGGTATACTGCGCTGAGGAAGGGAGTAGTTGGGACGAGGCATTACCATCCGTGTTGTTCGCCATCAGGGATGCGGTAGTAGTATCGCTTGGATTCACCCCATTTCAACTGGTGGACGGACACTTCGTGAGGAGCCCAGTGGGCGCGCTGAAGGAGCAGCTCACCGTGGATAGGCCTAAGGTGGATGTGGGACAATATGTGAAAACTTTTAGAGAGCGACTCTCTAGGGCCAGAGATTTGGCAAAGGAAAATTTGAGAACGTCCCAGGCAGAGATGGTAAGATATCACTACAGGAAGGCGAAGGGCAGGAGATTTCAAGGAGATCAGGTGTTAGTCCTCCTGCCGGTGAAAGGAAGTATATACGAGTCGAGATTTTGTGGACCATATACCATCCAGAAGGCGTTAGGGGATGTGAATTATATAATACACATGCCAGATCGTCCGAGGAAGTCACAGGTTTGCCACGTGAACATGATAAAGAGGTACTATGACAGAAATAAGCCTCTAGGCGATGAAGAATAGATGGAAACCCCGTCACTGACGACTGTGCTTTGTGTGGGAGACAGCAAAGGAATAGAAGAGTAGAACTGTGAGTTAGAGAGGGCCGATGGCGCGAAGATATCAAATACGGAAAGCCTGGCCAAGATAGGTGAGCGTCTGGGTCATTTGGAGGATGACCAACGCCAGGAACTAGTGGAGATCCTCCAGAGGAATAAGTCGCTATTCACAGACGTGCCCAGAAGACACCACGGAACGGTGCACGAAGTAAATGTAGGGAGTGCTGACCCCATCAAGCATTACCCTTACAGAGTTAACAAGGAGAAAGCAGCGGCGATGAGAGCAGAAGTAAAGTATCTGCTAGATAACGACTTGGCAGAGGTTGGCGACAGTGACTGGAGTTTGCCGTGCCTCCTCGTGAAGAAGAGTGATGGCACGTACCGGTTCTGCACCGATTACAGGAAAGTGAATGCAGTCACAGTCGCTGACTCGTTCCCGATACCACGCATAGATGATTGCATAGATCGGATTGGGAGTGCACGGTATGTCTCGAAAATAGACCTGCTGAAGAGATACTACCAGATTCCCCTCCGAGAAGGCCAAGAGGATCTCAGCGTTCGTGACCCCCGACGGCTTGTACCAATATAAAGTGGTGCCGTTCGGAATGAAGAATAGTGGTAGTTGTTTTCAACGAGTAATGAATGTAAGGGCGCGACCGGATGTGCAGTGTACATCTATGATATTGTAGTGTTCGCTGATTCCTGGAAGGATCACTTGGATCGACTGTTAGATTTGTTCGATCGACTGGAGAAGGCCAACATGGCGATCAACTTAGCAAAAAGCGAGTTCGGGAGAACCCGTCTGGAGTACCTTGGATATATAGTAGGGCAAGGCGAGGTTGCTCCGGTAAGAACAAAGGCGGAGGCCATTGACAAGTTCACGGTGCCCAGGAGTAAGAAAGAATTGTTGAGATACCTCGGTATGATTGGATATTTCCGGAAGTTCTGTGGAAATTATTCCACCATAGCCGCTCCTATGACGAGTTTGCTATCAAAGAGCAAGAAGTGGGAGTGGAATAGAACAGCGCAAGAAGCGTTAGAAAATACCAAAAGGCTGTTGACCGAGGCGCCAGATTATGGAGCGCCGTTTACGTTATTTGTAGATGCCAGTGATATAGGGGCTGGGGCTGTACTGATGCAGCAGAGTGATGGAATTTATCGACGTATGTCCTTCATCTCGAAGAAGTTCGTTAAGAACCAGAGGTCATACAGTACGGTCGAGAAAGAGACTTTGGCCCTGGTGATGGCATTGAAACATTTTGAAGTGTATGTGAGTGAGGGAGGACACCCAGTGACGGTGTATACAGACCATAATCCCCTAGTTTTCCTGAGGAAAATGAAGCATGCGAACCAGAGGTTAACCAGATGGTTTTTATTGCTCCAAGAGCATGACCTAGTGATAATGCACATAAGAGGGCGAGACAATGTAGTAGCTGATGCATTGTCTCGAGCCCAGCCACTTGAATAATTCTCAAAAACAAGGAGAGGGAGTGTTATGATCCCAGGCAGCCGAAAAACGAGTCTCCCCTTTGAGAATTATTCTATCAGGCCTGACCTGACTAGAAGGTCTAGGAAATATAGAGATGGAGATACAGATGTAAAATAATTGGTTGGATTTGATAAACAATTTAAGATATGGGCAGTGAATTACGATATAAAGAAATGACTGGTTATGAGATGTGGATAATTTGCTGGAGGGGTGTGAGGCTCGCTTCTGCAGGGCTTTGACGCCCACTTGAGTACCAGACATCGCGAGGAGAAGCTGCGCTAAGTGCGAGCTCCTGTCAGAGAGGAACTCCTAGGTGATATTCCTTCAAGAGAAAGGAAATGTGCAGACGTTCCAGCTGTGGAATCGAGCTGGGAACGTTTGGTCTCAAGTCCTGGATGGCAAGGAGAGTTTGTGAAGCCGTCCAGAGACGTTTTCGTGGGCCGTGGGAGCGCCCTGGTCAGACTCCATCAGAGGGAGAGCACCCTGCAGGAGACATTTTTGTGGTAAGAACAAATTTAGCCAGTTTATAGTGATTACTTGTAATTGATCGTGTACTCAGCGATCATAACGAATGTTTATTGATACGTTAGACATGTTTTGGTAAGGCAGGAAGCCTAAATAAGAGGACGGAGATGAGAGAGACAGCTGGAGGGACGAGCAGCACGTCCTCTCCCGTCGACCGCCTGAAGCCAATTGACTGGCGACGGAGGACCCTCCAAGAGTGAGGGACCATACGCCTGGCAAGGCGTAGCATGGACAAGCCCAAACGGGGGAGTCCACTCTCACAGTATGAAGAGATCAGAGATATGTTAGGTGCAAACATATTGTGTGGATTATTTCGTTTATGTGTTTAAGGGGAAACGTTTTATTGGCGTCAATGGGTTGCAGGTTTGTCTTTGGAAGAAGTTGCTGAGTGGACTTCGAGCCAGTAGAGTGAGTTAGTGGAAGAGACTCCACGACTGTTGAAGGAGTAGTGTACTCTGAGGAAGAGTAGCCCCACAGTGAATAGTAGAACCTCGAGCTGTGAGGAGAAGCAGTGAAGAGGAGTGTCACGTGCTTCTGTAATGTCAGTGGTGAAGCACCATTGTTGCTCATGGAAAACTTCATGGTGTAGCAGCCTGGAAGAGCTGGGGAGGATCCTGGTAGTTAAACCCAGAAGAACCTGAAGATATCAGGGTAGTGAACTTTCAGATGTGGAAGGGAAGTTATGGTTGATTACTTGTAGGGAGTTGGTAGAGTGTTTGGTTGTCATTAGCGTGCAAGACGCAGTGAAAGGTGAGTGATTGTTTTGCCATTTTTGTGCCAAGGAGTACTTATTCTGAAGTATAGAGTTACAGTCGTAAGCCGAATTACCTACAGAGACATACATGTGTTCTAGGACTAATAGGGTGATCGATTGATCACTGTTGTATATCAAGGAACATTTATACTAATATTTATGTTATTGCATTCATACGCTGGTTTTCCTTGTACATGTTTATAGATATATATTCTCTTGCTGATAGTTCAACATCGTGTTATAAGACTTTACCTACATGAGGAGGTTGGTAGTGTTAGATGGTGAATCAGGAGATAGGATA
>WNGS01165523.1:4144942-4155741 GCA_020271785.1 Procambarus virginalis
CATCTTGTCTTAAACCATTCACTTGGCTAGAATACAACAGAGTCGTGCTTTTAAGTTTCCTCTCAACTCCTGGCACAACGTTCGTAGTGAGCGGGCAAGACCTGGTACATGAACATCCTTTCCCAATTTTGGAATAAAGCAGAGTCATAGCATCAGGCTTACTCTCAACAACTAAATCGGCCACACAGGACCTGAAACCACACTCCCACTTCTCCACTGAAGGGTACTGGTACTGGAACAAATGCTTGAGTAACAACAGTAGAACTGACACTGGATTTATAATAGTACTGACATCATCACAGGTAGGTGGACAACACCATCTACTACACAAAGGTTCATTCATAGAACTAACTTCAGCACAGGCAGGATAAACATGATCTGCAACTGGCTGTTTACACAACGGGGATCATTCTCACCCACAACATGATTTATGGCCACATCATTACCCAATATAACATCCACCCTGGGATGGGCAACTGTGTACAAACACCCACAGTGCATAAACTCGGTGTATGGTGGATCTTAAAGTAACATTTATCAGAGGTACAGTTTGACATCCTGCAACACTCTGAAGAACACAATTTTCCAGTATCTCTCTTTCAACATTAGAAAGTATACTAGATGAGATTAAGGTTTGGGAAGCACCAGTATCACGAAGATATTCACCGGCTTCCACTTTCCATCAACACACAAAACTTCACCTGAAGACATATATGGTGAATACTGTTTCACCCAATTGTGTTTACAGTTACATGTTTATTAGTAATTTATTTTGCACACCTCTACAATAATGAGACCAGTTGGTCGTAACTCAGGGTGCAGATAAAACAGGAATTAATTCCATGGCCTTTTTTCTTACAATGGGAACAGGACCTTACAGTTTCAACACCTGTAGAACCACTGTAGGTGTTAGAATTTCCTATTAATATTTGACATTCCTGACAATGAGAGCAGGATTAGGTTTGTAAGAAAAGAGCTCATGGGAGTAACTGGAGCTTAGGACTGGAGGGATTCTGATAAGGAGTTCTGTGAGCATTATGATTTACTTTACGATTAAACTTAGGTGAAGTGGCCGTAAACTGGGCCTTAGTCACAACTCATGCTCATCAGCGAGCTTTGACAGCTCATAATGTCTGTTACATTCTTTGTTCTGCCATATAAGTAGACAATATTTGTCGGGGAACAAGACAATACTTCTTCCATGATAAGAAGATTCTTTAAGCATCAAACTCTGTGACTGAAAGGACTTTAACCATCTGTTGCAATAGTTCGTCTTTTGACGAGTAAAATAGCTATTGTCTGATTCACTTACCCTCCTTAGGTTTCTAAATTTTTGCCTGTGTGCCTCTGGATTTAATTGATAAGCTTTAAGATGCTTTTCTTTACATATTCATAATCAAAACTATGAGCGTCAGGTAGGGATGTAAAACCTCCTGACTACGCCCCTTAATTGAGACTGCATATTGCTACCCATTGATCCCTTGGCCAGTTCATACTGATGGCAATCTTATTAAAATGTGCAAAGAAAACCTCAGGATCCTCCTCATTAAACTTGGGTAATTCTATATATTTACTCATCCTTATGGGATTATTATCATTATTAATTGAAACATTACTAGAATTTCCATGCCCAGCTTCCATACGCTGTGTTTCAAGCCTGAAATTAGTGTCAGCCATTTGTTGTTGAATCTCTAATTGCCTAGTGTGTTCTTTGGCTTGTTGCTTCCGGTTGCTTCCAGTTGCAACTCAATTAAAACTCTCTGTCTTTGTGCCTCAACTTCTAAACGTTTAGTCTCAAGCTCTAATAATGTCTGTTGCTTTTGAGCCTCAATCTCTAATAATTTTGTTGTCTTGCAAATTCGTTGGCTTTTTCTTGAGCCTCAAGTTTAGCATACGTTACTTGTGCATCTAACTCAAGACGCCTTAAAGCAATTTGATCACTTGACTCTTCTCTAACTTCCTCCAGACATTCTTCTCCTAATTCTTGATTCTCTACAAAATGTGTCACTATGACTCTCAGAATTTGTGCCTTAGTCGTGCTATTTCTGGCGGTTAATTCTAGCTTACTGGCCATATTTACTAACACAGACTTTGTTAGGCTTTTAATTCCCTCAAAGTTTGGGTTAGTCAACAGCGACAACACTTGATCCTCCATCGTGATTAACACTTGGCACTTGATTCACAACAATAATAATAAACACACTGGCACTGCACTTCACTTCACTGTAAAATTTTCACCACACTGAATATTCGCTTGGCCTCACTGCAAAACAAAATTATAGGATGACTTACCTCAAAATCGTGAAACGTTGTTACTTGACACACAGGAAGGCTTGCATGGCACATGGAATAGTTAATAGCAGAAAACACACAAGACACTGGTACCTAGGAAGGCAAGGTTAGATTAGCACAGTTAAGTTTAAATGGGAAAAATATTTCCCGGCACAGGCCCCCATAACTATGTTACCAGATCGTTCGTTACGGCTCGTAACCCTGTACAGCATTAAAGAAACTTGTTGTCTAAGGTCATAGAATTGCTGTAATATAGAGCGGGTCACCAGTGTAACCACATGATTGGCACAAGCACAAGTAAGGTATTTATCCCTTAGGACTAAGAAATATACATATAAAATATTAATATATATATTTTAACAATATAATCAGTAGTATTAATCATAAATACAGATGGACAAAATGATATATAAAACAATTTGAAGTATTTTCTCCCTTATAAAAATTATGTATGGCAAAACAAATATATATAACAGACTTATCTTCTACAGATGTTAGCTCTCCTGCCCCAGACGAGTTACTGACTACTTAACTGGCGGGGGCCAAAAACATTGCTTCTGCCCCGCGAAAAATTGCCAAACTAACATTATTTAATTAAACTTACATGGAGCAAAATAATGTGACAAGAGTAATCTTAAAGTAACTTAGTAAATGGTTAGAATAACATGCATAACAAAAATGATGTAATTATTAATACATGCAGTAATTAAAATAAAATAACAAAAGGAAATATTAGGCAACGCTCCCCCAACATCAGGACTAAAAGTTTCTCACGGAATGTTGCCTCTCAATGTTCAAACAATTACAGAATTCCCATCAGTGATTCCAACTGATGATCATAGATAAAACCACTTTCCCATGAAATCAACCGTGAAATAACAAAGAGCCATTACTCGTTCCCATGGGTGGAAAAGTTAGGCTTAATTGAACATATAAATCAGGCACACATATCTTGCATATAAGTACAGAATATTTAGATGTACATATAATCAGATAAAACAAGACATATATATAAGTACAAATTAATGTAGAAGTACAAATTAATGTATTTAATTACGTAGCTTATAGAGGTACGTAACACCACTAACCCCATTTATTTTAGGTGCGGTCATACCTTGGGGTTACGAGGCACCTTAGTAAGTAAATTACTTGCTACTTAATTAATAATATACTAACTAGGTAATCAACATTTAACAAATAAATATTTGATTTATTTCAGTTGCTTAAAGAAAAAATAAAATATATATTTGGCAATATATAAATTCATAACAATAAAGAATTAAATAATAAGTCTTATCATCATTTACAATAAAATTCATATATATACCAGAATTAAAAAGAAATGCTAAAAAATACATAACTGTATCAGTGCATTATATACTGCATTATACATATTTTTATTATCATCAACTAATAAAGTGGTAATTTTCATTTGGCAGGTAAATGAAAAGCAGCACCGTTCCTGCTGGAGTTTCTGCGGTAGAGAGCCACTTAGTGAACACTGTTATGCAACCCGTCCTCTTAACAATAATGTCGCTTTTTGCTCGTATGCGCGCTATAGCTAAAAATGGACGTAATTTTAAATGAAATCGGTTCACGAAAGTGATATACCCTCCTGTTTTCTGAGTTCTCTGGCTTACTCGATTAGGTTAGTAGAGGAAACTTTCAATTAATGGTTTTCAGACCGTTTTGAAACTTTAGGAGAATTTCCTGTTCTCCTAACCCATCACAGGACCCTTAATTTACTGTTTTTGAAAAAAAATCATTTGTTTTATTTTCAAATTACGTCCATTTTCAGCCGTACGGACAAACAGCCAAATTCTGACATAATTTGTATGAGGCTAGGTTGAAACTCAAAGAAGAAAGCTTCAATTTTCCAAGATGCCACAGGATATGACTACTATCACTGAAGACAGCTAAGTATACTGTTATGTTTGTAGTTAGGTTCTTTACTTTAGGGTGTTAGGAAATAAACCCACAATTGTTTCTTGATCTTAACCATTCCTAAACATTTGTTCTAGTCGTGAAGCTTAATTAGAATAAACAAGAACATATCTATAATTTAACTTTGATGTTAATTATATATGAATTATAAAGGATAAATATCCTGACCTTCATCTTATCGTACTGAGAGAAGCCATAGCTGATGGAGAAGACGTAGCCCATGTTTATCATCTCACTTGTGGTCTGTGGCACTTTCTCAATACGAGGAAGAGAAAGAAATGCTGTCAGGTTGCCAGAGTAGGTTGCTACCAAAACGATCACAACCAACCAGGTAAAGGTCAGCATCAGTCTGCCTGCTGTGTTTTGTGGCTGCTGCTCAGACCCTGTCAAATACATCCACAATCCCATTAGGTGAGTTTTCATCTGCCATTCTCAGGTGAAAAATGGTGCATTGTTAAATCACAGACTTTAAGCATTGCGAGTCATTACTGAACGATGTTTTAATTAAGTGTAAAGTTTATTATTTAAGTAACTTTGATCAAGTGTATGTTTTAGACAGTTTAACAATATCTATGAAATCAAATTGAGAAACAATAAATTTTTATTTTATTTAACATTTGTTATGGTCATTGAATAAGATGTAATAAAGCTTGTGATCAAGCAAAACGCTGTTCAATATATAATAGATCGCCATGTCTCATTAATGATGCATTATTAGACATAGATTATGCCCACCTGGATATCCAGGCACTACACAGACCGACTTTTATGTCTATTGTATTTATATCTCTGGTGCATACTGTTACGAAGCCCTCTCCTATCTCTTTCGTTTGCCTGCTTAAAGAGTCATTTCAACTCTCCCTCCTGTTTCTCTGAGGTACAGGGAAGTCTAATGGTATGTGTGCCGACCGGATCGGCCGCCAGTTAAGAGAGAAAGTTACATTATAAGTTGTAAGTAAGGGGAAATTGGAACCCTGATATAAATGAAAGAGTATCCCCTACTGTAGATATGACGTTTTGGAAGGGATGTTAGCCGTGTGCGGATTGGGTGGCTTGGGTCACCGGCGACCAATCAGAGCCCGCCGTAACGTCACCGAGTGCCCCGGGCGGCGCCAACGTCAGAGTTGACCTTACTGTTGAGGCGAGAAGACGCACCTCGGTCAGCTCTCAAGGATTCGAGGCTTTACAAGCCTTTCTCAGTGGATTAGAGCTAGCCATCACAGCCCACCTTATATACTGGAGACCCTGCACTTCTGAGAAGCAAAAAGGAACCAAGTTCATTGAGCAAAGGAGTGCCAAACTTGGAAATAGTCGGCGGCGACGCTGGGCAGCGACGGCGGACGTTGAGGGCCTGGAAGGTGTGGCGGGCAGGCCTAGCTGTGACAGGGTCACATCCACTGAGGGTGTTGGAGGGACGACACCGTTCCCAGGATAAGGGGCAACGCCTTGTGGAAGGGACGAGTGTGTGAACACAGTGATTAGCTCAGTGCCCATTGGTGAACCAGGATTGGGATAGCTGAATCTCATGGATTGGAACAGCGACGACGCGAAGGCTTCACGACACCTGAGGACCTGTGGAACGTTCCTGGATCGTCAAGGATCGACTCAAGAAGCGTGGGAACCTCACACCATCGAGGGACAGGCGTCGTGAGCCAGGAATGTAAAGGTAGATCAAATTTCCCTCCCATTACCCCTTGTGTGAGTAGGCTAGATAGGCCACAATATTCACTTATGTATGTGGCAATAGGACATTAATACTTTAGTAGTAGAATAGGCGGCAGGGCAGCTTGTGTCCAGGACTGTTGGAGAGGACAATGTGTGTGTACGGCAGGACAGTGAAGAATAGGTGCCGACATGGTGAAGAGGCCCTTCTGTGAGAGTGTGACTCCTGTCTTTTCGGTCCAGTTGAAGGAGCATTGGAGGTCGTGGAAGAAGAGTTGCTGACGATCTCCAGATTTATTATCCTTATTTTCGTATTCGTGTATTGCTTGTGATTGTATGCGTGATCATGTAATTGGTTTCAGTAAATTCACACATTTTATCATTGTGTTTAAGTGTGCCTCCATTATAATATTTCTCTAGGAGCATACACAAAGGTTATCATAGTTCCACCTAGGGAACACCTCGTTCTCTATGGAAGTTCTTATTGCCTGGAGAGTGGTAAAACAGCACAGACTTACACAGAAGTGTACCCTTAGCCATCCGATCAGTATCAGTGCCTGAATGGTGGCAACTATTAACATAGTGGCTAGAGAGAGGTAAAGCCACACAGACCTTCATGGGAGAGTACCCTAGGCTGACAGTTCAGTAGCAGATCTATGGAAGTAACATCACTCTGGCAAGAAACAATATATAATACACCCACTGAACAGCATCGCTGGGGTGCAGATATAATAACCCAGCTGGCGACCTTGTTAAGAAGAAGATAGAGAAGACAGGTGGGAAATGAGTTCCTGCAACCTTTTTGTCTGGCGGGCAAGGCTCAGGGAGATTATTGTTATAAGGTAAGCCTGAGTCTTCCTTCACTCCTCCACGGGTCTAGGCCGGAATTGCTGTTAGCAGTTTCCCCGTGGTTGACTGAAATGCTTCCAGGGTGAATCGGTGGCACCCCCTTCAGTGGTGGAAGCAAAGACCTGCGGAGATGGGCATTGCTGGTCCTCTCCTGTGGGACCAAGGAGACTCCGGTGAATCCCGAGAGTTGGAGCGGCTGAGTGTTCGGCCTTTGAGCCCCTAGCAGCCGAGTGCTAGCGGAGCCCCGGCCAACCCCCCGTGACAAGAACTGGCGACCTTGCCAGGATTCGAACCACGGTAGCCAAGAACTGGAGACTTCGCCAAGATGAGTGGATCAGGCTACAGTGTTGCCATGGTATGGTGATCAAGCTGCAGTGTTGCCCAAATTTCAAGACAGTGTTGCCAGGGTACTAATACAGTGTGGCCAGTGAATTCAGTGGTACTGTTACCC
This sequence comes from Procambarus virginalis, assembly GCA_020271785.1. NCBI lineage: Eukaryota > Metazoa > Arthropoda > Malacostraca > Decapoda > Cambaridae > Procambarus > Procambarus virginalis. Next base: position 4,152,141 of record WNGS01165523.1, read on the forward strand.
AACCAGCTAAGGGACTGAAACGGTGAAATTAGTACCTACTAACTTGTCTGTGCTGTCGTGTATGCTCGATGATATAGAGATGGAGGAGGACAAAGTAAAGAAATTTATTGACACAAGGGACGAGAAAATTTTGGAAGAGTGTACCAAGGCCCAGCTCCTACAAGTGGCAAACCACTTTGGGATCAGGTTGAGGACGACTAAGGTTGCGGAGCGAAGGATAGAGATCATGGCACAGCTCACAGCTCGAGAGGAGGCGACGGGAAAGGAGCCATCTCAAGGAGAGCCGTCCCAAGAAGAGCCTTTGCAAGGTGAATCGTCCCGACTAGAGCCACCCCAAGCGCCTACCAGTGTGGGGAGGACTCACAGTGAACATGGGAGCAGTGGAAGGTCCAGCTGTAGTAAGAGGAGCCTGCAACTGGAAATAATGAAAATGCAACTGGAAGCCCTGCTGCGACGAGAGGAGAGAGAAGCACTAATTCAGCGAGAGGAGCGTGAGCGAGAAGCATGGCTGCAGCGAGAGGAATGTGCAGCTGAGCTGCAGCGAGAGGAGTGTGAGCGAGAAGCGCGGCTGCAGCGAGAGGAACGTGAAGCTCGGCTGCGGCGAGAAGAAGGAGAGAGAGAACTGCGACTGGAGGAGATAAAGGCATAGAAAGAAGTCGAACTGCGTCGCATTGAGCGTGGTCTGCCCTCACTACCTGCACGGCGGGATGACCTCAAGGTAAGGGAACGTGACTTACCTACGTTCGAACCACAAGAAGCTGAGGCGTTCTTCGAACACTTTGAACGGATAGCAACTCTGAAGGAGTAGCCAGAAGATGATTGGGCTGCTCTGGTCCAGGGCAGGTTGACAAGTGAGGCCTGGGAAGCCTACAACATGCTGGACCTAGAGGAGTGTGCTAGTTACGACGCGATTAAGAATGCGGTGCTCCACTCATTCTGGCTGACTCCGGAGATGTACCGGAAGCGGTTCAGAGAGTGTACAAAAGCGCCGGGAAAGTCTTACGCCGAGACTGCCAGGGATATGGAATGGAAATTCCTACAATGGCTGAAGGCGCAGGAAGCGGAGTCGGCGGATGATATCAAACGACTGATAGTGATGGAGAAGTTAATGTCAGTGCTCCATCCTGAGTTGCGAGAAAGGGTGAGAGAAGCAGGTATTAAAGACCTAAAGGCTGCAGCGGACCGAGCCGACATGCTGGAGGAGGCACTACATCTCAGGGGGGAGGGGGCCGCCCAGACACTTGCCTTACCCCAGGTCGGGAGGGAACTTTATTAGTTCAGGAGGACCGAGGACGGGTGGGGACTCTCCCAAGAGTAGTGTGCCCAATGAAGTAACCCGGTTCAAGAGCTTAAAGGACGCGGGGAGGAAGCCCTAAGCTGTGAGCAGTGGACCTAGCTCGGGAGCGAGTGCTGCTGCCCGGGAACCGAGGACGGGGAGTCCTAGGAGGACCCAGGGAACCTCTACCGTTGGTGCTACCAAGGTGACTGGTAGAGGGTCGCCCCAGAGAGGCGGTCGGTGTTACAACTTTGGGGGAGGAGGGCACTTTGCAAGGGAGTGCGGTCGCCCCAGGCACGGCGGAAACGTGGCTTTCGCGAGGATAGGAAGCGAAGAAGCCAACGATATCTCAAGTGTTATGCCAGTGATGAGGGAGAAGAGGATTCACCCCTTTGTGTGTGGGGGGACGGTGAAGATAAGAGGAGCTGATCCTGTGCCAGCAAGGATGCTGAGGGACACTGGATCCGACTTTACCCTTGTTAGTGAATCCCTCTTCCCCGAGGACTACCGAAGTTCCAGTACAGGGGAGGCCCTGATAAGGACATTGGGGGGAGAAGTGAGGATGCCCCTTCATAAGGTGACTCTTAATTCGGACTATGGTTGTCAGACTCTCGTAGTAGGGGTCTGTGCTTTACTGCCCAGGATGGAAGCTCAGGTGATCCTAGGGAACGATTCCTGTGGGGGATGTGTTCTCCCAAATTTGATTAAGGGTGAGGAGTGTATAGAACCCTATCGACAGAGCAGCAGGACGGGCGCCAGCAGTGGCGAAACGGAAATTGCGAGAGTGGCATTTCCACTATGCGCGGTGACGTCGGGACGAGACGTCAGGGAAGATGATGTGAGCGGATGCAGTCACGCTGAAGAGAACATGCCGGGTGACCTGGGGCTCGATCGTTTGTTCCAAAAAGAGGCCAGAGGACAAGCGACAGGTGAGGAAGGATCGGATAGGAGTGTCCAAGTTACTTTCACCAGTCCTCTAGGTATTGACAGCACCCGTCTACGTGAGCTGCAAAAGATGGAGTTTCCTGAGTTGGTACGGGAGGCGGAAGGAGGTCTCGCCGGACCCGAGTCACCGACTCACTTCTTCGTGGAGAAGGGAGTGCTAATGAGGCAGTGGAGACCGGTTAGGGAAGAAGCGGGTGATGATATGCTGAGAGTGAGGCGTCAGGTGGTGGTGCCGGCGTGGTACAGAAACGCGGTACTGAAGCTTGCACACGCAGTGGATCCCGCGGGTCACTTGGGAGTGACCAAGACTTTACGCAGGCTTCGGGAACATTTTTATTGGCCGGGAATGGACGCGGATGTAAGAAGAATCTGCAAGACGTGTTTCCCGTGCCAGAGAGCGGGGAAGAACGTCCCTGCCATCCCGAAAGCACCTTTGGTTCCAGTTCCTGCATTTGGGCAGGCGTTTGAGCGCCTAATAATCGACGTCGTGGGACCATTACCTAAGACAAGAAAAGGGAACAATTACTTATTGACTATCATGTGTGGATCGACAAGATTTCCAGAGGCGATCCCAGTGCGGAAGGTGACATCGAGATGCGTCATGGGACACTTTCAGCGGTTCTTTGCTTGGGTAGGTGTGCTCAAGGAGATCCAGTCCGACTGTGGAAGTGTTTTCCAGTCGAGGTGGTTTAGGCAGGCTATTTCAAGCTGGGGAATAGCCCAACTACGATCGTCTCCTTATAGACCTCAATCGCAGGGAGCGATTGAGAGGTTCCATTCCACTCTGAAGACCATCTTAAGAGTGTATTGTGCAGAACAGGGAGCGGAATGGTATGAGGCTGTCTGTCCAGCCCTGTTCGCGATCCGAGATGCTATAGTTGAGTCTCTGGGATTCTCTCCATTCCAGCTAGTGTTTGGGCACGAAGGAGCCCGTTATTGATGCTGAAGGAGCAGTTGACGGCGGAGAAAACATTAGTGACAGTGGAAGAGTATGTGCAGAAATTCCACTAACGATTGAAAACGGCGAAGGAGCTGGCTGCTGATCACCTGAAGACAGCTCAAGAGAAGAAGTCGATCTGGTACGACAAGAAGGCTGTCCAAGGGAGTTCGAGGCAGGAGCCAGAGTGATGATGTTGCTACCTGGGAGAGGTAGAGTGACGGAATCACGCTTTGGTGGTCCATACTCGGTTGTTCGGCTTGTGGGTCTGTAAGTTATGAGATCAGCAAGCCGAATCGCCCTAACAAGACACAGGTATGTCATATCAATCGTTTGGAAGCCATACTTCCCAGAGGAGCAAGAGAGTGCGAGATGAAGGGAGCAACACAGTCACAAGAAGGGAAATTGGCTCTGTGTATGGAGATGAGCCAAGTGTTGCCAGC
>WNGS01165523.1:4165721-4177567 GCA_020271785.1 Procambarus virginalis
ACCCTTCTACCTCCTCCTTCTCCCCCCTAAACACGTACACATACAACCCAGCTCCTCCTGGAGGGAAGTTGTTGGCAACATTCCCTACTGACCATAATACCCCCCTCTCCACCCCCCCCCCATTTCCACCCCTCTCCTCCAAGCAACTCCCTCACACTCCAGAAACCCCTCCCCTCCCTCCCTCACTCCCTCTCTCTCTCTCTCTCTCTCTCTCTCTCATCCCTCATTCTCTCTCTCCCTCTCTATCCCCCATTCTCTCTCTCCCTCTCTCTCACCCCTAATACATACATCCACACACACACACACACACACCCACACACACACACACCACACACACCACACACACACCACACACACACACCACACACACACACACACACACTGACTAAGGAAATTGGTTTTGAGGCCCCAGTAGGAATGAGCGACCACAGTGTATTGGTGTTTGAGTACCTGATTGAAGAAGGGTATTTGAATCGAGGAGGGATACCGAAACCAAAAGGTTAGCATACCGAAAGGGAAACTAGAGGAGATAATGAGAAATTCCTAACAGATATAGCATGGGAACAGAGCCAGGGAAAGACGGCCCAAGATACATGGACTACAGTCGACGCAAAGGTACAAGGACGCAGCAAACAAGTTTTCCCAGCCCAAAAGGAAAACCAGAAATGAAGATGAGAAACCCATGTTTAATCAGAGATGTAGGTTAGCTAAGCAGCAAAGTAAAAGGGCATGGAGAAACTATAGGAATAACAGGACACTGGAGAGCAGAGAAGTACCAGAATGCCAGGAATGAATATGTCAGGATGAGAAGAGAGGCAGAAAGACAATACGAAAATAACATCGCAAGCAAGGCAAAGACTCGCAAGCAAGGCAGAGGCCTAAATTGCTGCCTAGCCACATCAGGAGAAAAACAACAGTAAAGGAACAGGTTATGAAATTAAGGATAGGGGCAGAAGGATTCACATACAAACGACAGATGGAAGTGTGGGAGGAACTGAATAAAGAAATTCCAAGGGGTCTTCACCTTAGAGCAAGGAGACAATCCCCGAGATAAGAGAGGGAATAGCTAGCTAACACAGGAACCACTGGCAAGAGTTTGAGATTACCAGCGGGGAAGTAAGGAAGTGTTTACTAGAGGTAGATGTGACAAAGGCTATATAGCCCAGATGGAATCTCGCCTTGGATACTAAGGGAAGGGCAGACGAAACTGTGCCTACCACTCTCTCGATAGTGTATACAAATCACTGGAACAGGGGAACATGCCAGAAATTTGGAAAGCAGCTAAGCGTAGTCCCGGTATACAAGAAAGGGGATAGACAGGAGGCACCCTAGATACAGGCCAGTGTCCCTAACCGCCATATCCATAGCAAGCTGATGGAGAAGATATGTGGCGAAGAAAAGCTAGTGGAACATCCGGAGAGAAAGAACTTTGTAACACAGCATCAACATGGTTTTAGGGATGGCAGGTCCTGCCTCACAGGGTTACTTGACTTCTACGACCATGCAACAAAAATAAGGCAAGAAAGAGAAGGGTGGGCAAGCTGCATATTTTGGATTGTCAGATTGCCTTTGATACAGTGCCACACAGAGGCTAGAAAAAAGCTGGAGATGCAGGCTGGAGTGAAAGGGAAGGTACTCACTTGGATAAAGGAGTACCTAAGCAACAGGAGACAACGAGTCTGTGTGAGGAGTGGAGGTCTCAGATTGCGAGACGTTATGAGTGGAGTCCCGCAGGGTCAGTCCCTTGGACCTATACTGTTTCTGATATATGTAAATGATCTCCCAGAGGGTATAGAATCGTTTCTCTCAATCTTTGCAGATGATGCAAAAATGATGTGGAGGATTGAAACTGAGGACGATAGTAGGAGGCTACAAGATGACCTAGACAGACTGAGTGAATGGTCCACAAAGGCTGTTGAAATTCAACCCGAGTAAATGCAATGTCAAACAACTAGGCAGTGGAAACAGTGGAAACAGGAGGCCAGACACAGGATACAGAATTAGGAGATGAAGTACTTAATGACACGGACAGAGAGAAAGATCTAGGAGTTGATATCACACCAAACCTGTCTCCTGAAGCCCACATAAACAGAATATCGTCTGCGGCATATGCGAGGCTGGCTAACATCAGAACAGCGTTCAGGAACCTGCGTAAGGAATCATTCAGAATCTTGTACACCACATATGTAAGACCACGCCTGGAGTATGCGGCCCAGCATGGAACCCATACCTTGTCAAGCACAAGACGAAGCTGGGGGGGTTTGTCCCCCGGGTGGGCGTGGTACCGGTTGAGGAGACATGGGGTTACTGCTCCCTGAAGAGGACCTCGTCGGCTGGTCTGGCTTTTAAGGTGCCAGTGGACCACATGTTGGTTGATGTTGCCCTAGTGGATGTTCTACTTGTGCAGTTGTCGGAATTGGTGGGCATCCAGCTGCTTCAGGGAACCTGCACTGTGGTCAAGTTTCACCATCAGGATGCATTTCAGACGTTTCTGGGGCGGTGCGAGATGCATGTTTACGCTCTCTCTGATGACCCCAGTTCTGTTAAGGTAGTGAACTTCAGCGTCACCTTGACGTATGTGTTGGTGCGTGGTGTGGGGGAAAACCTGACTCCATTAACTAATAGTTAAATATATACTTCGATAGCAATGAAGGACCACCGCCTTTTGAGAAAAGGTGGAAAACAAAGAAACAATGGAAAAACTGATCCTAAGAACTAGTGTCCTATGGATCTTAGTGAACTGTAATTCTTATATAAAAGGAGTCAAATTAACTTACACAAAATTGGGGGGTTACATGCCAAAAGATGAATACATCCCTAGCATTATTCTGGTGCTGGTTCTTCACCAGAGTAAATTCAATATGAAAGTAAATCAGGTTGAATACATAATATTAGAGGTAAATGCACTTTAAAACAAGGTTGAATAGAATAGTACTGTATATCTCAACGAGTTAATGTAATTGATCTCTTTGAGAGATCACTACTGCAACTACAGAGTTATTACTATAGGTAAAAAGAGACAGCTTAGCTGTAAATCTAGTGAGGTGTAATCAGTTGCCACGCTCCACCGACGACATGCTTCGTAGCGCAAATTGTTGTCCTGAACGGTAGGGAAGCCTCGCACCTCGTTTGGCGTCGCCTTGGTACTGAAAGGCAATCACATTGTAGAAATCGTCTACCTAATAAGTAACTACCATGCATCCTAACTTATGAGGATAACTGTAGGAAATTTAAACCAATATCAGTGCAATTTACATTCGAACATTGTAATTTCCTTTTCAAGAGAAATAATACTATAATTTCTATTTAGATAGTAAATTACTAAAAGACACGTACGGGATTTGTTTGTTTGGTCTACGGCTTAACGACAACTAACCTAAATGTTAATAGTGGCCACATAATAACAAAGAGGTAACCTAGCTGCCGAGCCACGTGTCCGTTGCTGTGGAGACTTGAACAATCCTCCGTCCTCCAGCTGCTGCTTGAAGGGTGTTGACTTGGACTTGCTCATATGTTAGTCTGGGACACGGCTATTGTGCCAGATAACATGACACCGCTCTACTGGTCGTGGGAGCGTAGTAAATGGGACCTAAACGTAGCTCTGCTACACACTGTCAGAGGTGTCCACGACGTGCTTGCTCGTTCTCTAGTTGACTACTGTCGCCCTGTGGTGACGCTCTCCCGTCTTCCCCTTCTTCCCTATTGCGCATGCGCGGCTCTCGTTAGACAACTCGAGCGTAAAGGAATATGTATATCATAATTGACTAGGAAGAATCAGGCAATATGTATAAGCGAGTCAAGATAAGGAATAAATCTGCAAGTTAGTAATTTTTGTAACTAGTGTCGTTAATACAAAGCTTGCATAAATACAATAATGTATAAACTGTTGGTTATTTCCAACATAACTCCGGGGAGAGAAAACTTGGGTTGTAGTTCAGGTATTAGTACTAATGTACCTGTTTCTCTATCCTTAAGTTATATTCATGTGTTAGTAGGTTAGTACGTTCCTAACGAATGTCCCGAATCTATGGTAGATGACTCTTAAATCAACATGGAGACGTAAATAAACATTGAAAATTGATGATCAATACAGTGAGGCTACTGTCCAGGGTCACTATGACTCGTAACTAATTACTGGACATCAACTCATCACTGCATCAGTATGATCACCTCAAGTTTAAATGATAAATTATCTATTCTTGAATAGAATCAAAATATTGTTTAAGTTTCTGTTTGCAGTTCTGAGCAGCGACTCTTGTTGGTCTTGTGCTCGGATGAGTAGAATCATTGTTCTCTGAAACTTGGGTTACAGGTATATCTGTAGAACACTCGTGTTCTGGCTAACTCTAAAGGTACTAATTTCTCTAGTGTTTTCAAGGTAGTAGTACCTCGACACTGAACCTTTACAATTCGTAATACACCATGGCGGTCAGGATGGATGTCAACAATTTTACCTATAGGCCAATCTGACCTGGGTCCATCACTGTCTACTAGGACAAGATCACCTGGTTTAAGTTGAACTTTGTTGTATGGGCTTGCAGCTCCATAATGATATTCTCTTAAAGCAGTTAAATATTCACGTGTCCAGACCTCATTCCATTTCTCTATTACTCTTGAAAGGTGTCTATAACTCTCCACCAAGTCACTTGCTTTGACACACGAAGGGTCAGCTGGATCCTCGTCTCCTAGAGATATTAGAGGGCTCAGAAGACCACCATGAATCAAATGAGAGGGACTTAGGGGTTCTCTTTGGGAGAAATCTTCTGTTAAGTAGGTTAGAGGTCTGTTGTTGACTCGTGCTTCAATTTCCACGACAAGGGTCTGTAACTCGGCGAGATTAATTTTCTGCCGGTGTAAGGTTTTTCTTAGGCATTTCTTAACAGTTCCCACCATTCTTTCGTAAAAACCGCCATGCCATGGTGCTCTTGGAGGAATAAATTTCCAATAGCATTGTCTCTGAGCACAGAGTGTACTTCTGGATGGTTCCATATTTCTTGTAAGCAAGCTTCTCCTGCCACGAAGTTAGATCCATTATCTGAGATCATTAATTTTGGGCAAGATCTTCGTGCAGCAAATCTGCGAAAGGCTTGCAGAAAGGCTTCTGCACTCATGTCAGAAGTGACTTCTAAATGCACTCCGCGTGTGGTAGCACACGTGAAAAGGCAAATGTAGGCTTTCACTGGAATCTTGTCCGGTGTGCCTGTTAAAATTAGTGCTCCTGTATAGTCGACACCTGTGGTTTCAAAGGGACGAAGGTGGACGACTCGCTCCTTAGGTAGGGGCGGTGGCCCTGGATAAGGACACACTCGAGCATCATATCTCTTGCAGATTACACAAGACTTGATTAAAGATTTAACAGTTTGGCGACCTTGGGGAAGCCAAAAACGTTGTCTGATTTCAGTAAGAGTATCTAATACTCCACCATGCAATGTATTATGCTCATGGTAATGTAAAACTATGAGTTTAGTAATGATGTGGTGACGTGGAAGAAGTATAGGATTCTTCGTATCTAAATTTATTTCTGCATGAAGCAGACGTCCGCCGCATCTCAAAATGTTATAATTGTCTGAGTCAAGCCAGATACCCAGAGACTTACTCAACCTTTCTGGGAGATGTTCATATTCCTTCCCATAAGTCTCTTGTTGAGCTTGTTTGACCCAATATTTGATGGAACTAGGAAATCGATACTTGATCCCCATCTTGTTGATGAAATCAAATACCATTTCTGTAACTCTTAGTAATTTGCTTAAATTGGAATAACGATGAGGATTGATAGCTAAAATTCGAGGGGGTTCTGGATCCACAACAGGGGTAGTGATATTGGTCACAATGACTTGCGGCTTCTGTTGGGGCCACTGACCACTAACTAGCCATTGGGGTCCATTAAACCACATCTCGGTTTTAACTAATTGCTTTAAAGTCAAACCTCTGGATAAATAGTCAGCTGGATTGTCCTTGGTTGGGACATGTCTTAATTTATAACCAGCAGACAATTCACGAATTTCCCTTACTCGATTGCTGACATAGGGAGTTTTGTTGTTGTCATTTTTTACCCACTGCAATACTGCCTCATTGTCCGACCACACTACTATTTCACCAAGGTGAACATTACTGAGGGTTTTGATCAGGCAATGAGCCAGTCTTACACCTACTAATAAGGCAGTTAATTCCATTTGGGGTAGTGACCTCCTTTTAATCGGGGCTACCCTTGCCTTAGATGTAAGCAAAAATGATTGTTGAGTATTAACTAGATAGGCTACTGAGCCATATGCTTTGCCTGAAGCATCGCAGAATACATGTAAATTTGTGGGTAAATTTAGTCCTAAGGTATTTCGAGGAAACTGTAGAATACTAAGTTTGTTGTAATCAGGAATCAACTGCTGCCATTTTTCTTGGAGATCCTCCGGCAACGTTTCATCCCACCTCAAATTCCTTTGCCAGCACTCCTGCATAAGGAGTTTACCCTTAATTAGAATAGGACTGAGTAGGCCTAAAGGGTCAAATGGCTTGCTGACATGGGAGAGTAGTTTTCTCATGGTTAGAGGTGAATGTTTGATCTCCACTGACTTGATATTCAATTTGTCTGTGGAAGTATTCCACTCCATACCTAAGACTTTCAATTTGTGAGGTACCTTATAATCAGGGAATTCTTCCTCGATTATTTGGTTGAGTTGTTTATTATTGGAGGCCCACGACTGTAGGGGCATGTTAGCTCCCAACAGTTCACGATTAGCCTCATGGTAGATTTCCACTAGTTTATTCTCATCATTAGTGGTTCCTTGAAAATTGTCAACATATAAATTGTTGCTAATCTCAGTCTTGTAGGGGCTATTAGACTTCTTAAGATGTGTATCCAGAGTAGCCTGGAGTAAGAATGGTGAAGATGTCGCTCCGAACAGTACTGAGGCAAATCTATAAGTAATGATTTCGCTATTAGGATCCTGTGGATCTTTCACTCAGAGAAATTTAGTAAAATTACGATCCGTCTCTTGTAAGCCTACTCTCAAAAAGGCCTTACTAATGTCGGCCGTATAGGCGAAAACACCAGAGCGAAATCGTAATAAGACATCTTGTAGTCTTTGGGTTAGGCTAGGTCCAGTTTGTAGACAATCATTTAGTGACACGCTGTCTGCCTTTAATTTGGCACTACAATTAAATACAATCCTGATTGGTGTTGTAACTGAATCTTTCAGGACAGCATGATGTGGTAAATAATGGCCTGTCTTATGGTTGTCTTCTTCAACAACTTCTATAAATTTGTTAGCAAGTTGTTGCTGTATTAAAGCATGATACAGTTGCAATTTATCTGGTTGCTTCCGTAGCCTAGCTAATTGAGAATTTAATTGGGTTGAGGCCATGAAATAATTTACTGGAAGCTGTGGGTGGTTCAGCTTCCATGGGAGTCTCACCCAATATTGATTATCTTGGAAAATCACAGTATCAAGATATTGTTGATACGTCCATGTGTCATCTGGACTGGGTTGATCAGGGACTATGCCTAAGGTGTCCAAATCCCATAATTTATGAACAGGGGGATTGGACTCATCATCCTCGGTTTCGTCTCTGACATGTAGTGGTGACTGCTCTAGGCCTAGTCACGCAACTATTGAATTAGTTGGTTGATTACTAGTAGATTTAGAATGTTGTTGGATCAACACCGGTCCTGTGAGTAGTTTACCCCCAGCTGACAGTAACAAGTTTACACCTCGTTGCCTGGTGCATCCAGTAATAAATCTATAATAAAAGTCAGCTCCAATAAGAATACCTACATCGTTGAGACAGTCTGTATTTATTTTATGATCCGCTAGCCTAATACCGCTGCGTTTAAGAAATTTGACTGTTTGAGCAAGACCTGTAACATGTAAATCTGAGGGGATCTTGTCAACGACTATGGCTTGAATTGGGCTGGTGCAGCCTCCTAAACGTACCAAGACTTTAACAACCTGGTAGTCACGAGGTCCACTATTGGTTAGGAATCCAGAGATATTCAAATTCACTCGAGCAATAGGCTTCAGTTTCAACTGATCAACTAGCTGTTGAGAAATAAAGGTTTTCTGCGAACCTTGGTCAAAGAGACCACGAGTGGAAATTCTAGATCCCTTGGTAATTAATTTTAATTGAGCTGTTGGTAACGTAGTTGTGTTAGTCGACTCTGTTGCAAGTACACTTATGTCTTGATGCACCTTGCAATACTGTACAGAAGTAGAATTTGTAGTCTTCTTATGAGGATTGGTTGATCTTGATTGATCACTACCACACAAGGAATAATGGTGTCTACCCTTGTGGCACTTATTGCACATACGTAAGGAGACAGTACAGCTATTGGGGTCATGAGGACCCGTGCACCTTGTGCATCTGTGTAATTCTTGCAAACGATGAATTCGGGTGTTATGGTCTGGATAAGTACTACACTTATAAGTAAGATGTTCATTATTGCAGAACAAACACTTCTTTACTGTAGGAGAAGTCGTAGGAGTGGTGCTCACTACGGGGTTTATAGGGTTCACTGTGTATGTACCTACATTTCCAGATTTCCATTTCGGAGATGATTTATTGAAATCTGGTTTTACTACAGTAGTTGCAGTACGTTGGGGTTTATGATGAGAGTTAGTAGAGAAGTTTGAAACACTCTTCCCATCTTGGTTGGCTCTTTGTCTTTCGACTAGGGTATGTAAACCTTCTGTAATTTCATTCATGGTTAGAGAGGTTTTATTGTACATAGTACACAATTTATCTAAAGTCTCTCTTGGTAATTTGCAACTACTTTTGTCATCCATTCAGCAGTCTGAATTTGGACTTTAAGGCTTAAGGCCTTGAGTAAAGACTCTAGCTCTAGTCTGAAAGTTTGGAGAGAATCTGTAGAATTATTAGCAGATGGTAAATCCAGCAATTTTTGGACTAAGATAGTAATAGTCCTTTCCTTGTTATCGTAGTTGCTCTTAAGCAATTGAACAGCTAGGTCGTAACCATCACTGGTCAGTGTTATGTTAGAGATTACCTTCAAGGCTTCATTTTGTAACAAGCCTTGCAAATAAGTGAACTTGGTTGTTTGAGGGATGTTAGTTTTAGAGTCTACTGCATCCACGAATTTACTCCAGAAATCATCCCAACTCTCATTCTCATTACCGGAGAATGTGAGTAGATTGATCTGAGGTAATTTGACATCATAATCTGGATGTGCAGTAGGGGCTGTTATTTGTTTTTAATAATTTGCTTTTTGAAGGGTTGACGTTTAGCCTGTACATCATCTTCGTAATTGGCTAAACCATTTACAATGTCCTCAAGTTCAGTTTCACCTATTGAAGTTTTGTAAAGTTCTGTCAAGTACAGATTCATATGTTGTTTAATATGCTTGAATTTACCTTCAGCAACTTGAAGTAAATCCTCTAATTCAAGGTAGTCAACAGGTGACTTGTGACAGATTTTGACACTTGGTAATCTGTCGGGTCAAGTGACCTTTCAGACCAATAAGGGTCTTTTTCATTTTGTCAGCCGCTTCCATCTTGCTGAGTAAGGGCTGGTCTGATAGTGAATAGTTGTTACTGATGTAACTGGGATATTGGCTCATTCAATGGAGTTCAATATCAATATAATAGCCTAATGTATTTGAATAGACTATACTACCTCGTTTAGAGGTTAATTTACCTACCTAACAATGGATAGCAAATATTCTTGAGTAATACTCGAATGCTACTATTGGATTTTCGTCCAGTTAGCTCATCAATTATCACCATTCGATCCAACAGTGTACATTCGGCAGTACTCAAAAAATAATACACGAAATAATATGTTAAAAGCACAAAAATGGTTTTGGTGATCCCACCCCAAATCAGGGTCAGCACAATCTAAATAATATGGATGTACACCAGTACTGTCTAGTACAGTACTCGCTAAATAATTCCTACCTAGGAATGACTAAATGGTTCAGGCTGCATTTGTACAAACATTAGTACAATTACAGTCTAAATATCCTACCTCATCAAGGGTTGGCATATATGCAATGGTGCAGTAATATAGATATATGGTGCTATTTTTGGGGGATTTTTTGTTTTGATATATATGTTTGTGCTTAGAAACACAAGTGAAAATTTATAAATACTGTATAAGGCTGCTTTATACATAAAGTATTAATAGAAATGTTGATAATAAATGAGTTTTAGGCTGTAATGTGGGCAGTCTGCTGACAGCCATAAACAACGAATATACAGATAAATAGCCTTATAAGATTAACACACTAGTTGGTGTTAGTAAATGGTTAATTAGGATGATTAATGGTACATCCGGTTCGAAGGACCATCATTCTGTGGGGGAAAAACCTGACTCCATTAACTAATCGTTAAATATATACTTCGATAGCAATGAAGGACCACCGCCTTTTGAGAAAAGGTGGAAAACAAAGAAACAATGGAAAAACTGATCCTAAGAACTAGTGTCCTTTGGATTTTAGTAAACTGTAATTCTTATATAAAAGGAGTCAAATTAACTTACACAAAACTGGGGGTTACATGCCAAAAGATGAATACATCCCTAGCATTATTCTGGTGCTGGTTCTTCACCAGAGTAAATTCAATATGAAAGTAAACCAGGTTGAATATATAATATTAGAGGTAAATGCACTTTAATATAAGGTTGAATAGAATAGTACTGTATATCTCAACGAGTTAATGTAATTGATCTCTTTGAGAGATCACTACTGCAACTACAGAGTTATTACTATAGGTAGAAAAGAGACAGCTTAGCTGTAAATCTAGTGAGGTGTAATCAGTTGCCACGCTCCACTGACGACATGCTTCGTAGGGCAAATTGTTGTCCTGAACGGTGGGGAAGCCTAGCACCTCGTTTGGCGTCGCCTTGGTACTGAAAGGCAATCACATTGTAGAAATCGTCTACCTAATAAGTAACTACCATGCATCCTAACTTATGAGGATAACTGTAGGAAATTTAAACCAATATCAGTGCAATTTACATTCGAACATTGTAATTTCCTTTTCTAGAGAAATAATAAATAATTATCTATTTAGATAGTAAATTAATAAAAGACACGTACGGGATTTGTTTGTTTGGTCTACGGCTTAACGACAACTAACCTAAATGTTAATAGTGGCCACATAATAACAAAGAGGTAACCTAGCTGCCGAGCCGCGTGTCCGTTGCTGTGGAGACTTGAACAATCCTCCGTCCTCCAGCTGCTGCTTGAAGGGTGTTGACTTGGACTTGCTCATATGTTAGTCTGGGACACGGCTATTGTGCCAGATAACATGACACCGCTCTACTGGTCGTTGGAGCGTAGTAAATGGGACCTAAACGTAGCTCTGCTACACACTGTCAGAGGTGTCCACGACGTGCTTGCTCGTTCTCTAGTTGACTACTGTCGCCCTGTGGTGACGCTCTCCCGTCTTCCCCTTCTTCCCTATTGCGCATGCGCGGCTCTCGTTGGACAACTCGAGCGTAAAGGAATATGTATATCGTAATTGACTAGGAAAAATCAGGCAATATGTATAAGTGAGTCAAGATAAGGAATAAATCTGCAAGTTAGTATTTTGTAACTAGTGTCGTTAATACAAAGCGTACATAAATACAATAATGTATAAACTGTTGGTTATTTCCAACACGTGGTGCCCCCTTCGAGTTTCGACGACGATCTCCTAACTGCTTGTTTTGGGTGGTTAGGTATTGTGCTAAGCATTCGTTGGAACAAGGTACTTGCAGAGCACTGTGCTGGGATGCTTGACGGCTTCTGCACCCTGACCATGTCACTGAAGAGTAGTGTTCCGTCCTCTGTGTCCTTGTTGGGTTACATGCTCCACTGCCTGTATTGGGGGCAACCACACACCTGTTATAGGTGG
>WNGS01165523.1:4210515-4221582 GCA_020271785.1 Procambarus virginalis
GTCCTGTCAGTTGACAGTTGTATCCCGCTCCTGTGGATTTTACGAGTCACCCGAAGTCTGCAAGTACTCTGTGACGTCTTCCTTCATTCCATGTGTGGACTGAAGAGGGAATCGATGGAATACTGAGCAACAAGTGCTCCACGGACCTGTACTGTGCAAAAAGAAGTGAAGTCTGTGCAGTGACGTATGCGACGTCTGAGACATTTCACTCGTTTGTGACGAAGTAGTTGCTGGCCAACTCACCGGAAGCAGTGGAAGAAGAAAACTATTTGGGAATCAGGACGACTGCAGCCGAAGTAGGTCTGCAGACGTAGTTGAGAGGAGAAGTCGACGGCCAGGAGACGACTCCAACCCTTCAAGAAGTTGTGGAGGAGCACGGGCCTGCGGAGGACAGAGCACGGAGACGACGTGTTATTTTGGGATGTTGTTTGGGTTCCTGGAGAAAGCATCAGTGTGTGTGTGGGGGCGTTCTCTACAACGAGGCAAGAGCCGGGACCAGGAGCTGCAATTCAACTCTCACCGGAGGGCGGGTCCACGTCAATGAGGTGGAAGTAGGTGATTCAGTTTCCCTCCCAATTCCCCTTTAGTCACCTATATTTAGCCAGAGTAACTTCCATGTCGTGAGCAAGGCTCACCAATGTCTATGTCACGTTAGGACACAGTTGTGAGAAGTGAGGCTGTAGAAAGCTGTCACGGTATATTCGTGGTGTGTGAGAGCACCGGTAATAATTGAAGAGATCGCTGTGTCGTTGATGAATTCTTTCATGTGACATTAATATTATAACTTTTGCCAGAGAATATATATATATAAAGTGTACCAGTTATTGGTGTTAGGCTGTGTGCCCAGTATTTATCTTACTATTATTGATA
The DNA here is from genome assembly GCA_020271785.1 of Procambarus virginalis. Taxonomy (NCBI): domain Eukaryota; kingdom Metazoa; phylum Arthropoda; class Malacostraca; order Decapoda; family Cambaridae; genus Procambarus; species Procambarus virginalis. The sequence continues at coordinate 4,211,386 of WNGS01165523.1, forward strand.
TTGATGAATTGATCTATATATATAAATGCTAGTGTGTTGAATAACATTTTCATGTGTGCAGTGATCAATTGTGTAATCGCCTTCGAAAGGAATTACTGAGAAGTCCAGTACTGTATCTTATTGCATTTATTATCATTCTATTGAAGTATAGTGCATTACGCCATTATAGTGAATTAGTGTGTTCATTGCTATAGGAATGATTTATTGAGCATCAAGGCCAGTGCAGTGACCATTGCGTTTATTGCTTGTATAGCAAGTTCTTGTGTTGATTGCCCGATTTGTGTTTGCTGAGAATTTAAAGAAACAGGCGCTTAATGCCCAAGAAACAAGTACATAAGCATTCGAACCGCAGCCCAGCTGAGAAATGACAGGAGGGGGAGTATTGCCCTCTAGATGGGCCCCAGTTTTATGAAGAGAGAGAGTGACTCACTGCCATGTACTTGCTGCTTGCCTGTTGATATATGAATATGATATCTTGAAACTTTTAAGTAAAATACAAATACCTCACGTTTTGTATTATCCCTCCATGTTCTTGTTGCTATCTAACAGTTGGAAAGAGTGAGAGTGATAGCGATACATACCTGCCTGATATCAGATTTACTTAGTGTGCTCTTGCCACTGTTACCACAATACCACTGACATGTTACTGGACACGGGAAACACCAGTTGGCGACCTTGCAGTTAGTAGTAGAGCCCTTGTCGGGGCGGGCACACGGTTGGGAGAGAGCAGGCCATGTTCCCCACTCGTCTTCTAGCTATTAAGGCCAGCTGGAGATTGACTGGGATACTCTCCTGGCGAACAGTGGTGCTGCGAGGATTTAGTGAAGACCCACAGGGCTACGGTGAGTAATAGTTATCGCTAATACTACTGGGTGGTGTCTGTGTAGAGAGAGAGACACCCAAACGTTGGCGACCGTTGACAGGATATTAAGTACGATCATTTATACTTATACTTACTTACAACTAAGGTAACCCCGACATTGGCGATCTTACCAGGGTTAAGTACTTAGGATATCTTGTACACTGTTACTCGCTAATCGACGTATATATATACATATATACGTGTACCCTGACAATATATATATATACATATATATATATATATATATATATATATATATATATATATATATATATATATATATATATATATCCTGTGATGGGAAAATGTAGGAGTGTAGATGTTCGGCAGTCTTCCTAATGGCTAGTGTCAATGCCTGTCACATTTACAAAAAAAAAGAGACTGCTTGGCTGTTTGTCTGTGGTAAAGTAAGGGAAGACATGCAAAACACATAGTATGAACAATGAAACTTTAATTAACTGGAAAACAAATTTAAACAAAGACAATCCCTTGGCAATGTACAGTGCAAACAAACAAGTAAAAAAATATAACATAAAAAATGAAGAAGTGGATAATTTACTCTAGGAATAATATAAAGACAAAAATGCAAATACAGGTGCTCAGAATATGAGCGCTAGCTTAGAACCTCCACCGATAAACAGGATGTGTATCAGTTAGTTGTTCACAGCTTGAGATCACAAGGATATTCTGACTTCAATGGCTGGATCAAGCCCAGACATCGACTCAGGTAGAGGGCACTGAGGTGCAGGTGTGCAGTCGGCTGGTCACCAATCAGAAGCAGGCAGGCTGGGAATGGTAGTTTGCTGGTTGATGACGGACGAGCCGGCGTGGAAGGAGTGTGGAGTTGAGGGTACGTTTTGCCTCCTGGTCAAAACGTTTTGTGCTACTGGTAGACGTATCTTGAAGGTAGCATCTTATTCATGTATAAATGTAAGTAACTTTATGTAGGGAAGAGCAGGCTCAATCTCTTGAAAGAGATTATCGTCACAATATATATATATATATATATATATATATATATATATATATATATATATATATATATATATATATTATTGATGACCAAACTACTAGAAAGCCCCTTCACTAGAAAGGGACGACGACGTTTCGGTGAAGGGACGGAGCTTGAAAGTTCGGAGGCCTGTCCACCGTGGATTGACATATTTTTTTTTCTTGGGTTGAGGCTTGAGATCTTCTTATGAAGCAGGAGGCTAGTGGCGAGGCGGTGAGGTGTTGTCCTGGATCAGATGAGGTCTTCTGTCTGGCTTGAAGGAGGCGTCTTCCCTATGGTGATGGTGAACCGGGGTGTTCTAAGAGATGTTTGGTGCCCAGAGGTAAGGGTTTGGTGTTGTGAACTTTCTTATGAATGCTCCTAACTCCAACTTAGGTATCGGAGTTCCTTCCGGGTCTTCTTCGTATTCAGAGAAGTTGATTTGTTTGGTAAATAGTGAGCCGAGGTGCACCTCCTTTAGGTGGGCGATGTCCACATAATTTTCTAGCGTGTTGGCATGCTCAATTCTAAGGCCGACGAACTTGCTGTGGCTCACCCCGGTGAAGATCCTGTTGCACTCTAGACACAAATTTACATGTGGTGGGGTTGCCGTGGAAGTGGCTGGCCGAAGGTTTGATGAAGAGGCCATGCCAGGGTACACCTTCCTGAAAGTCGTCCATTAGTTGAATGTACGTTGTTTCCAATTCATTGATGTTGATTGGTTCTTTTGTAGTTACTGGTGTAACAGCCTGGGCAGTGTCCGTTTTCTGTATTTTCCCTGACAGTCCTGTTTATTTCCTTCGTGTTCCAGTGGAGGATGTTGAGATTTCCATTGGCTGTTATGCTGACTGGTCTGAGGTGGCAGAGGACTGGGTGGAAGTTGACGTTTAGGAGACTGGTGTTGCTAATACTGGTGTTGGGTCCGCCTCCGGTGGGGGGGGGAGGGAGGGAAGGGAATTATCAGGGGAAAGCGCCACACCATTACGACTATATAGCACTTGGAAGGGGTCAGGATAAGGATTTGGAATAGGACGGTGGGAAGGAATGGTGCCCAACCACTTGTGGACGGTCGGGGATTGAACGCCGACCTGCATGAAGCTCTACCGTCGCTCTACCGTCCTGCCCATGTGGTTTGGGGGGGGGGGTAGGGGATGTGGCGTCATGGCTTGGGTTGCTAGTGGTGTTGGGAGCTGGTCTGTTTGAGTTGAAGCAGCGTTTTGAGATTGAAATAGGTCCGCTGGGACCGACATCGTAGGTAGGTTGTTCTGGGCAAGCAGCATGTTCAGTACTCTCACATATTTGGCGACGTCTGTCCCTGCTATCTTCTCAGCTACACTGATCAGGACTGGGATGAGAGTGGTGGCGGCCGAGGCCGCCTATGTGCTGGGTCCCCAGTTGGGGGGGGGGGGGGCTGACCTAGTGTGGACGTCTGTGTAGCAGAAGCAGAAGCACTGGGAACGACGTAGCTTGGATATTGAAGCTCGCCGGCTGATTCGTTGTTGGGTGGGCAGTTACCGTTTTTTTAATTTCGTCAAGTCAATTATTAAAGTGATGATCTTTGGTGCAAATGCTGCACTTTACCTCTGCTTGTGGGCAGTTCTTGCTGTCGTGGGCAAATCTGTCACACTTAAAGCATTGATGTATGATGTAGTAACGCTCCTACTTGACAGTGTCAGGTGTGATGGAAATATCCAAGCATCTGAATCCATTTTCCTCTGCCTGGGTCGTTGCTGCAGCTGTTGAGAATTTAACCATAAGGGTAGGCCGTGGGTTGCCGTCATTCTTAATGGCCTTGATTTTAACTGCAGTCAGAGCTGAGTTTCTTGTATTGATGCTATCAAGTATGGTGTCAGGGTCTTGGGTGGTGATGTAGACACTCGTGTGGCTGACGAAGATGGTTCGTTCGGGAGGGGAGCGTCGAGTAGGTAGGATGATGAGGTCAGAGTTGAGTAGAGAGTCCTGGTGTTCTGGTGCAAACAGTTGCTCCAGACCTTCCTCGCTTGAATAGAGAAGTACAGCGCCGTCGGCATCATCTCGGATGTCCAATGGAGCAGCATTCGTGATGTCAACAATATTCTTAAGTATTTGGGGCCCGGTGAATCTGGTTTCCCCCCATCCCCCCCGAAACCGGACTTTGATGCGGTAGATCATGATGATGGTGAACTCTCTATGACAACCTCGTCACTGGAGATTGCCTACCGTCTCTTCTCAGTATATAGTACCAAGATGGAAGTGGGGTGTGACAATCTAGAATGGAGCTAGTCTTACCACCCGGCAGTTCTGGTTGCAAGAGAGGTTGTCTTTGTGTTTCGGATGTATGGGTTGTTGTTTCGTCTGGCTGGTCAGTGAGCCGATCGTCGCAATCTGAGCCCGGCTAGGGCTTTCTGTGACGGATGACGTCACAGAAAGCTCGTTGCTGATTGGCTGAGCACCTGGGCCACCACCATTCACCTGTCTCTTTATTTGACCCAAAGGTACATATCATTGCACTGCATGACATCCCGGATGTCGTGCTCCTGGCCTGGGCGCCGTTGTGTTTCATAATTTGCCCCACTCTACCTCTTTACAACTAAATATCTCCCAAAACTGTGCATAAGACGTGTTTTTTCTTAACCTAATGTGTGGGGCGTCTGCGATCTTCCTAGGTGGGAAAAAATGACTCTTGAGATCAGAAATTACAGTTATTAAACAGCGATCACAATAGGGAGATTGATAAAGGGATGGACAAATGTATAGAAGCATACATAGATGGATGGCGGATAGATAATATATATATAGATGGATATTCAGATAGATGTATGGATGGACTAATTACCAGATGTATGTATTGATGAACATATTGATATAATTATAGATGGATGGATAGATAGATGGATAGAAAGATGGACATATAGATGGTCTATCTATCCCTCCCAATTATTGTCTCTCCTTCCCTTCCTTCCATTCTTTCTCCCGCCCTTCTTTCCTTTCTATTTCGACCCTTTATCCGACTTGTTCTCTCTCCCTATCTCCGACCTGTCCTCTTTTCCACCCTGCGACCTGTTCTCTCCCCCTGCCTCCTACCTCTTCTCTCTCCCTCGCATTCTCTCTCCATCCCTCTGTCATGTTCTCTCTCGCTCCCATTTCCCTATTCTCCATCTCTCCATTTTGTCTCCCTCCTTCCTTTCTCCCTGTCAATCGTTCTTTCCCTCCTTCCTGTACTCTCTCTCCCTCGTTTCAACTGATCTCTCTCCTACATCCCCTATCGTTCTCCCCCCTCTCACGGCATGCAGTATGTACCCTCATCAAACATGCATTGTAACCACAACCTACTGGTGTTTCTTTTGATGAAACATTTTAACATCTTTGTGATTAAATATTTATATAGCCCCCAAACGTGCAAAGTTATGTAAATCAGGTCTTTCGAGGGGGCACAGCAAATAATATGGTATTTAAGGAAGATAAGTTCCAGTTCCTGCGCTATGGAAAAAAATAAATATAAAAACGGAAACCACGTACAAAACACAGTCAAATCATAACATAGAATATAAAAGCAATGTAGAGGATTTGGGTCTAATCAAGGAAGATCTAACATTTAAAGAACACAATAAAGTAGCCGTCACAACTGAAAGATAAATGACAGCTAATATAACAAGAACCTTATAAATAGAGATGCTGTACCAATGATGATGTTTTTCCATGACGCTAGTGCTCTCTAAAGATAAATTCTGTTGCACAACAGCCGTTTTTAAAGTTGCAGCAATTGCTGAACAGGAGAGCGTGCAGAGACCCATTACTACTAGAATTCACCCAATAAACCATCTAAATTACTGGGACCGACTAAAATGCCTAAACCTGTATTCTCTAGAGTGCAGGCGGGAGAGAGAGACATGGAAATTATTAGAGGGGCCGGTCCCAAATCTGCACATAAATAACACCACACGAGACCAGAAGGCATGGCAGGATATGCAGAATTCCCCCGTTAAAAAGCAGAGTTGCAATAGGTACTCTGAGAGAGATCTCTGTCAACATCAGAGGCCCGAGACTGTTTAACACGTTTCCATTACACATAAGGGGCATATCTGGCCGATCCATGGCAGTGTTCATCAGAGAACTTGATAAACATCTCCAAAAGATACCTGATCATCCAGGCTGTGATTCAAATGTCAGGCTGCAAGCAGCCGCGTCCAACAGCTTGGTTGACCTGGGACCTCGACCCCCGGGTAACCCTTTACAAGAAATCCAACGATTAGCTCCCCACATTCACAGCACTGCCGCAGCTTTCCTCACCACAGTTGTGAAATTATTTGTATTGTCACGGGGGGTGGGCCGGGGCTCCGCTAGCACTCGGCTGCTAGGGGCTCAAAGGCCGAACACTCAGCCGCTCCAACTCTCGGGATTCACCGGAGTCTCCTTGGTCCCACAGGAGAGGACCAGCAATGCCCATCTCCGCAGGTCTTTGCTTCCACCACTGAAGGGGGTGCCACTGATTCACCCTGGAAGCCCTTCAGTCAACCACGGGGAAACTGCTAACAGCAATTCCGGCCTAGACCCGTGGAGGAGTGAAGGAAGACTCAGGCTTACCTTATTACAATAATCTCCCTGAGCCTTGCCCGCCAGACAAAAAGGTTGCAGGAACTCCTTTCCCGCCTGTCTTTTCTATCTTTTTCTTAACAAGGTCGCCAGCTGGGTTATTATATCTGCACCCCAGCGATGCAGTTCAGTGGGTGTATTATATATTGTTTGTTGCCAGAGTGTTGCTACTCCCATAGATCTGCTACTGAACTGTCAGCCTAGGGTACTCTCCCATGAAGGTCTGTGTGGCTTTACCTCTCTCTAGCCACTACGTTAATAGTTGCCACCATTCAGGCACTGATACTGATCGGATGGCTAAGGGTACACTTCTATGTAAGTCTGTGCTGTTTTACCACTCTCCAGGCAATAAGAACTTCCATAGAGAACGAGGTGTTCCCTAGGTGGTACTATGATAACCTTCGTGTTTGCTCCTAGAGAAATATTATAATGGAGGCACACTTAAACACAATGATAAAATGTGTGAATTTACTGACACCAATTACATGATTACACATACAATCACAAGCAATACATGAATAGGAAAATAAGGATAATAAATCTGGAGATCATCAGCAGCTCTTCTTCCACGACCTCCAACACTCCTTCAACTAGACAGAAAAGACAGGAGTCACACACTCTCACAGAAGGGCCTCTTCACCAAGTCGGCACCTCTTCTTCACTGTCCTTCCGTACACAAACATTGTCCTCTCCAACAGTCCTGGACACAAGCTGCCCTGCCGCCTATTCTACTACTAAAGTATTAATGTCCTATTGCCACATACATAAGTGAATATTGTGGCCTATCTAGCCTACTCACACAAGGGGTAATGGGAGGGAAATTTGATCTACCTTTACATTCCCGGCTCACGACGCCTGTCCCTCGATGGTGTGAGGTTCCCACGCTTCCTGAGTCGATCCTTGACGATCCAGGAACGTTCCACAGGTCCTCAGGTCTCGTGAAGCCTTCGCGTTGTCGCCGTTCCAATCCCTGAGATTCAGCTATCCCAATCCTGGTTCACCAATGGGCACTGAGCTAATCACGATGTTCACACACTCGTCCCTTCCACAAGGCGTTGCCCATTGTCCTAGGAACGGTGTCGTCCCTCTAACACCCTCAGTGCATGTGACCCGGTCACAGCTAGGCCTGCCCACCACCCCTTCCAGGCCCTCAATGTCCAGCGTCGCCGCCCAGCGTCGTTGCCGACTATTTCCAAGTTTGGCACTTCTTTGCTCAATGAACTTGGTTCCTTTTTGCTTCCCAGAAGCGTGGGGTATCCAATATATGAGGTGGGCTGCGATGGCTAGCTCTAATCCACTGAGAAAGGCTTGTAAAGCCTCGAATCCTTGAGAGCTGACCGAGGTGCGTCCTCTCGCCTCCACAGTCATGTCAACTCTGACGTTGGCGCCGCCCGGGGCACTCGATGACGTCACGGCGGGATCTGATTGGTCGCCCGTGACCCAAGCCACCCAATCCGCACACGGCTACTGTCCCTTCCAAAACGTTATATCTGCAGTAGGGGATACTCTTTCATTTATATCAGGGTGCCAATTTCCCCTTACTTACAACTTATAATGTAACTTTCTCCTTTAACTGATGGCTGATCTGGTCACCACACATACCAACAGACTTCCCTGTACCTCAGAGAAACAGTAGGGAGAGTTGACATGACTCTTAAAGCAGGCAAATGAAAGAGATAGGAGAGGGCACCGTAACATACCCCTCCCCTTAAAATAAGAGTCATATCGGTTAGTAAATCCGGGAGAGGGCATCTGCTACCACATTCCCCCTTCCTCTAATGTGCCTGATTTCTAGCCCGTACTCTTGGAACAGTAGGGCCCATCTTGTCAGCCTTTGGTTCGTGTTCTTCATCCTGTGCACGAACGTCAAGGGGTTATGATCGGTGAACACTTGCACCGGTCTAGTTCCTCCACCCACATAGACGTCGAAATGCTTCAGTGCCAGGATCAGGGCTAAGGTTTCCTTTTCCACTGTACTATAAGCCCTCTGGTACTTTTCGAATTTCTTCGAGTAGAACACTACTGGATGGTGAACTCCGTCCTTCACTTGAGCTAACATGGTTCCAATCCCCACGTCACTAGCGTCGACGTACAAGATAAAGTTTGACTCGAAGTCGGGTGAAATCAGCACTCCCTGGAAACACAAACCGCAACTGTCTCTATTTTCCGCTTGTTACAACTTGTAATAAAGTTGTTACATCTTGGCTTAACGTATTTATGACGTATTAGAACGTTGTTACAACTTGCTATATTGGTTGTTATAACTGGTTAGGAGGTGTTAAAACTTGTTCGAACGTTGTACCAACGTCGTAGTTTCGGTGTGTGTTCGGCGGGCTGGCGCTTGTCAACAACTTCTTAGTCTTCTCGAAGGACTCCTGGCATGCTTCCCCCCACTTCCATCTAACGTTCTTAGACAGCAATTCAGTCAGAGGGTGTGCCACTGTCGAGAAGTTCTTGCAAAATCCTGCTATCAGTACACGATCATCATCCATAGATATCGTAACAATTCTTTTCTCGTCTGGAATTCGGATATTCTTTGATTGTCATCACTTTCTGGTCTACTGGAGTCACTTTCCCTTGGCCCACGACAAAACCTAAGTTATTCTAATCGGCCTTCCGAATTCGCTCTTGGCCATGATTACCGTTCAGGTTCGCTTCTTCCAACCGTTGGAATAACTCCGTCAGTCGATCATTGTTGTTTCAGCTATCGGCGTACACCACTATGTCGTCTATATACACGGCGCAGCCTTCCATCCCTCTCTTAGCACTTCGGTGCATCATCCTCTGGAAACAAATTCGACTGTTCTTCATACCAAACGGTAAGTCACTTTGTACTGGTACAACCGTCTGGGTAGCAAACGCTGAGATCTTTCCGCACTGGAGACAAAGGATTTGATAATGCCTTTCAGCAGGTTCGACTTTGAGTACAATCCTTGCGTTTCCCACTTGGTAGACGCAATCACTTATCGGGGCATCCGGGTGTAGGAATCCGACACGGTTATGGAATTACTTTACGATAGTCGGATGCAAAACCGATAGGACCGTCACTCTTCTTGACCAGCACACAGGGGAGCTACCACCGACCATTGCTGGGGCTCAGCGAGATCATTCGCCAACAAATATCCACCTCCTGTCCCATGATCTTCCCTTTTCAGGACTCACCTCTAAAGCGCTCTGCTTGATTGCTTTCTCCGCGCACGTCCACGTCGTACAGCCACCTCTTGTCCGTCGAGGGCACATCCAGTGAAGAGCGTACTTGTTCCCTAGTATCAGCGTCACTAGATCTCTCCTTTTCACCTTTATCCAAGATGACGTAGCCTCTCTCTAGATTACCAAACTCTCTGTATTTGACTGTGAGCGTCTGTACCCATAGGCAATCGGCCCATCTTCTCTTCGACTTGCGGCTGCAACAACTGTGGCTCATCTCCATACGACAGAGCCAATTTCTTCTTGTGTACTGTGTTTGCTCCCTTCACTCTCGCACTCTCTTTGCTCCCTCTGGGAAGATATCGTGCTTCAAACGATTGTAGTATGACATACCTGTGTCTTGTTGAGGTGTCGATTCCGGCTTGCTGATTCATAACTTTTTACAGGCGACCCACAGCCGAAAACCGGAGTATGGTATCCACCAAAAGCGTGGATTCCGTCACTCTACCACTCCCAGGTAGCAACATCATACACGCTGGCTCCTGCCTCGACTCCCTTGGGACAGCCTACTTGTCGTACCAGATCGACTTCTTCTCTTGAGCTATCTTCAGGTGATCAGCAGCCC
>WNGS01165523.1:4232815-4243879 GCA_020271785.1 Procambarus virginalis
AATAACCTTGATGCACCCGATACCATCAAAGCCTGGCACAATCGCTACTTTTTGGCTATTGCATGCTTTCGGTGTACCAGACAGAGAAGGCAAGACCCTGGCCTCATCCGTCAATAAAGCCATTAGGGATTTTCCTAGGGCTGACAACTAGTCCGCCTCCCCAAACACACCAAACACCGCCGAGGCAGACCAAGTACGACAATCAACGACAACAGAAAATTAGGTACCCAAGTCAGCAAGAAAATTGAAGAGGGCAATACAGTCAGGGCACTCAGATTGATCACAAGTGAGGAAAAATTTTGCCACAGGATGAAACCACACAGCCCAAGCACTGAGAGAAAACACCCCCCTCAGGGCCGTAGGTGAACCTCCCCCGCAGGTCAGGGTCCCCCCTAACCAGGAACGTCTCGTCCTCCGGGAGTCAGAGGTTTTATAAGCTATTGTTTCATTCCCCCGGGCTCCCCAAGAGGCTACACAGAGGTAAGACCTCAACATGTGAAGGAAATGGTGAACCCTGTTCTTAGCCCAGCTGCAGAAGCGCTCCTGACAGAAATCACAAACGTTTGTCAACAACTGCCTCGCCGGGTTAATCCCTGATGAAATCAAACCATTCTTCTTTGGTGCATCCCTATGTGCCCTGAAAAAGAAGGGGGAGGGATCAGACCCATTGCCGTTGGTAATACCCTTCGCCGCCTAGTTGCAAGGGCTGCTGTCAGAAGTATCCGAATGGAAGCAGCCACCATGCTGCAACCAAACCAGCTGGGATTTGGAGTCCCCCATGGCTGTGAAGCAGCGACCCATGCTGCACGAGCCTACATTAGCTCTCTTACTGAAGACCAGGCAGTAGTAAAATTAGATTTAAAAAAACGCTTTCAACTCGGTCAAAAGGGAAGCAATCCTCACTGCAGTCCAGGAACATTGCCCAAGCATTCTCCTATTTGTGTCAGCAGGCTACAGCAAAGACTCAACCCTCCTGTTTGGCAAACATGAAGTCACCTCAGCAGAGGAAATTCAACAGGGAGACCCACTTGCACCCTTCTTCTTTTGCATAGCGGTTCGAGAAATTACAACCAGACTGTCCAGTGAGCTCAACATCTGGTTCCTGGATGATGGTACTCTGGCAGGTACACAAAACGCCCTGCTGGAAGACCTGCAGCTGGTGAAGACACGGGGGAAGACCATGGGTCTCGTTCTTAACCCCTCCAAGTGCGAAATTATTGCATCCAGTGAGGTAATTATTAGAGCCGTGAAATCAGTGTTACCAGAGCCTCAGTCATTAAACCCACTGACAGCACACTACTTGGAGCACCTCTGGGCCACAATGCCATTGTTGCAGTCCTTAACGAAAAGTTTAGAGACCTAAAGAGGATGGAAGAGAGAATAGGGGACTTGGACTCCCATGATGCCCTCTACCTTCTCACAAAGTTCCTTACCTTGCCCAGGCTAAAATACTTCTTAAGGTGTGCGCACTCAGTTTTGGCAACCCACTTCTAAATCAATATGATGAGCTCCTCAGGTCAATATTCAGGAAGGCACTAAACCTAGATTTAGATGACAGTCAGTGGGACCAAGCAACACTACCAGTGAAATTTGGGGGGATAGGCATACGAAAGGCAACTGAGGTAGCACTTCCAGCATTCTTATCCTCATGTACAGCAGCAAACGAATTGGTAGGGCAGATCCTACCAGAGCGTATGAGAGAGACAGCGGGAACTCATGATCAAATGTTCATCGAAGCAGCCAGACAATGGGACACCATTGCACACCCTCAACCCTGACCACAAGTCCCAAAAGACCACAAGCAGGCCCACTGGGATAGCCCCATAATGGAAAAGACTGTCACAGCAATGATTGACAACGCTGATGCGGAAAACAAAGCCCGCCTCCTAGCGGTAACAGCACCCCACGCCGGGGATTTTTTATTTGCTGTGCCCAATGCAGCCCTGGGAACTCGCCTCAGTCATGACGCTCTCCACATTGGAGTGTCCCTTCGCCTTGCTGCCCCCATCCTCACCGAACATAGGTGCATCTGCGGAACTGCGATGGCAGACCAAAATGGTCGTTATGGTCTGGTATGTCGTAAATCACAGGGTAAGATTGCAAGACATGAAGAAGTCAACGACATCATCAAGAAGAGCCTCGCCACAGCCCGCTGCCCGGCACAAAGAGAACCACACTTATCCAGACCTAACGACCCTCAGAAGCACCCAGATCGGGTAACCTTGCTACCTTGGAAGGATGGTAAGCAAGTGGTGTGGGACTACACGTGTGCTGCCACACTGGCCAGTACCTACCTCCACTACAGCACACGTGAAAGCGGTGGTGCTGGTTCTTTCAGAGAATCGCAGAAAATTATTAAATACAGAGGTCTGGCACACTGCTACAGCTTTATTCCGATCGGCTCGGAGACCCTCGGTTCGTGCGGGAAAATGTGCATTGAAGTTCCTGGAGGAATTGGGGGACAAATTGATCAGCGCTACAATAAACCAGAGAGCAAAAAGTTTCTTGTTCCAGTGCCTCAGTGTTGCAATTCAGAGGGAAATGCCTGTTGCGTCTTGGGCACTAGTCCTACTTCAGAGGAATTCGAAGAAGTGTTTGACTTGCAACAATGATCGAACCCGTCTGTGACATTCATCAATGTTTCCCATTGCCATGTTTTCCAAGAGAGCCATAACCTTTAAGCACCTTTTTGTATTATTATTTTTTATCAACCAATGTATATCGTGTAACCATCAAATACATAATAAAATAAAAAAAAGGAAGGGGGTGGTAGGAGAAAAGCACACAGAAACTGTATTGGAGGGGATCTAAACATTCCCTCTAATGCGTTATGCGTGGTTTCCTCCGAGGCTATGGGTCCGACTTCTTCCAGCTAGAGGTGGTACTCCCTATATATTGGGATTATATGTTCCTTAATGGAGCCCTTTTGCTTATGCATTTCCACACTGCAGTCTACACTAAGGAAACAAACATAGGAATGTGCCTAAATGCCAACAGTGACTGCGCAGACAGGTACAAGAGGAGTGTTGTTAACGCTTATGTCGACCGTGCTCTCAGCCTCAGCTCAGGATGGAAGCAAGTCGATGAAGAAATCTGTAGGGTAAGGCAGGTCCTAGTCAACAACAGCTTCTCCAATGGTTTCGTTGAAGACATCATAAGAAGGAAGGTGATACGCCATGCAACCCTTGAAGAGACAACTAACACAACACCTATACCCCCTATTAGACTATTTTACAGGAACTTCTTTTCCACAGCTCACAAAACGGAGGAGAGGGTCCTGAAAGATATTGTTAATAGAAACGTTATCCCTACAGACAAAATTCAGAAGATACAACTGACGATTTACTATAAAACCAAAAAAACGGCCAGCCTACTCATGAGAAACTGTCCAGACACAAAGCAGAAAGCTTTAAAAGAGAAAAACGTTGTCTATGCCTTCAAATGCCCACTTGAGGACTGTAAGCCTCAAAGAACTCAGTATATAGGCAAGACAACAACATCTCTTTCCAGGCGATTAACGATGCATAAGCAACAGGGCTCCATTAAGGAACATATAATCTCTTCCCACAACCAGACCATCACCAGAGAAATCTTAGGAAACAACACAGAAATCATCGATAGATACAGCAATAGCAGGCGGCTTGACACATGCGAGGCACTACACATCAAGAAGTCAACACCAGCAATCAACAGCCAATTAATGCACAACTATATTCTACCCACTTCAAGACTCTGCTCCAATGCAGATGCATAAAGAAATATGGGCCAATAGGCCCTCTGCAGTCACTTCCATTCTTACCTTCAATACCCATTGTTTCGTGTTCTATCCTGTGTTGAAAGTTTTGTTCACGTCATCCAAAACTGTTGTAACATATCACCTCACCCAAAATTCGGGTATAAAATAAAATGAAAAGCCGTTTGAATTATAGCATAGTAAGAAATCTGTTTAGTGTTTGCAGGTTATAGTTGTGTGTGTGTAAACTAAAGTCCTTGAAAATGTAATAAGTTATTGCGAAACGCGTTCAAGTGTCGCGTCAGAATAGAAATAAAAATAAATTTTGGAGAACTGATTTTTCAATTACCATCGACAGTGAAAAGAAATATAAGAAATATTGAGAAAATTCGTGTTAGAATTATTACCCTTATTTTTTCGGTCACATACATATATATATATATATATATATATATATATATATATATATATATATATATATATATATATATATATATATATATATATATATATATATATATATACTGAAAACTCACACCCCAGAAGTGACTCGAACCCATACTCCCAGGAGCAACGCAACTGGTATGTACAGGGATGCCTTAAACCACTTGACCATCACGACCGGACAAAAGGAAGTGATAGCCGAAGCTATATGAACCACTTCCCCGCCGGCACCTGGATGGTTATCTTGGGCATAGCATTTTATCAAATCACCTCATTTTTTGGGGCAACACGTGAGGAACACAAATGCAAACAAGCCTGAATGGTCCCCAGGACTAGATACAACTGAAAACTCACACCCCAGAAGTGACTCGAACCCATACTCCCAGGAGCAACGCAACTGGTATGTACAGGGATGCCTTAAACCACTTGACCATCACGACCGGACAAAAGGAAGTGATAGCCGAAGCTATATGAACCACTTCCCCGCCGGCACCTGTGTGGGAGTATGTCTCCCAAGATGCTCCCACAGCTGACTTGAATGGCATTGCAGTGCACAGATCTTCGTGCACAAAACCTATCTCTCTTAATCCTGGATAGTTTTCTGGCATGTTGGGTATCTCCAGAATGCCCACTTAACCAGGAACACTGTTAAAATACATAGGCCGCCGTATGTCTAGGCAGGAAGTAGATACAGGGAGCTAAGCATACTTGCTACCAAAGGGTCAGTGAGTACAGGGCTGGTGCCCGCTGATACAGAGGGGAAGGCGCCAGCAGCGTCTGACCTCTGGGGTCAACCGGCGCGATGCTGAATAACAGCTATGACGTGTTCATGACGTCACTCCTGCTACTGCTCATCGAACGAGCTAATATGATTGGTTCCCGCTCATTTGCTGCAATGCTATTGGTCAAATTGTAACTCCTTTTGTGTTGTGTGCCACGAGATGCCCGGCACCCTTCCAAACTCATTCACGTGAGAGAGACCATACGAAGAGGACGTGTTCTGTTCTACCGGCCAATAGACTGATCACCGTCTATCCCTCACCGTCAAGTTAACTCAGCGTCTTTGCGATATACCACACACTCGCCAGAATCACGAGTGGGAATATATTGTTTAGAAGCCTAAAGTGACAAATCTCCAGAGCGAAACAGACTGGTATCAGGTAACCCCTGGTGACAAAGATCGTCGTGAGTGACCTAGAGTGAACTAAGTCAGTGCCGCCGCCTAAGTAATCTGTGTGTGACATTACCACAGTGTACCTGTACCACAGTGTACAGTGTAGTGCATGGTACCGCCGCCAGCCGCCGCCTCGAGCGCCCGCCGCCAGCCGCCGCCGCCCTAGCTCCAACGTGACGTCACCACCTTAGCACCGCCAGTGCCAGTGTGTGCGCGTGTGTCTGTCTGTTAAGCATACAGCACGCCCTACTCACGAAATCATCTCAAGATAATGCGAGTACCCTCCGTGTCTACGAGCGAAACCAGCTATCAGGCCACCTACGAGTGCTTGTATAAACGAGTCTGAGTGAGTGCGTAAGGAAAGGTACCTTATCTGTAAGTACAAGATCTTGTCATTGTTTTATTGTGTCTGTGTTGATCTGAGGGATCAACCACAGTTCTCACCTTCTTATACCTGTCGCAGGTTATAGGTGAATCGACGGTGAATGCGTGTTTATCTGTGTGGTATCACAGCATTTCACTCGTCTGTGGATGTGAGCTTCACATACACCACACATTTAGTTATTGTGTGATTATTATTGTGTTTATTGCATATCATCATTACCGAGTATCCGGTTGGAACTCTTGTGATCCCTTTGCATACCGGCAGTTAGGTTGCCATGTTAATGATTGGCTGTCAACTGTGTTAAGTTAGGTGTTTCTCCACGAGTGGATACGAGTCGATTAGCCAGACGTCAAGAGTCTCGCTAATGCAACCATAGCTTTGCTGACGCCAATCGAAAGTAAATCAAGCACCCTGTGTATTAGTGGTTAAGTTAATAAATAAACTACTGTTAAGCTTTATGCGGTGTTTCCGTTGAACCACTTCTGAATACTGCCAATATTACTCCAGCCTTCAGCTCTAAGTGTCTTCAACACCGAGTTGCCTGTAAGTCACTAAACTATAAATTTGATGAGGACCCTAGGAGTCCCTTAAAGTGTTACATCATTGAGGAGATTCCAACGACCAACGTGGAGCAGGACCAGGTGAGGCTAGTCTGAGAAGAGACCCACAAGGACTCTAACTCGACCTTGCTCCCAGGCCCTGTACGGTTGCTCTCGTATTTTCTATTTTGCTAATTCCGACAGCTTCGTGAAGCGTCTGCCACATGTACATTGGCGACGTACGCATTGCAGTCGTGACAGCAAAAAAAAGAAAACCCCCACATCTGGCGCCCAACGTGTTAGGCTTAGTTGGAACCTATGAGCTAGGTTGTACAGTAAAATTTCGCACTTAAATTTTCCCTGAAAATTCAAAAGTGACGAGCAGTATTCAGAGGATGTTTAACACCCTGTTAGGTACACACACCACCAGTATGTCTGAGTGTGTAGAGTACAAACAGCGCTACCTGCATCTTCACCTGGCCTTGACCGCTCGTAGACCTGACGACTACGACACTCTTACTGAACAAGAGTGTAAGGAACGAGTGGAACAGCACATGAGGGCCGTGGAAGAGGTGATGCTACAAGCACACATGCAGGGTAGTGCTGAGGTGGCGTGCACGAGTCTCATCACACTGGATGAAGCTATCGGTGGTGAGACCCCAGTGAGAGATAACACAGTGGGAGAGACCCCAGTGAGAGAGAACTTGGAGGTAGAGACCCCTGTGGGTGACGTCACCGAGAATGATGTCACTAGAATCACGCGCGCTGCGGAAGAAAACGGAGTCACGCGGGAATCTAGCCCTTTAAATACTCCGTTGGGGGATTCTATGGGGAAGAATCTCGGCCCAAAAGGTCCTTGTGGACGACACCAACTCAAAGAGTAGGTATTACAGGCTCGCAATTATTCACCTTAGAGGAATACCGTAACCAAGTTAGGGAGTTGGGATTCGAAGGGAATAAAGTAGCAGAGCAAGCTATGAAACTCTGGACTGATCAGCAGGACAGAGAAAGCAAACTGTGGACTGATCAGCAAGAGAGAGAAAACAAACGCTGGACTGATCAGCAGAACCGAGAAAGTACTGAACGCATAGCTCGCATGCAGTTGCAAGCAAGGCAGGATGACCAGACAAGTGGTCGTTCAACGGAGACTAACGTTGAACAAGGTAAGACTGTCAAACTACCTAAACTAGCTAACTTTGATGAGAGGGACGACTCGATGGATGCATACATCAAGCGTTTCGAAGGTCACGCCGCTGATTGCGGGTGGGAAAGATCAAAGTGGGCACTCGCTCTTAGTGCATTGTTAAAGGGTAGGGCATTAACTATCTACCACAGTCTGGGTCCGCACCAGCGCGGAGATTACGAGGCATTGACAACAGCGCTGCTGAACGGTTTTGGCATAACTGCAGACCGGATGCTAGAGAATTTCCGTAGGGCTCAATTGCAAAAAGGTGAGACATATGTGCTCATGTTACAGCGGTTAGAATCGAATCTAAACCGTTACTGTGAACTCATGGAGACTGCTCCTGGGAGCATGGAGTTCTATCAACTGATGATTCGTGAACAGTTCTTAGAAGCATGCGAATCGTCTCTGCGTGTCAAGCTCAAAGAGCAAGAAATTGTGTCAAATCTGTCTATGGCCAAGCAAGCTGATCTGTGGGCTGGGGCCAGGAGACAGGTGAAAGGGGTGAAGCCGCACGAGAAGCATCATGCTACAGGTATTGGCGATAGAGCTAAGCTTAAGACTGGTGTGTCGGGGGAGCAGGGAAACTCCTCCACAAGCATGTGCACAAGTGCTACACCTGTGGTAAGCCAGGTCATCGTGCAGCTGATTGCAAGGTAAAACCGAAATCAGTTACATAGCAGGTGTGAGCTCAAGTGGTAAGAAACATCCCAACGTCAGAAAGGATCCACTAGCTTGGACCCTTGAGGTGGTGGACGGAAATGTTAACGGAAAATCGCGCGAAAATCTTCCGTGACAAAGGCGCCACTACTCACATGGTAAGAAAGAGCCTAGTACAGCCAGGATCTGAGACAGGTAGACATGTCTATGTCAAATTCCCAAATGGCTATACTAAAGAGATGGTGGAGGTGTATGTGTGGGTCGACACACCTTACATCAAAGGTAAAATCCGTGCCGTTCAACAGGAACGTGCTGTATATGGACTTTTATTGGGAAATGTTCCGGGAGTCTCTGATTGCCCAAGTCCGCCTCAAAGAAAACGGGGGAGAGTAGGCGCGCAGCTGCCGTCGGTCAGCTGATCCAAGGGCGACTCGCTCGGGGATGACGTCACAGGGAGTGACCACACCCTCACCCAGTTGAAGTATAAGGAGAGAAAGCAAAAGAACGCACATGCTCCAACGCTACGAGGACCCTCCTGCAGATGGATCCAACAAGCCGAAGAAGCATGTAAGACGAAAAAACAGGAGAGGACCACGGGTCGACATCGACAGAGCTGATCGACAACCCACTGCTCTCAGCCGTAGGTGCTGACTGGTTGAGTAGGTCAGGGGTGATTAACGAGACGTCGAACGAGGGAGACATGAGCGAGAAAACGCAACGCGCATCACCGGACACTGGTTCCCAGTGTGTCTCTGATGTTTCAGGCATGACACAGGTGGAGAGAGGCAGTGGACAGACCAGCGCCACTCAGGGTTTCGAGGCGTTGAGCCGACCCAGACCTGGAGCTACGTCCGACCACAGTGCCTGCTCAAGACCTGAACAGATAGCCACATGTGATCCGGTGACTGAAGAAATTCCTCACTTACCAGAAGGAATAGTCTAGACGAGGCCCCGCCTCGCCTAGCTGTATAGAAAACGGGGTCCGCTGGACCCGGCCGCGCAAAGTGCACTCATTTGTGTGCACGTTGTGTGCACGTTGTCAGCGGTTTGAGTTGGAACGAGCGCCACGCTGTGGAGCTCGATCTTTGTTGGGGGGTGATGTGGGAGTATGTCTCCCAAGATGCTCCCACAGCTGACTTGAATGGGCATTGCAGTGCACAGATCTTCGTGCACAAACCTATCTCTCTTAATCCTGGATAGTTTCTGGCATGTTGGGTATCTCCAGAATGCCCACTTAACCAGGAACACTGTTAAAATACGTAGGCCGCCGTATGTCTAGGCAGGAAGTAGATACAGGGAGCTAAGTATACTTGCTACCAAAGGGTCAGTGAGTACATGGCTGGTGCCCGCTGAGACAGAGGGGAAGGCGCCAGCAGCGTCTGACCTCTGGGGTCAACCGGCGCGATGCGGAATAACAGCTATGACGTGTTCATGACGTCACTCCTGCTACTGCTCATCGAACGAGCTAATATGATTGGTTCCCGCTCATTTGCTGCAATGCTATTGGTCAAATTGTAACTCCTTTTGTGTTGTGTGCCACGAGATGCCCGGCACCCTTGCAAACTCATTCACGTGAGAGAGACCATACGAAGAGGACGTGTTCTGTTCTACCGGCCAATAGACTGATCACCGTCTATCCCTCACCGTCAAGTTAACTCAGCGTCTTTGCGATATACCACACACTCGCCAGAATCACGAGTGGGAAATATTGTTTAGAAGCCTAAAGTGACAAATCTCCAGAGCGAAACAGACTGGTATCAGGTAACCCCTGGTGACAAAGATCGTCGTGAGTGACCTAGAGTGAACTAAGGCAGTGCCGCCGCCTAAGTAATCTGTGTGTGCATTACCACAGTGTACCTGTCACAGTGTACAGGTAGTGCATCGTACCGCCGCCAGCCGCCGCATCGAGCGCCGCGCCGCCCGCCGCCGCCCTAGCTCCTACGTGACGTCACCACCTAGCACCGTCAGTGCCAGTGTGTGCGCGTGTGTCTGTCTGTTAAGCATACAGCACACGCCCTACTCACGAAATCATCTCAAGATACTGCGAGTACCCTCCGTGTCTACGAGCGAAACCAGCTATCAGGCCACCTACGAGTGCTTGTATAAACGAGTCTGAGTGAGTGCGTAAGGAAAGGTACCTTATCTGTAAGTACAAGATCTTGTCATTGTTTATTGTGTCTGTGTTGATCTGAGGGATCAACCACAGTTCTCACCTTCTTATACCTGTCGCAGGTTATAGGTGAATCGACGGTGAATGCGTGTTTATCTGTGTGGTATCACAGCATTTCACTCGTCTGTGGATGTGAGCTTCACATACACACCACACATTAGTTATTGTGTGATATTATTGTGTTTATTGCATATCATCATTACCGAGTATCCGGTTGGAACTTGTGATCCCTTTGCATACCGGCAGTTAGGTTGCCGTGTTAATGATTGGCTGTCAACTGTGTTAAGTTAGGTGTTTCTCCACGAGTGGATACGAGTCGATTAGCCAGACGTCAAGAGTCTCGCTAATGCAACCATAGCTTTGCTGACGCCAATCGAAAGTAAATCAAGCACCCTGTGTATTAGTAGTTAAGTTAAAAATAAACTACTGTTAAGCTTTATGCGGTGTTTCCGTTGAACCACTTCTGAATACTGCCAATATTACTCAAGCCTTCAGCTCTAAGTGTCTTCAACACCGAGTTGCCTGTAAGTCACTAAAACTATAAATTTGATGAGGACCCTAGGAGTCCCTTAAAGTGTTACATCATTGAGGAGATTCCAACGACCAACGTGGAGCAGGACCAGGTGAGGCTAGTCTGAGAAGAGACCCACAAGGACTCTAACTCGACCTTGCTCCAGGCCCTGTACGGTTGCTCTCGTATTTCTATTTTGCTAATTCCGACAGCTTCGTGAAGCGTCTGCCACATGTACATTGGCGACGTACGCATTGCAGTCGTG
>WNGS01165523.1:4288668-4309629 GCA_020271785.1 Procambarus virginalis
TGATGTCCAAATAAGGCCATCACACACCCATCCTCATCCTTTCCCCCCTCCTCATTCTCCCCCTGTCTGTACCACAAGACTCCACACACATTTACACAATGCACAACTTACTTTCTGCTGTAAGCGTCTGTAGAGCTGGGTTGGGTCACAGTTCAATTGCCAAGGCCTCAGCGGCGCGACTTGGCGACGAGAGAACTTGAAGCTGACTGACTGAAGCCAAGTCTGGCTGTTCAGCAGCCGGCCCGCTGGGGATTGGCAGGCTGGCACACTATTCCTGAGTGAGGTGGGCGGAGCCAACGTGCGGACGTCGCTGTAGGTGGCGGGAGCTTCTGGGAGCACTTCTGTTCTCGGTGGCTGCTGGCTGGAGACTTATGCCTGAAGGAGACTCCTCCCCCAATACCAGACACAAACCATCACTCGGGAAGATGGTGATGCTCCTTTTGAGGGGTCTTCTACAAAACAACCCTCATTTGCAGAATTGTTTAAAAAGAGCCCTGAAACTAGGTCTGCAGTTAGGGAAGTTGCCATGGAAGTGGCTTCTTCTCAGGAAACGACTAGATGTACTAGTCAGCTGACAGCGAAAGAGAGCAGTAGTAATAATAGGCAATAAGGATCAAACAGGGACCAGTCCAAGGGAGAGGAGAGACAAGGACAAAATTGAAGTTAACGAGATCCTTAAAGGGGTAAAGATGGAGAGGGCTGACCAAAATATTGAAAAGGTTTTCAGGATCAGACGGTACAACAAGGACAGAGACTGACTGATAAAGGTGGTATTCATGATCGAGAGAACAAGAGGACTTGTTAGCAAAGAAGAGCAGACTAGCATTTGTGCAGAAATTCAAAAAGTATTCCTACAGAGGGATATGATAAGGGGGACGAGAGAATGAGGGCAGCAGCCACGAGGAGGGAGCGCAAGGAGAGAGAAAGGAATCAGGGTGTCACAGCCCCGAGCCCAACAATCCCAGAGGGGAGTGGGGAACCCTCCACAAGCAGCTCAAAAGACATAGCGAGAGTAGCACCACCTCCATCTGCCACCCAATAGATATCCTACTTGCCCATCCCCTGGTTCCCAAGGTGCCCACCTAGGGCATCCTCCCTCAACTTCCCCTCTCCCAGGATCTCCCTTCTCCCCCATCCCCCCAAGCCCTCCTTAATCCCCATGCCCTCCCTTTTCCCCCACCCCAAGTCCTCCAGTATCCCCCACTCCCCTGAGCCCTCCCTTCTTCCTCATCCCCCTCGGCACTCCCTTTCCCCCCCCAAACTCCCCCCCAGCCCTCCTTCCTCTTCTGCCCCCCCAAGCCCCCCATTCCCCCATCCCCCCTAGCCCTCCTCCCATACCACCCCAAGTCTCACCCACTCCTCAAGCCTCCTTCTCTCACCCGCCCCCCAGCCTCCCCCGCCCCCCAGCCTCCCCCACCTCCCCACCCCCAAAGCCCTCTTTTCTTCCCTACCCCCCAAGCCCTCCCTCCTACACCACCATCCCCATACCAGATCTGCCCAGCTCCTGCACACCCCATATCCCCCTCCATAGGCCCTCCCATCCCGGTCTCCATTTATCTGCTTCAGGGGAAGCAATAGGATCTGAGAAAGGATAGAAGAGTCAATTTCAGGGTGATGTACTCGAACATAGATGAGATCACAAGCAAGGTAAGTGAACTAAGGGAAAGAGCACAAGAAATGAACCCAGATGTAATTGGGCTCACAGAAATGAAACACTCAGGAATCATAACGAGTGCAGTGTTTCCCCAGGACTACACTGTAATAAGGAAAGAAAGGGAAAGAAGGGGAGGAGGTGGAGTGGCCCTAATAATGGGAAGGAATAGAGTTTCAAGGAGATGGTTATCCTGGGCTGTGAGGGATTTAGACTACATAACAGACACCATGACAATGAGAGGACCAAAAGTAGTAGCAGCAGTGATATATAACCATCCACCAAATGACAGAAGACCCAAACGAGAGTATGACAACAACAACATGGCAGTTAACACTATAATTGAGAGGGCAACCTGTAGAAATAGATCCCATCTGCTCATCAAGGGGGACTTCAAGCATGGAAGGATAGACTGGGAGAACGGCATGGACGAGAGGAAACATAGAGAGCCAAACTAATGGAGGTGGCGACATGAAACTTTTTATTCCAGCATGTCTGGGAACCCACAAGGATGAGAGGAAACAATGAATCAGCGAGACTCGACCTAGTCTTCACTCTGAACGACTCTGACATAAGGGAAATCGGTTTCGAGGCCCCAGTAGGGATGAGCGACCACAGTGTACTGGTGTTTGAGTATCTTCTTGAAGAAGGGTTATTGAACTCGAGGAGGGATACTGAAAACAAAAGGCTGGCATTACGAAAGGGAAACTATGAGGAGATAAGAAAATTCCTAACATATATAACATGGGAAACACAGCTCAGGGAAAAGACGGTTCAAGACATGATGGACCACATGACACAGAAGTGCAAGGAAGCGGCAAACAAGTTTGACCCAGTCCAAAAGGAAAACAATGTAATGATGATGAGAAACCCATGGTTTAATCAGAGATGTAGGCTAGCTAACCAGCAAAGTAAAAGGGCCTGAAGACACTATAAATAACAGGACAATTGTGAGCAGAGAAAGATAGCAGAGTGTCAGGAATGAATGTCAGATTGAGAAGAGCGGCAGAAAGAAAATAAGAAAATGACATCGCAAGCACGGCAAAGACTCAACCTAAATTGCTGCACAGCTACATCAGGAGAAAAACAACAGTAAATGATCTAGTAATGAAATTTAGGATAGAGGCAGACGGATTCACAAACAAACGAACGACAAGGAAGTGCGCGAGGAACTGAATAATAAATTCCAGGAAGTCTTCACTTTAGAGCAAGGGGAACTTCTAGAGATAAAAGAGGGAATAGTTAACCAGGAACCACTAGAAGAGTTTGAGATTACCAGTGGGGAAGTAAGGAAGCTTTTACTAGAATTGGATGAGACAAAGGCTATAGATCCAGATGGAATCTCCTCCTTGGATACTTAAGGAAGGAGCTGAAGTACTGTGCCTGCCACTCTCTATAGTGTACAACAAATCTCTGGTAACAGGAAAACTGCCAAGAAATTGGAAAGCGTCTAATACAGGCCAGTGTCCCTAACCTGCATACCATGTAAGCTGGAGGGAAATAACTTTGTAACACAGCATCAACATGGGTTCAAGGATGGCAGGTCCTGCCTCACAGGATTAATTGACTTCTACGACCAGGCAACAAAGATCAGGCAAGAGAGAGGTGGGTAGACTGCATATTTTTAGATTGACAGAAAGCCTTTGACACAGTACCACTCAAGAGACTATTGAAAAAGCTGGAGGTGCAGGCTGGAGTGAAAGGGAAGGTACTCCATTGCATACAGGAGTACCTAGGAAACATAAGACCGCGAGTCGCTCTGTGGGGTGAGGTCTCAGATTGGCGAGATGTCACCAGCGGAGTCCCGCAGGGTACAGTCCTTGGACCTATACTGTTTCTGATATATGTAAATGATCTCCCAGACGATATAGACTCGTTTCTTTTACTGTTTGCTGATGATGCAAAAATTATGAGGCGGATTGAAACAGAGGATGATAGTAGGAGGCTACAAGATGACCTAGACAGACTGAATGAATGGTCCAACAAATGGCTACTACAGTTCAACCTGAGTAAATGCAAAGTAATGAAACTAGGCGGTGGAAACAGGAGGCCAGACACAGGACACAGAATAGGAGATGAAGTACTTCATGAAACAGACAGAGAGAAAGATCTAGGAGTTGATATCACACCAAACCTGTCTCCTGAAACCCAGATAAAAAGAATTGCGTCTGCGGCATATGTGAGGCTGGCTAACATCAAAACACCCTTCAGGAACCTGTGTAAGGAATCATTCAGAATCTTGTATACCACATATATAAGACCAATCCTGGAGTATGCGACCCCAGCATGGAGCCGTACCTTGTCAAGCACAAGGCGAAGCTTGAAAAAGTTCAGAGATATGCCACTAGGCTAGTCCCAGAACTAAGAGGCATGAGTTACGATGAAAGGCTGCGGGAAATGCACCTCACGACACTGGAAGACAGAAGAGTAAGGAAAAACATGATCACTACCTACAAAATCTTCAGGTGAATTGACAGCGTTGACAAGGATACACTGTTTAACACTGGTGGTACGCGAACAAGGGACATTGGTGGAAACTGAGTACTCAAATGAGCCACAGGGACGTTAGAAAGAACCTTTTCAGTGTCAGAGTAGTTAACAGGTGGAATGCATTAGGAAGTGATGTGGTGGAGGCTGACTCCATACACAGTTTCAAATGTAGATATGATAGAGCCCAGAAGGCTCAGGAATCTGTACACCAGTTGACTGACGGTTGAGAGGGGGGACCAAAGAGTCAAAGCTCAATCCCCGCAAGTACAAATAGGTGAGTACATGCGCACTTACACATTGTGGATTCAGACAATCATAGGCGATTTCAACCATGGAAAGATAGACTGGAGAAAAGGGGACCCACATGAAGGTAAAGATACATGGAAAGCTAAACTCTTTGAAGTGACAACAAAGAACTTTGAGTCAACATGTCAAGGGACCACAAGAATGAGAGGGAATGACGAACAAGCTAGACTCGACCTGATATTCACCTTGAATGACTGAGATATAAGGGAAGTCAAATTTGAAGCCCCCATAGGAATGAGTGACAACAGTGTATTGACAATTGAGTATCTTGTAGAGGTAGGCATAACTTATCTAAGGATTGGATTGGAAGGGAATAGACTAAATTACAGAAGAGGAAAATATGACGCGATGGGGAACTTCCTAAGGGGAATACCATGGGAAACAGAATTAAGAGAAAAGACTTTACAGGATATAATGGATTTTGTCACCCAGAAGTGCCAGGAAGCTGCAGACCAGTTTATCCCAGCCCAAGAAGAGAAAAGTGAAAAGCACCAGAAGAATCCATGGTTCAATTAGGAATGTGTGGCAGCGAAGCATTTGAGTAAAGGAACATGAAGAAACAACAAAACACAGGAGAGCAGGGAGAGATACCAGAGGGCCAGAAATGAGTACCTCAGATTGAGGAGAGAAGCGGAGAGACACTATGAAAATGACATCGCAAGTAAAGATAAAACCCAAACAAAACTGCTCCACAGCTACATCAGGAGGAAAGGAGCAGTGAAGGAACAAGTGAAGAAACTGAGAAAAGGGAAGAACATATACACAGAGAACGACAAGATGGTGTATGAAGAACTGAACAAGAGATTCCAGGAAGTCTTCACAATAGAAGAAGGAGAAGGCCCTATACTAAATGAGGAGGCAAACCAAGCAACCTTGGAGGAATTTGACCTCACCAGTGAAGAGGTCAAAAGGAATCTGTTAGAGCTGAAAGTGACAAAGGCAGTTAGGCCTAACAGAATCTCACCTTGGATACTGAAAGAAGGTGCAGAGGCACTAAATTTGCCACTCTGAAGGGTGTATAACAGGTCACTGGAAACAGGAGACCTACCGGAAAGCTGGAAGACAGCTACTGTAGTCCCATTATACTTCAAGGGTGTAGTATATACTTGTGACAGGCAAGAGGCACTGAACAACAGACCAGTTTCCCTAACTTGTATACAATACAAGGTGATGGAAGAGATCGTGAGGAAAAGGCTCGTAGATCATCTGAAAGGAAAGCGCTTAGTAACATCACCAGCTAGGGTTCAGAGATGGTAAATCGTGCCTCACAGGTTTAAGAGCTATGGCCAAGCAACACAAATTAGGCAAGAAACGGAAGGATGGGCAGACTGCATTTTCTTGGACTGACAGAAAGCCTTTATTACAGTACCTCACAAAAGGCTGTTACAAAAGTTGGAGCAACAGGCTGGAGTAAAAGATAAGGTACTCCAGTGGATAAGGGAGTATCTAAGCAACAGGAAACAGCAAGTAACTGTAAGGGGGAGGCATCAGAGTGGCGAGATGTCACCAGCGGAAACCCACAGGGCTCTGTAATTGGACCCATCCTGTTTCTAATATATGTAAACGACCTTCCAAAGTGTATAAACTCATTCCTCTCAATGATTGCTGATGATGCAAAAACTATGAGAAGAATAAAATCAGATGACGATAGACATAGACTACAGGACGACCTGAATAAACTGGTGGAATGGTCTGGTAAATGGCTACTAAAGTTCAACTCAGGAAAGTGTAAAGTAATGAAATTTGGCGAAAGGAACAGAAGTTTGAATACAATGAACATTCTGGGATGTGATATCCTGCACGAGTCAAATAAAGGGAAAGATCTGGAGATTGAAATGC
The DNA here is from genome assembly GCA_020271785.1 of Procambarus virginalis. NCBI lineage: Eukaryota > Metazoa > Arthropoda > Malacostraca > Decapoda > Cambaridae > Procambarus > Procambarus virginalis. Next base: position 4,294,955 of record WNGS01165523.1, read on the forward strand.
CGCTGATATCATCAGCGGCATATGCTAAACTGGCTAACATAAGAACTGCCTTTAGAAACTTGTATATGGAATCGTTCAGGACCTTGTATACCACTTATGTAAGACCAATCCTGGAGTATGCAGCTCCAGCCTGGAGTCCATACCTAGCTAAACACAATACAAAGTTAGAGAAGATTCAGAGGTATGCCACCAAACTGGTCCCGGAACTGAGAGGTATAAGCTACCAGGAAAGGCTAAGGGAGCTGAACCTCACATCCCTGGAAAACAGAAGAGTAAGGGGAGACATGATAACTACCTACAATACTCTCAGGTGAAACGACAGGGTGATCAAAGACAAACTCTTTAGCACGGGTGGAACACGAACAAGGGGACACAGGTGGAACTATAATACCCAGATGAGCCACAGAGACATTTGAAAGAATTTTTTCAGTGTCAAAGTAGTTAACAAAGGGAATGCATTAAGTAGTGATGTGGTGGAGGCAGACTCAATGCACAGTTTCAAATGTGGATTTGATAGAGCCCAATTGGCTCAGGAATCTGTACACCAGTTGATTGACAGTTGAGAGGCGGGACCGAAGAGTCAGAGCTCAACCCCCGCAAGCACAACTAGGTGAGTAGATGAACACACACACACACACTCCCACACCGGTGGTGGGGTGGGGCTGGTATTTGAGTGGACAGCACGCTTAATACGTAATCATGTGGACCGAGCTTTGATGTCCTGGGCTGGCAGAAACAAATGGGCAGAGATTGTTTCACCCTGATGCTCCTGTTTCCTAGCAGTAAATAGGTACCTTGGAGTTAGTAAGCTGTCACGAGCTGCTTCCTGGTGTGTGTGTGTGTGCGTGTGCGTGTGTGTGTGTATGTGTGTGTGGTGTGGAAAAAAATTAGTAGTAGTAGTAGTAGTAGAAACAGTTGATTGACAGTTGAAAGGCGGGCCAAAAGAGTAGAGTCAACCCTCGCAAGCACAACTAGGTGAATACATGCACACACGCTTGCACACAAGCCCAATAGGCTCAGGAACCTGTACACCTGTTGGTTGATGGTTGAGAGGCAGGACCAAAGAGCCTGAGCTCAACCCCCGCAAGCACAATTAGGTGAGTACACATGCACACACACGCACTCTCGCTCGCGCAAAGTATGTATATATCACATGGAGTATATCACATGGAGGAACTTTCGTAATAACAGAACACCAGAAAGTAGAGAGAGATACCAGAGAACCAGGAACGAGTATGTCAGTGTGAGAAGAGCAGCTGAGAAAAGGTATGAAAATGATATAGCTAACAAAGCCAAGACTGAACCAAAGCTACTACACAGTCACATCAGGAGGAAGACAACAGTGAAGGAACAGGTGATTAAACTTAGGGTGGGCGAGGACAGGTACACAGAGAATGACAAAGAGGTGTGTGAAGAACTCAACAAAAGGTTCCAGGAGGTCTTTACAATAGAACAGGGAGATATCACGGCGCTGGGAGAGGTGGCAGCAAACCAGGTGACCTTGGATAGGTTCGAAATTACAAGAGATGAGGTCAAAAAGCACCTATTGGAGCTGGATGTGAGAAAAGCTGTTGGGCCGGATGGAATCTCGCCATGGGTATTGAAAGAGTGTGCAGGAGCACTTTGCTTACCACTCTCCATAGTGTATAGTAAGTCACTGGAAACGGGGGACCTACCAGAAATATGGAAGACTGCTAATGTAGTACCAATATACAAAAAGGGTGACAGACAAGAGGCACTGAACTACAGGCCAGTGTCCTTAACTTGTATACCATGCAAGGTGATGGAGAAGATTGTGAGAAAAAACCTAGTAACACATCTGGAGAGAAGAGACTTCGTGACAACCCATCAACATGGGTTCAGGGAGGGTAAATCTTGCCTTACAGGATTGATAGAATTCTACGATCAGGTGACAAGAATTAAGCAAGAAAGAGAAGGGTGGGCGGACTGCATTTTTTTGGACTGTCGGAAAGCCTTTGACACAGTACCCCATAAAAGGTTGATGCATAAGCTGGAGAAACAGGCAGGAGTAACAGGTAGGGCGCTCCAGTGGATAAGGGAGTACCTAAGCAATAGGAAACAGAGAGTTACAGTGAGGGGTGAGACCTCAGACTGGCGTGAAGTCACCAGTGGAGTCCCACAGGGCTCTGTACTTGGACCTATCCTGTTTCTGATATACGTAAATGATCTCCCAGAGGGTATAGACTCATTCCTCTCAATGTTTGCTGACGACGCCAAAATTATGAGAAGGATTAAGACAGAGGAGGACAGCTTGAGACTTCAAGAAGACCTGGACAAGCTGCAGGAATGGTCGAACAAATGGCTGTTAGAGTTTAACCCAAGCAAATGTAATGTAATGAAGATAGGGGTAGGAAGCAGGAGACCAGATACAAGGTATCATTTGGGAGATGAAATACTTCAAGAGTCAGAGAGAGAGAAAGACCTGGGGGTTGATATCACGCCAGACCTGTCCCCTGAAGCTCATATCAAGAGGATAACATCAGCAGCATATGCCAGGTTGGCTAACATAAGAACGGCCTTTAGAAACTTGTGTAAGGAATCTTTCAGAACATTATATACCACATATGTCAGACCAATCCTGGAGTATGCGGCTCCAGCATGGAGTCCCTATCTAGTCAAGCATAAGACTAAACTGGAAAAGGTTCAAAGGTTTGCCACCAGACTAGTACCCGAGCTGAGAGGTATGAGCTACGAGGAGCGACTGCAGGAATTAAACCTCACTTCGTTGGAAGACAGAAGAGTTAGGGGGGACATGATCACCACATTCAAGATTCTCAGGGGAATCGACAGGGTTGATAAAGACAGGCTGTTTAACACAAGGGGCACACGCACTAGGGGACACAGGTGGAAACTGAGTGCCCAAATGAGCCACAGAGATATTAGAAAGAACTTTTTTAGTGTCAGAGTGGTTGACAAATGGAATGCATTAGGAAGCGATGTGGTGGAGGCTGACTCCATACACAGTTTCAAATGTAGATATGATAGAGCCCATTAGGCTCAGGAAACTGTACACCTGTTGATTGACGGTTGAGAGGCGGGACCAAAGAGCCAGAGCTCAACCCCCGCAAGCACAACTAGGTGAGTACAAATAGGTGAGTACACACACGCTCACACACACACGTGCGAGTACTTGTCAATGGATAAGGAACTACCTAACGGGAAGGAGCCAGAGTGTTACGGTAAAGGTCGAGAAGTCGGACTGGTGAACAGTAACGAGCAGAGTACCTCAGGGATCGGTGCTCGGACCAATTCTGTTTCTAATATATGTTACCGACATTTTTTACAGGAGTAGAGTCCTACATGTCGATGTTCGCGGATGATGCAAAGTTCATGAGAAGAGCAGGAACAGATGAGGATTGTAAGATCCTCCAAGAGGACTTGAACAGGTTGCAGATATGGTCAGAGAAATGGCTACTGAAGTTCTACACGAACAAATGTAAAGTTATGGAAATGGGACTAGGTGATTAGGAGACCAAAGGGACAGTACACAAAGAAGGGGAACTGCCTACCTGTGACGATGCGAGAAAAAGACCTGAGCGTGGATGTAACACCTAATCTATCTCCTGAGGCACATATAAATAGGATAACGACAGCAGCATACTCTACACTGGCAAAAGTGAGAACATCATTCAAAAACCCAAGTAAGGTGGCATTTAGGGCGCTTTACACTGCCTATGTGAGGCTAGTCTTAGAGTATGCCGCCTCATCATGGAGTTCCCATCTGAAGAAACACATTAGGAAGCTGGAAAAGGTTCAGAAGTTTGCAACGAGACTCATCCCAGGGTTACAAGGGATAGGGTATGAAGAGCGCCTGAAGGAACTGAGCCTTACGACACTAGAAAAGAGAAGGGAGAGGGGGGATATGATAAGAACGTATAAAATATCCAGGGGAATTGAAAGAGTGAACATAGACGAAATGTTCACACAGAATAGTAACAGAACGACGGGAGATGGGTGGAAGCTGGAAACTCAGATGAATAACAGAGATGTTAGGAAGTTGTCTTTTAGCATGAGAGTAGTGGAAAAATGGAATGCACTGTAGGAGCAGGTTGTGGAAGCAAATTCTATTCATAATTTTAAAACTAGGTATGATAGGGAACTAGGACCAGAGTCATTGCTGTAAACAACCGATGGCTCGAAAGGCGGGACCCAAGAGTCAATGTTCGATCCTGCAGACACAAATAGGTGAGTACACACACGGACACAGACACACACTCATGCTCGCTCACATACACAAACACACGCACTCACTCACACACACACACACACACACACACACACACACACACGCGCGCGCGCTCTCAAGCTCGCACACACATACACGGTGGCAATAACATCGGCAGCATATGCAAGGCTGGTTAACATCAGAACTGCTATCAGAAACCTGTGTAAGGAATCTTCCGAACCTTGTATATTATGTAAGACCAGTCCTGGAGTATGTGGCCCCAGCATTTATGTTTATAGTTGTCTTTAATGGTTTAATAACGTCAGAAAGACTTATTTAAATCAATAATTACACTGTTACCTTTGTGCCACCATTTAAGAACGTTCACAAACGTTGTGTGTTTGCTGGGTAACCGCTGCATGACACCCCAGTCAACTCACAGTACTAACACTGCACATAATACAAAATACACGCCAACAGAACGGAAATGCTTTATGCATATTATACGACCCGGGAACATACATAGATGTTCACTACATAAAACATATTATCATGCATAAATACACAAGTAAGAATAAAGAGCCACCAACCTCCACCTGAGTTGGTAACTCTGACACACAGAAGAGGGGGGAGGGAATGACGGTAGCATCGCCGGCCGACAAACAAGCAGTTAACAAACACTAATAACACATCATAATATACAATAATAATATACATAAGAATAACATTCAATAGCATACACATGTATATAAGGATATTACAATACAAATGGCCAACATTTAAATGGTAATAAAGGTACATCTGACAATTACGTTTTGACCGCAGCATATCCAGTCAGAACTGGTTATGCTGGGTTATAACACTTATGTTAAGAAAACTTAGACAACAGAACATATATTCAACATTGCGAGGATGAATCAAAGATATGTCCTCAAAAACTTGAGGCAGCTTAGGCTGGCATCTGTGAATCATGGTTTGGTTACGTTATGTTATGTTACTTTAGGTTAGGTTACCCTAATTTAGGTTAGGTTAAGTTACATGACACTAGGTTAGGTTACATTACTTTAGGTTAGGTTACGTTACGTTATGTTACTTTAGGTTAGGTTTCATTACATTACTTTATTATAGGTTACGTTACATTACTTTAGGTTGGGTTATCTTACATTACTTTAGTTTAGGTTACGGTATTTTACTTTATTTTAGGTTACGTTATTTTACTTTAGGTTAAGATAACTAATGTTACGTTGCGTTACTTTGTTATGTTACGTTACATTACTTTAGGTTTGGTTAGGTTATGTTACGTTACTTTAGGTTAGTTAGGTTACATTATATTTCTTTAGGTTAGGTTACATTATGTTACAAACGTAAAACGTAACGTATATTGGTTAATGTAACCAAAAGTAACGTAACCCAACCTGTTACATTTCATTACTGAGGTTAGTTAGGTTATATTATGTTGCTTTTAATTAGGATACGTTACATTACATTAGGTTAGGACATGTTAGGTTTCTTAAGGTTAGGTTAGGTTACATTATGTTACTTTAGGTTAGGTTAGACAACATAAGCAAACCAACTAATGCATAGCTGAATAAAAACATTAAATATCTTATTACCAATGTTTAAAAAGAAATGATTCAGGTTATGAACATATCATCGTTTTTGTCTTAGTTGGATAATTTCAACATGTATCTCTTGAAGTAAGATCGCTTTTAATTATAATTTTTGAGAAAGAGAGGTGGATTTGGCAATATACACATCATTCAGCTAACGTCTAGTAACTCTGTTATAATTTATCAGGCTTAAAACCCTACAATTTTTATCAATAAACCGCAGCTGATAAATCCCCAAACAATTTAGTTAATATAAGTTAATACAAGTCGTACTACATCGATTTTGGTTTCTCATCATAATTTTATTTCCTCCCTATTATAATGACAATACAATTTTTTTAAAACGGTTCTGTTGAGTCATAATTATGTCTAAATTATTTATTTATGATGGACAATGGAGGCCCCATGCATGAGCTTCTGGGCACTCCACTTGTCACATTGCTGGAAGTGCACAACAGCTATGCTGAGCTTTGCTCAGGCTACACTGAGCAATGTCACAGCTGTAGAGAACTACATCACAGCTACACTGGACAGCATCACGGCTGCAGTGAATGTAGCTACAGATACACAGAAACCTGCCACAAATGCACTACACAAAGCCGCATGCAATAGACAATAACTAATTTCTGATTGCTGGTAATTTTATCTATTAGCCGGGTACATTAGATCCAGAGAGCCTGTCGGCCGAGCGGACAGCACACTGGACGTGTGATCCTGTGGTCCTGGTTTCGATCCCAGGCGCCGGCGAGAAACAATGGGCAGAGTTTCTTTCACCCTATGTTCCTGTTACCTAGCAGTAAAATAGGTACCTGGATGTTAGTCAGCTGTCACGGGCTGCTTCCTGGGGGTGGAGGCCTGATCGAGTACCGGGCCGCAGGGACACTGAAGCCCCCGAAATCATCTCAAGATAATCTCAAGATAACCAGGTGCAAGTCTTGTCTTCTTAGCACCAGCGGATCTTCCTAATACGATCGGAATTCTGCATTAGTTAAAATAGTATGTTCTTCAGCATGATAGTTTTGGTGTGATAAAAGCGTAAATTATTGTATCTTTCGACTCTGATTTTGAAGAATTAAAAACTTATTTATACTGTTAAATTAAGAAGTGTGTGAAAGAACCAATTACGGCTCTTTATACTTTATACTTAATTGTGTAAGTCACAGTGTAATTAACAATAGCAACTGCTAAAGGTGTTTCTGGACAGGTTTGGTGCATGATTGGCGGGTTTCTTATACTATCATCGACGATGATGGCGGTAACGTGGAGTTTAGCACCTTCTGCTGCTCAAAACAAAAGAGTGAGTGTTGGAACTGCTGTAGTGACTGCTCTCAAGACAGCTGTTAATGTGGGTAAGTCTCTCATATATTGTACCTCCTCTCAAAACTCATCACTTAGTCATGAAGGATCGCACATTAACCCAAATACTTTCATACTACATTTTCTCTTATTGTTTTTTAGCTGAAAAGAAAACTGCGTAGGAATAGTTCTTATTTATCCCGCTAAGATTGAACCCATTCGTGACTATTAAGAAACTCCCTGCAACAATGACTTCACCCTATCCTTCGGCGCTCCCTACGATTAACGGGTTTGGTAAAGTGTAGATTGAGGTGTACTCACACTTATAAATGTCTAGATTTTACTTTGTTTGTACAACATAACAGAACACAGAATCCGTGAAGGTGATTTCCTTCATGGACACAGTGTCTCCACAGGACACACACGCACATCACTCCCTCAGTTACTCATTTAGTACAGTGCGACCATGTCCCCCCCCCCCAGGATATGACTTTTCTAACCATCCTAACCGGAGGGGGAGCCGGTCGGCCGAGCGGACAGCACGCTGGACTTGTGATCCTGTGGTCCTGGGTTCGATCCCAGGCGCCGGCGAGAAACAATGGGCAGAGTTTCTTTCACCCTATGCCCCTGTTACCTAGCAGTAAAATAGGTACCTAGGTGTTAGTCAGCTGTCACGGGCTGCTTCCTGGGGGTGGAAGCCTGGTCGAGGACCGGGCCGCGGGACACTAAAAAGCCCCGAAATCATCTCAAGATAACCTCAAGATAAGATCCTTCTGAAATTATTAACGTCAGAAGGACACAGTGATTTCGCAGCAAGAGCAAGGAAAATTGCTGAAGATGACATGAATAATGAACCAGAGAATAACTGAACTCTCGAGGAACCACCTTGGCAAATTGTAGGAAATGGAAAGGCAAATAAACGAAGAAGAACCGAGGAAACGGCCGAAGAAACCAATTTAGAAGCCATCCAGAACCCAAGAGCAGCACCCAAACCAATGCCAAGGACCATCTTCAAAACCAAAAAAAACAGTAGATAGTCCCACTTATGCTTACATTGCCGTACTGGAAAAAGATCATCCAGGATCAGATCTTAGAGCCAAACTGGACATTAGAGGCAGATATAACATATCCACAGCTAATCCAGATATAATTACAAACCTCAGGAATACAGAAGACCTAGTTGAACTGAAACCAGAGGAAAAAATCACCAAAATGATAGTACAATATTTCCCGGTTGAAGTTCATGCAAACAGACTCTTAGAATGGCCAAATGTCACAAGGGTGGAAAGGTGAAAGCAAAACAATGTAGAAACAAGACTGGTCCTCGTAACAATAAAAGGACCTCGCATCAACACTCTGAATGTTGGGATCTATGGCCAATTCGGTCTAAGGCTGTACAATCCACAACCCATGCACTGTTACAGATATCAACGCTTCGGCCACCATAAAGATGGCTGCAGAGGCCCGGAACAATGTAGAGTATGCAGCGAGCTCCACAACTCCGATATAAGCAAGAATCTGCATAAAGAAGGCAAACAAACGAAAACAAAATGTCCAAACTGCGGGGATACACATCACGCCTGCAGCAAACGATGTCCATGAAGGATAAAAGGAATAAAAGCTTTCGGATTTACCCAGCAATCCAACATCACAACTTCTAGACCACAATCGACCAGACCCTCGGTAAAATGCCAGTGGTACACTCCTCCGCATGTCCGAATAAATGAAGGTACAAATCAGCAACAGACGAATACACCAATTCCTTCAAGTCTAAGCAAGAAGAGGGCCTCCAATAACTGGAGAAAACAAAGCACTACTCCACAAGACAACAACAAGATTAGGGCAGTAAAACGAATATGCCAGCTATTGCCTCCAAGACCTCCCAAGTACGAATGATGATCCCTACATCATCAAATACCCCAGTAGCTGGATGTAGCAAAGATGCTAGGACCCAACCAAGAGTCTCCTTACCCACCAAGAAAAAAGTCTCCACTCCAGTCAAGAAGACAAAAGCCGTCGGGAAAATCCGCACTTTAGAAACTACCGTGGACACAATGGATTCAACTCTAACAGAATAATGGGCAATCTCAAGATTAAACAATGGAATATTCAAGAATTCAAAAACAAAGCACGAACACTCAGCGCAGTGCTTCTCAAGGACAACATTGATATTGCTCTACTTCAAGAAACACTCACCAGGACTGAAATATATATCAATATCACAGAATATCAAGGTTTCCACTGCCCAACTGCACAAGGTGGCACCAGAGGCATTTCAATTCTAACCAGAAATCATATTAATGCCACGGCAATCACAGACCTGCGTAAGTGTGGTGAGAACGTCGAAATTATGGGAGTTAATCTCAATATGAGGAACTCAATACTGTCCATCTTCAGTGTATACAAGAGCCCTAGAGAACACGACATGGATCTCTGCAATGTTTGAAATAGCAGTCACTGCACCTATCATCATCTTGGGTGACTTCAACGCTCATCGTGAATTACTACTTGATTCACCAAGAACCGACGCAATCGGAAGACATATTGAACACCTTTTGGATGAAGTGCCTGAAATCAGTCTGCTTAATTCGGCGCAACAAACCCACACTAGTGGGAGAAGTTGGATCTCACGTTTGTCTCCACCAGTATTTATGAGTTGTGTCACTGGTCAGTTGATCATGTTCTGACCAGTGATCATTTTGCTACAAAAACAGTTATTAATATAGCACTACCTCCCAGATCTTCAGCTCCTGAGCCCGGATGGGACTTTATCAAAGCAGATTGGACGAAGTTTCAGGAATCGCTGGAATCTCTCGGCACTAAAACTACACTCCTCCTGACAACACCGAAGAAATAGAAAAAAATCTAGTAAATGCATTACATAGAGCAGTGAATCACGCCATCCCCAAGAGGAAAACAATTACCCAACAACATAAGGACCATTGGTATTACTGTGATAAGTTCAAAGAGCTACATAACGGACAAAATCGTGCACGAAAGAATTTCAGAAGAAATAGAACCGAAGCTAATCTAGGACTTCTTAGAGCTGTCCGAGATCATGTACATGAAGAAACAGCAAAAATCAGAGAAGAAAAACGGCTCGAGAGGTGCGCCAAACTAAATCAGCATACATCCTTGGGCGACATCTGGAGGCAGATCAACAAGGCCAAATCGCATCCTGCTCCGTCACATCATATTCACCCAGAGCTAGAAGCAAAAAGGCTAGCAAATCTATTTACTTCAAGAGCCAGTTCTACTCAACTTCCTCAAGCATCTCTGACTAACCAACAAAGACTTTAAGCAGCAAGATGGAAAAAATTGATGATGCTTTAGCCTTTCCTGACGAACTAGTCCAACCATTTAATCTGAGAGAACTCAGAAGCGATACAAAGAAAACTAAAAATACAGCTCCAGGTGAGAACAAAATCACTTACAACATGCTAGCCAAGCTAGGAGAAATGGGTGAAGAAGCCTTCTTGAATCTCAACAGAATATGGGTGACAAGAACACGACCACTCTCTTGGAACAGTGCAATTATAGTTCCCATTCCAAAACCTAAAGACCCAGGAAATCCAAAACCAATCTCATTAACAAGCTGTCTCGCCAAAACTGCAGAAAGAATGGCTTTTAATCGAATTGAATGGAAAACCAATCCACTACATCAAAATATGTTTGCTTACAGAAAATATATTGTAACCACAGAATACTTTATCTCCCTCCTAGATCAAAGCAATGACAAACCTGGAATCCTTATTTTTCTAGACCTTGGAAAAGCCTTCGAGTTAACCAGTGCTCCAGCTACACTGTGCTACCTTGTGGATTGTTACAAACCGTACATTAATGCTCGTGACACGTAACAGCGACAACATATGTTAGTCTAGGGACATTTTACGACGCTGAAATCTCAAGGTGTGTCACCAGTATAATCCCATGGTTCGTTCATGCAAGAATTAAAATTAATCACCCCCAAGGAATAATTAATTACACAAACTATAAATTGTAAATTAAAATGATATTTCAGTTAATTATCAGTATTATATATCAATCAACAGATGGGCAATATCACATGTAAATCAAAATAAAATTATGTCTCCACAGTCTAATATACTACAACAGAACAAATATATATATATATATTGTCGGGGTTTCGCGGTTCTCGTTAGTGAAGGGTTAAAGCAAGGTAGACTGGATCTCCTTTCCAGGTGGTTGCCCCGACAATAACCCTTACTCACCGTCGTTCTGCGGGTCTTCCCTCGATCCTCTAGGCTCCACTGCTCGTCTCGGAGAGTACCCCAGTCGATCTCACAACCGGCCTTTAAATTGCAAGATGAGTGGGGGCACAGATCGTTCCCTCAATCTGTGGCCCGCCCCGACACCGAACTCTTACACAGCCTTTAAGGTCGCCAACTGGTGTTTTCAGGTGTCCAGTAACACTGCAGTGGTCAGGTGTAATTGTGGCAAGAGCAATTTCCAGTAATATGGTATCAGGCAGGTCACTCTGCTTTACTTCATTACACGTTCACAAGATAAATGGAGGGGATGATATCAAACACCAAAGAGTTTTGGTATTTTACTTATAAGACAACGAGAAATATATATGCATCAATGTATCAGGAATAATATATGACAACTGCTCCATTCATAGCATAATATTCTGGAGCGCACCAATATGGTAACACCGGCAGCGCCCCGCGTCACCTGTCAGATGTCGGCTGACCGGGACCCTCGCGATCGTGGGAACAGTCTAGTACTTGTTTTCTAATTCTGTCACGATCCCCGTTTATTTAACTTTTTCCAAAACACTATTGAACATTCACATGGCTTACTTATGATTTCACTGGCCTCACGATCAACATCTTATTCACAATACTCTCACAGTGACTTTCCACCGTACCAAAAGATTACTCTGTTCTTAATAATATTTACTGTGAATGCACTCGCTTGATCACTGAACTTTTCTTTATATCTATACTTTCTCTCACAGAGATATCACTGGCAATCACTTCACGTATATGATATTATTCAGTACACAGTCATGTCATATATAAATCAGTAATCAAATTTCAGGCATATATATATAAAATCATGAAGATCAATACACAGGCATTTATATCAATAGATCATAGAGATCAACACACAGGCATTTATATCGATACATTATAGAGATCAACACACGGGCACTTATATCAATAGATTATAGAGATCAATCCACATGCATTTATATCAATAGATTATAGAGATCAATCCACAGGCATTTATATCAATAGATTATAGAGATCAACACACAGGCATTTATATCAATAGATCATAGAGATCAACACACAGGCATTTATATCAATAGATCATAGAGATCAATCCACAGGCATTTATATCAATAGATTCTAGGCTCATAGCCTAACACCAATATCTGGTTTACTACCAATATATATATAATAATAATCACAGGAAATTAATAATAGTCACAGTAAATTCTCTGATGAATCTTGGTGCTTGCACACACCCACACATAGATATATATGTAAACTGATACTGCGAGCGCTCTGGGTAGGCTCACCACATACTGTGCTCTCTGTGACTTAGACTCAAGTGAGACTTGCTCACGACATATAAAATATCCTGACAAGAAAATATATAGCTAACTAAAGGGGAAATGGGAGGGTAACTGTAAACACCTACTTCACCTATCCTAGGATGACAGTTGGGTTGTAGCTCCTGGTCCAGGCTCTCGCCTCGTTCACCATCCAGAAACACAAGCCCACGCCTTAGGATGTCGCGTCTCGCCACTTCTGTACACAGCAGGTCCGTGCTTCCCCTACAGTACGTCGCAGGGTTGAAGTCGGTCTCCTGGCCGTCAACTTTCCTCCCAACTACGGCAGCCAGCCTACGTCTCGGCGGTCGTCGTACGTTTCCCAATTAGTCCTTGTCACTGTACTCCCAGAGGAACTGCCTCTCACCACTACGAAGTCACTGTGAAGTTATCAGCCGTCCCAGACGATACTGCTTAAGCTCCACACGCACAGCACCCGACTTCAGAGCACTTGAAGCTCACTTCACTGTCAATTCCCTCGTCGTCTAGATATATCGCTAGATATTTGGGAAGACTTCTCGACGTGTTGCATCCAACTGTTGACTCGTAGGGTTCCACGAAGGTGGGGTTACTGTCAAACTTGACAGGATCGTCGATCACACGTTCAACCTGGTTGACAAGACGGTCAACCCGGTTCACTCACGGTGGGTTGGCCCGGCCACTAAGCTGTCTCTTATACTGGTGAACTGCCAAGGACGTCACACGTCGATGCCCGGCCCACTTCTTGCAACGCACCTGTCCCTGAGCACTTGTTGCTCAATATTCTGTCAATTCCTTATCTGAGCCACATCTGGGTTGCAGGAAGACCTCACAGAGTGCGTGCCAACAACTGGAGACGCTTACATCCACCGGAGTTCGGTAAATCCGTCACTCTGACAGGATGACCGATCGCGCGTCCTACCTCTCGGACGTGTCGTGAAAGACTGATATCGCCAAGGCGCCACCACGGCTGGACCCCCATGCCTATGTGACGTCACTTTTCCAAAGTCGGTTTTCATTGGCTCCCAGTGCCACGTCGCTGACGGTGACCAATCTGGCGCCACTGACGTCACACAGTTTTGGCGGGAGAACAGACTCGCCAGCGCCATATTGGCTCCCTAAAGGGCCTATCCCACAGGCCAAAATACTATATTTTCGCAAATTTCTCGGCTCTTCGAGAATACTGTTCTCTCCCACATATGTTCAATTGATGCCTGCAATGTAGAGAACGCTCGGGAATAGTGGACATGACTCTTACAGCAGGCGTGGGAGAATTAGAAGGGGGGGAACACCATCACAATATATATATATATATATATATATATATATATATATATATTATATATATATATATATATATATTATATATATATATATATATATATATATATATATATATATATATATCACTAAGAACTCTTTGACCCGGCCAGGATTCGAACCCATGCCGTCCAGGATCACCCCTCCTGGACGGCATGGGTTCGAATCCTGGCCGGGTCAAAGAGTTCTTGTGATATATGGCTTGCGCGTTCATGCAGCTTTCTCACATATATATATATATATATATATATATATTATATATATATATATATATTATATATATATATATATATATATATATATATATATGTCGTACCTAGTAGCCAGAACGCACTTCTCAGCCTACTATGCAAGGCCCGATTTGCCTAATATGCCAAGTTTTCATGAATTAATTGTTTTTCGACTACCTAACCTACCTAACCTAACCTAACCTAACTTTTTCGGCTACCTAACGTAACCTAACCTATAAAGATAGGTTAGGTTAGGTTAGGTAGGGTTGGTTAGGTTCGGTCATATACTACGTTAATTTTAACTCCAATAAAAAAAATTGACTTCATACAAATGAAATGGATAGCTTTATCATTTCATAAGAAAAAATTTGAGAAAATATATTAATTCATGAAAACTTGGCTTATTAGGCAAATCGGGCCTTGCATAGTAGGAGGCTGAGAAGTGCGTTCTGGCTACTAGGTACGAC
>WNGS01165523.1:4314239-4374572 GCA_020271785.1 Procambarus virginalis
CACTATACCAGGCTACACCTTACCACTATACCAGGCTACTACACACAACTATACCGGCCTGCTACAATTGGGTACTACACCAACACCACTATACCAGGCAACAATACCACACCACTATACCAAACCACTACACCAGGGTACTAAACGACACCACTATACTAGTTCTACTACATCCACACCACTACACCAGGGAATTACACCATGCCATCCCAAGGCTACCTACACCACACCACTATACCAGGCGACTACACCACGCCAGGGTACTACATCACACCACTATACCAGGCCTACTACACCACTCTACTACACCAGGTCACTACACCCACACCACTACACCTACCCAGGATACTACATGCCACTATACCAGGATACTTGCACACATTGCCACTATACCAGGCTAGTACACCACGCCACTACACCAGGGGTACTACACCACACCACTATACTAGGCTACTACAGCCACACGACTATTCCAGGCTACTACACCACACAACTATACCAGGTCTACTACAACCACAACAAACACTATACCAGGCAACTACTCCACTCCACGACACCAGGTTACTACACCACACAAACTGATACCAGTCTACTACCCACACCCATTATACCAGGGTAATACACCATACCACTATACCAGGCTAAGACACCACACCACTACCCAATGCTACTACACCACACCACCTATACCGGCCTACTACACCACACAACTATACAAGGCTACTACACAACAACACTATGCAGGGCTACTACCCACACCACTATACCAGGGTAGTTTACCACACCACTATACCAGGCTACTACAGACATGCAACTACACCTGGGTACTACACAACCATCAGTACACCAGGGTCCTACACCCAGGCGGACTATACCAGCTACTACAGCACACCAACTATACCATGGTCTGTACAACACACCACTACACTAGGCTACTACACCACACCACTATACCAGTTACCCACCCACCACACACTATACCAGGCTACTACACTACACCACTGATACCACCCAGGGTACTACATGCCACTATACAAGACCCTACTACCAACCACACCACAATTCCAGGCTACTATACCACACCTCTACACCAGGGTACTACACCACACCACTGGTATGAGGCTACTACCCACACCACTATACCAGGCTACTACACCACAACCAATATACCAGGGGACTACACCACCACCACTGTACTGAGGCCACTACACCACACCAATCTACCAGGCTACTACACACAACACCACTATACCAGGCCTCTACACCAATGCCACTATCCCAGGTTACTACACAGCACTATACCAGGATATTACAACACACCACTATAACAAGGCTACTACCTACGCCACTATACCTATGCTACTACACCACCCCCCTATCCCAGGCTACTACCCACCACACCACTATACCAGGTTACTACACCACATCCCACTACACCAGGCCTGCTATACCACACCACTACACAGTGTACTACACCCTCACCACTACAACAGGCTACCTACACCATGCCACTATACCAGGCTACTACCACCACACCACTATGCCAGGCTCCTACCACCAGACCACTATACCCGGGTATCTACACCACACCATATACCAGGTCTACTAGCACCACACCACTATACCAGGCTACTACACCACACCACTCATACCAGGCTACTACACCACACCACTATACCAGGCTACTACACCCAAACCACTTTCCAGGGTACCACTACACCAGGCTACTACATCACAACCACTATTACCAGGCTACTACACCACACCACTATACCTGGTAATACACCACACCACTATACCAGGCACTACACCACAAACTATATCCAGGCCCTACACCACAAACACTATACCAGGCTACCTACACCACACAACTATACCAGGACTACTACCACCAACAACTGTACCAGGCTACTTCACACCACCACTCTACAAATAACCACACCACTATACCAGGCTACTACCCACAACACCACTATACCAGGCTATACACACACCCTATCACCAGGCTACTACACCACACCACTATACCAAGGCTACTACACCACAAACCACACACTATACCAGGTTACACAACTAACTGCCTGTTGAAACTGTGAGTCGAGAGTCCCTCCCCGCAGCAGGCTGCGAGTTGCACTAGTTTGCTTGGGCCCGCCAATAACACGGTCGAACTCGATATCGTCCTCTTTACGTTGCCTATTCTTACGCTGGACTTACACCCGACTCGGTTACAGTTCTCTGATCCTATCACCTCACTGCAGCATCTTCATTCGTTCACTCATACGTGTTTTACGTGCGATTGATCTCCAACTTCATTTAATGACCTAATACCAGGCTATACCAACACATCCAGCACTATCAGGCTACACCACATCCACTACATGAGGGTACTACCACCACACCACTAAACAAGGATACTACACCACACCACTATACCAGTGCTACTACACCATGCCACTGACACCAGATTCGACACCACACCACGCATACCAGGCTACTACACCATGCACAATGATATCAAGGCTACTAATCCACACCACATATACCAGGCTAACTACCACCACGCACTACACCAGGATACTACACCTTAAACACTATACAGGCTACTACACCACATACTATTACCAGGCTACTACACCACACTTGGGGAGCTGGTCAGGCCGAGCGGACAAGCGCGTGGACTGTGATCCTGTGGTCCGGGTTCGATCCCCAGGCGAGAAAACAATGGGCAGAGTTTCTTTCACCTGTGCCCTGTTACCTAGCAGTAAAATAGGTACCTGGGTGTTAGTCAGCTGTCACGGGCTGCTTCCTGGGGGTGGAGGCCTGGTCCGAGGACCGGGCCGCGGGGATACTACAAAAGCCCTCAAAGCATCTCAAGATAACCTCAAGATATCACACCCCTATACCAGTGCTACTATACCACCCACTACACCAGGGAACTACCACCCACACCACATACACCAAGGTACTACACCACACACAATTACCACCAGACTACTACCACCACACCAGTCTACACCGGGTATACACTACACCCATAGCCAACACCATGCCCATCAGGCTACTACACCCAACCAATAAGTCTACTATACCCTATGTCCACCCCATATACTAGCTACTACGACCACGCCCACTATACCAGGCTACTACACCCCGCCACTATACCAGGCTACTACACACAATATACCAGGCTGCATACAATAGGGTACTACACTCAACCACTATACCAGGCAAC
Source organism: Procambarus virginalis (assembly GCA_020271785.1). Classification (NCBI taxonomy): domain Eukaryota; kingdom Metazoa; phylum Arthropoda; class Malacostraca; order Decapoda; family Cambaridae; genus Procambarus; species Procambarus virginalis. The sequence goes on from WNGS01165523.1 coordinate 4,317,472, forward strand.
TCACCAACGCCACTACCACCAGGGTACTAAAACATACACCACTATACCAGTCTACTACACCACCACCCCACTACACCAGGGTAGTTACCACCATGCCACTACACCAGGCCTACTACCCCACACCCCTATACCAGGCTACTACACCACGCTACCAGGGTATCACCCACCACTCACAGACTCGCACTTACCGATACAACACATACCAGGCTACTCACACACATACAGCTACTACACCAGGGTACTACCCAACACACATGTGGTGTACTAGCCTCGTATAGTGGCGTGGTGTAGTAGCATATTATAGTGGCATGGTGTAGTAGACTTGTATAGTGGTGTGGTGTAGTAGCCTGGTATAGTGGCATGGTGTAGGAGCCTGGTGTAGTGGTGTGGTGTAGTAGTCTGGTGTAATGGTGTGGTGTAGTACCTTGGTGTAGTGGTGTGGTGTAGTTCCCTGGTGTAGTGGTGTGGTATAGTAGCCTGGTATAGGGGTGTGATTATCTTGAGGTTATCTTGAGATGATTTCGGGGCTTTTTAGTGTCCCCGCGGCCCGGTCCTCGACCAGGCCTCCACCCCCAGGATGCAGCCCATGACAGCTGACTAACACCCAGGTACCTATTTTACTGCTAGGTAACAGGGGCACAGGGTGAAAGAATCTCTGCCCATTGTTTCTCGCCGGGGATTGAACCCAGAACCACAGGATCACAAGTCCAGCGTGCTGTCCGCTCGGCCGACCAGCTCCCCAAGTGTAGTGTAGTAGCCTGGTATAGTATGTGGTGTAGTAGCCTGGTATAGTGTTAAGGTGTAGTATCCTGGTGTAGTGGTGTGGTGTAGCAGCCTGGTATAGTGGTGTGGTGTAGTAGCCTGATATAGTGTCATGGTGTAGTAGCCTGGTATAGTGGTGTGGTGTCATAATCTGGTGTAGTGGCAAGGTGTAGTAGCCTGGTATAGTGGTGTGGTGTAGTATCCTTGTGTAGTAGTGTGGTGTAGTACCCTCATGTAGTGGTGTGGTGTAGTAGCCTGGTATAGTGTTGTGATGTAGTAGCCTGATATATTGTTGTGGTGTAGTAACCTGGTATAGTGAGTGTGTGTGGTGTAGTAGCCTGGTATAGTGGTGTGGTGTAGTAGCCTGGTATAGTGGTGTGGTGTAGTAGCCTGGTGTAGTGGTGTGGTGTATTACCCTGGTATAGTGGTGTGGTGTAGTAGCCTGGTACAGTGGTGTGGTGTAGTAGCCTGGTATAGTGGTGTGGTGTAGTAGCCTGGTATAGTGTTGTGGTGTAGGAGCCTGGAATAGTTTTGTGGTGTAGTAGCCTGGTATAGTGGTGTGGTGTATTACCCAGGTATAGTGGTGTGGTGTAGTAGCCTGGTATAGTGGTGTGATGTAGTAGCCTGGTGTAGTGTGGTACCCTGGTATAGTGGTTTGGTGTAGTAGCCTGGTATAGTGGTGTGGTGTAGTGTCCTGGTATAGTGGTGTGGTGTAGTAGCCTGGTATAGTGGTGTGGTGTAGTAGCCTGGTATAGTGGTGTGGTGTATTACTCAGGTATAGTGGTGTGGTATAGAAGCCTGGTATAGTGGTGTGGTGTAGTAGCCTGGTATAGTGGTGTGGTGTATTTCCCAGGTATAGTGGTGTGGTGTAGTAGCCTTGTATAGTGATGTGGTGTAGTAGCCTGGTATAGTGGTGTGGTGTATTTCCCAGGTATAGTGGTGTGGTGTAGTAGCCTGGTATAGTGGTGTGGTGTAGTACCCTGGTATAGTGGTGTGGTGTAGGAGCCTGGCATAGTGGTGCGGTGTAGTAGCCTGGTATAGTGGCATGGTGTAGTAGCCTGGTGTAGTGGCGAGGTGTAGTACACTGTTGTAGTGGTGTGGTGTAGCAGCCTGTTGTAGTGATGTGGTGTAGTAACCTGGTATAGTGGTGTGGTTTAGTAGCCTGGTATAGTGGTGTGGTGTAGTAGCCTGGTGTAGTGGTGTGGTGTAGTAGCCTGGTATAGTGGTGTGGTATAGTACCTTGGTGTAGTGGTGTGGTGTAGTACCCTGGTGCAGTGGTGTGGTGTAGTAGCCTGGTCTAGTGGTGTGGTGTAGTACTCTGGTATAGATGAGTGATGTAGTAACCTGGTATAGTGGTGTGGTGTAGTACTCTGGTATAGTGGTGTGATGTAGTAGCCTGGCGTAGTGTAGTACCCAGGTGTAGTGGTGTGGTGAAGTGCCCTGGTATAGTGGTGTGGTGTAGTAGCCTTGTGTAGTGGTGTGGTGTAGTAGCCTGGTATAGTCGCATCGTGTAATAGCCTGGTGTAGTGGCGAGGTGTAGTAGCCTGGTGTAGTGGTGTGGTGTAGTAGCCTGGTGTAGTGGTGTGGTGTAGTACCCTGGTGCAGTGGTGAGGTGTAGTAGCCTGGTGTAGTAGTGTGGTGTAGTACTCTGGTATAGTGGAGTGGTGTAGTAACCTGGTATAGTGGTGTGGTGTAGTAGCCTGGTGTAGTGTAGTACCCTGGTGTAGCAGTGTGGTGTTGTACCCTGGTATAGTGGTGTGGTGTAATACCCTGGTATAGTGATGTGGTGTAGTAGCCTGGTGTAGTGTAGTACCCTGGTGTAATGGTGAGGTGTAGTACCCTGGTATAGTGGTGTGGTGTAGTAGCCTGGTGTAGTGGCGTGTGGTAGTGTATTACCCTGGTATAGTGGTGTTGTGTAGTGCCCTGGTGTAGTGGTGTGGTGTAGTAGCCTGGTGTGGTGTAGTGTAGTACCCTGGTGTAATGGGGTGTAGCAGCAGCAACAACGTGTTCACGGACAAGGCCTAATGGCAGATTGCAGGGCCTCTTAGGATAGTGGCGGTGTTCGAAATCTCAAACTATTCCTCATCCTTATAGCATCTGAATTCAGAAATAATTCCATCAATTTTTTAGTTTTTAAACCCGTAATAATATTATTGCATTGACATGTCTTATTTCCTTGCTGCATATTTACGACATTTTTTTATATTTACAACATTTCGTTCATAATTTGAAAGCTCTCGCGAGTGTTAGGACACGGTCACCCATCAAGACTACCATTATGGTCATGACTGACTGCCCTCCTCATCCCTTACCCTCCAACACCCCCACTATGCTCCACCACCCCATACTGCCCTACACCACCCCACACATCCCTGCACACCCCCCACATTACCCTGCCCACCCCACACTACCCTCCCCACCCCACACTACCCTCCACCACCCCACACTACCCTCCAACACCCCACACTACCCTCCAACACCCCACACTACCCTCCAACCCCCACCACCCTCCACCCCCACACTACCCTCCACATCCCACACTACCCCCACCACCCCACACTACCCTCCAACACCCCACACTACCCTCCACCACCCCATACTATCCTACACCACCCTGCACCATCCACATTACCCTGCACCACCCCACACTACCCTCCACCACCCCACACAACCCTCCATTACCCCACTCTACCCTCCACCACCCCACACTACCCTCCACCATCCCACACTACCCTCAACCGCCCCTCAATACCCTCCACCTCCCCACACTACCCTCCAACACCCCACACTACCCTCCACCACCCCACACTCCCCTCCACCACTTATCTCTACCCCCTCCACCACCCCACACTACCCTCCACCACCCAACACTACCCTCCACCACTTATCTCTACCCTTCACCATCCCACTCTACCCTCCACACTTATCTCTACCCTCCACCACCCCACTCTCCCCTTCACCACCCCAAACTACCCTCTACCACTTATCTCTACCCTCCACCACCCCACACTACCCTCCACCACTTATCTCTACCCTTCACCACCCACACTACCCTCTACCTCTTATCTCTACCCTCCACCACCCCATACTACCTCCACCACCCCACACTACCCTCCACCACCCAACACTACCCTCAACCACCCCACACTACCCTCCATCTCCCAATATATATACTCTCCTTATCTTGAGATTCTTGAGATGATTTCGGGGCTTTTTTTTCAGTGTCCCCGCGGCCCAGTCCTCGACCAGGCCTCCACCCCCAGGAAGCAACCCGTGACAGCTGACTAACACCCCTATATATAAACAATATATACTCTCGTGATTTAGTTTAGTATGGGGTTTAAAGAAAAAACTGCATACTAATGTTATATCACAGAAAACGAATTTATCATAAACTCATGTGTTTGTCTTATAATATGAAATCGCATTCATATAATATTTAACAATACGAATAGCCAAATTTCTGTGAATCCCCTACCATGTTGGAATCTGTGGAAATAAATGAGCAAATGTGCTGGCTACTGAAGGCGCTGAAGGAAACCACATTGGTTTCATTTTGGATACAAATGTCCAAGGATATTCAAATTGGAAACAATTATAGTTGCGCATGTGGGGGGGGGGTTAAGAATCTGTGGTGAGAGTGATGGACACAGCCTTGACAACTATACTTTAGAGAATGTAAACATCTAAGAGTCGTTAGAAATATGTGTAGACTAATAAACCCTACATTGTTTGAGTTAGGGAAAACACCATTTGTCATATAGATTCTGTTCTTAAAGATTCCCCCATTTTGCACCCACAAGATAACATATAAGATTTTAAGGGTTGACGAATGTTAATCTTCTTGTTTGATAAACTGTGCACTTGAGACATAGTTAATAAGAACACGTCAATATATAAGACAACAAAACGTTTTCAGATTCTTTCATACCACTTTCCAGCAACTTTTACAATTTATATAAATTATTTTAGGGAATAATACATCAATTTTATATTTAAATATGATATTAGTGTTTAGTGGAATGCATAAGGAGTCAAATTGTGTTAAAAAGAGCGATTTTTAGAAAATTTGGAAAACTACTTTTTTTCTGATCATGGAATAACTAAATGTATTTTGAAGGTTTCATTCAGTCATTGAATATCATTCACAATTTATTAATAAATTTTACAAAAAACACCATAAATTTTATATTTAAACATGTAAAAACTATTTGTAATACATTAGGAACAAAATAGTTGTAGAAAAACAATATATTATAAAACCTATGTGTTTGGATTTTTGGATTAAAAGTTTCTCAAAGGCTCTCCTGCACCATTCTCAATGCAAGTCATTCCTACACCTATGAGAAGAGATAGATGAACGTTTTCTATACGATTTGTGTTTGCTGGGTGGTTCCGAGTTTTCACTGGTATAAACGTGGGGTCATTGAGGTGTTGATTGCTTTGTTGTCCCCCTTGGGCGACCGACTGGGCCTGCAACCCTAGGAATTGGGCCTGTTGTTGGTTGTGTCACCCCAGGTGTTTACTGGTGGAGGAGGAGCAGGAATGATGGTTGTTGCCTGTTGACGGGCTGCTATCACCGTTTCTTGTGTTGCTTGATTGTATCCTGTCTATGAGGACACAAATGAGATTGCAATGTGTGCACCATTGCATAGTGCACATTTGGGTGTTGGGCTTGTGCATTCCCTGTAGTTGTGTTGCCCTGTACACCAGCTGCACTTGGGGGTTTCAGTGTTGCATACACTGGAATAGTGGTCATATTGCAAGCATTTGAAGCACTGTTTAAGCTTGTGAAACCTCTGTAGAGTGATTTGGTCAGGGTCACACGATGCCAAATGCCGAAAAGCCTAGGTTGCAGACTTGTGCTGCTTGCTCCGGTGAAGCCAGAGTTTGCTTCAGTACTTGGTTGATGAGGGATTGAGTTGTGAACCTGTGAGCCTAAATTATTTTAATATCCCTGTTTTTTCTCCCAATTTTTGCAGACATCTCGTCAACTGAGTGATCCATGATAATGTCATGGATCCTATGTTCAAAGATGGTGTGTTTGGCTTTTAATTCGGCCAGGGGGGGGGTAGATTGTGATCCCCTTCTCCAATGGGTTGTTCAGACTATCGGTCGAAAGGAGTTCTGGAAGGTCAGCATTGGGTACCAACGAGATGGCTCTATTCGTTATTTTGAACACATTTTNAGGGACATATAATGTCAGACACCACATAATATCTGACACCACATAATGTCAGGCACACATATTATCTGGCACACATAATAGCAGGCACACATATTGGTCAGCACACATATTGTAAGGCATACACAATTTAGGAACATTTATGTAGCAACACATAATGTCAGGCACATACATATATCAGGCATTCCAATGTTAGGCACTCATAATTCCAGGTAACATTATGTCAAGCACACATAACGTGAGGCACACACAATGTCAGAGACCACAATAGAAGGTACATATAATGTCAGGCACACATAATGGCATGCACACATTAATGTCAGGCACACATAATTCCATGCACACATAATGTCAGGCACATAAATGACAGACACACTAATGTCAAGCACCATAATTCCAGGCAACATAATGTCAGGAACACATATTAACAGGCACGCTTAATGCCATGCAGACATAATGTCAGGCACATATAATACCAATACTTATAACGTCAGGCACACATAATGTCAGGCTCATAATGTCATGCATACATAATATTAGGAACACATAATATAAGGCACACAAAGTCAAACAACATAATGTCATGCAGACATAATGCCATGAAAACAAAATATCAAGATTATAAAGTGTTAGACACACAAATTCAGGAACACATAATGTCAGGCACACATAATATTAGGAACACATTATGTCAGGCACACACAATGTAAGGCACACATAATGCCAGGCACACATAATATCAGTCACACATAATGTCAGGTACACACAATGTAAGGCACATATAATGTCAGCACACATAATGTCTGACACACATAATGTCAGGCCCACATAATATCTGGCACACATAAAAGCAGGCACACATATTGTCAGGCACACATAATGTCAGGCACACATAATGCCCTTAACACATAATGCCTTGGATACATAATATTAGGAACACATTATGTTAGCAACACAAATGTCAGGCACCTATAATGCCAGAGAAACCAATGTTAGACACATATGCTGTGTATACTTTAAGTCACGCACACATAATATCTGGCACCCATAATGTCAGGCACACATATTCTCAGGCACATAATGTCAGGCACACATATTCTCAGGCACACATAATGTCAGGCACACATAATGCCATATACAAATAATGTCAAGTACTCATAATTCCATGCACACATAATATCAGGCACATATAATGACAGACACAGATAATGCCAAGCACACATAATGTCGAGCACATATAATATCAATTACATTTAAGGCCTCGTACGCATAATGTTAGGAACACAAATGTCAGGCACACATAATATTATGAACACATTACGTTTGCAACACATAATGTCAGGCACATATAATATCAGTCACACATAATGTCAGGCATAAACAATGTAAGGCACATATAATGTCAGGCACAAATAATGTCTGACACACATAATGCCATGAGCACTTAATGCCATGGACACATAATATTATGAACACATTATGTTAGCAACACATAATGTCATGCACTTATAATGCCATGCAATCATAATATCAGGAGCAAACAATGTCAGTCACACAAATTCAGGCAAACATAATGTCAGGCAAACATAATGTCAGGCACACACAATGCATTGATATATAATATAGGAACATATTATGTTAGCAACACATAATGTCAGGTACCTATAATGTCAGGGGAAACACAATGATAGGCACACATAATATCAAGCTCAAACAATATCAGACAACTACAATGTTAAGCACACATAATGCCAGGTATACATTAAGTCAGGCACACATAATCAGCACACACAATGTCAGGCACACACAATATAAGGCACATATAATGTCACGCACACATAATGTCACGCTCACATAATATCAGGCACACCATATTGTCAGGCACACATATTCTCAGGCACACATAATGTCAGGCACACATAATGCCAAATACACATAATGTCAAGTACTCATAATTCCATGCACACATAATGTCTGGCACATATAATGACAGACACAGATAATGTCAGGCACACATAATGCCAAATACACATAATGTCAAGTACTCATAATTCCAGGCACACATAATGTCAGGCACATATAATGACAGACACAGATAATGTCAGGCACACGTAATGCCAGGCACACATAATGTCAGTCACATATATTGGCAGGCACGCATTATGTCAGGCACACATAATGCCCGGTACATATTATAAGGCACACATAACATCAGGCACACACAATATCAGGCACACACAATGTAAGGCACATATAATGTCAGGCACACATAAGGTAGGGACACATAATGTCAGGCACACATAATGTCATGCAAACATAATATGAGGAACACACAATGTCGGGCACACAAAGTCAGTCAAACATAATGTTAGTCCCACGTAATGTCAGGCACACATATTTCAAACACACAATGTCAGGCACAAATAATGTTAGCAACATATAATGTCAAGCACACATCTAGACTAGTCAGTCTAATGCGAAAGATACAGGCAGAAGTGAAAGGGAAGGTACTCCATTGGATAAGGAAGAAAATAAATATCAGAAGGCAGCGAGTCACTGTTGGGGGTGAGGTCTCAGATTGGCGAGACGTCACCAGTGGGGTCCCGCAGGGTTCAGTCCTTGGACCCATACTGTTTCTTATATATGTAAATGATATTCTAGATGGTATAGAATCATTCCTCTCATTGTTTGCTGATGATGCAAAAATTATGAGGAAGATTAAGACGGAGGAAGACAGTATGAGACTACAGAGGAAGATAGGAGGCTACAAGATGACCTAGACAGACTGCATGAATTGTCCAACAATGGCTACTAAAGTTCAATCCGAGTAATTGTAAAGTATTGAAGCTATGCAGTGGAAACAGTAGGCCAGACACAGGATACATAATGGGAGATGAAGTCCTTCAAGAAATGGGCAGAGAGAAGTATCTAGGAGTTGATATCACACCAACCCTGTCTCCTGAAGCCCACATCAAAAGAATTACATCTGCGGCGTATGCGAAGCTGGCTAACATCACAACTGCCTTCAGGAACCTGTGTAAGGAATCATTCAGAACATTATACCACATATGTAAGACCAATCCTGAAGTATGCGGCCCCAGCATGGAGCCCGTACCTTGTCAAGCACAAGGCGAAGCTTGAAAAAGTTCAGAGATTCACTAGGCTAGTGAAGGCAAAGTTCACTAGGATTCACTAGGCTAGTGAAGACAAAGTTCACTAGCTAGTCCAGAACTAAGAGACATGAGTTACGAAGAATTGCTGCGAGAAATGCACCTCATGACACTAAAAGACAGAAGAGTAGGGGGAAACATGACCACTACCTACAAATATCAAAGGAATTGACAAGGGTAGCTAAAGGTAACCTGTTTACACGGGTTTACGCGAACAAGGGGACACAGGTGGAAACTGAGTTCCCAAATGAGCCACAGGGACTTTAGAAAGAACTTTTTCAGTGTCAGAGTAGTTAACAAATGGAATGCAATGGAGAGCGATGTTATGGAGGCTGACTCCATACACAGTTTATAATGTAGATATGATAGAGCCCAGTAGTCTCAGAAATATGTATTTCAGTGGTATGACAGTTGATAAGCGGGACAAAAGAACCCAGGGCTCAACCCCCGCTAGCACAATTAGGTGAGGACATAATATTAGGAACACATTATGTTAGCATCTCATAATGACAGACATATATAACATCCGGCACACTATGTTAGGCACTCAAAACGTCATGCTCACATAATGCTATGCCATAATAATATCAGGAACAAGCAAAGTCAGGCTCACAAATTAAGGCAAACTCAATGTCAGGCACACACAGTGTCTGGAACACACAATATGGGCACATATATTGTCAGGCACACATAATATCTAGCACACATAATGGCAGGCACATATATTGTCAGGCACACATAACGTCAATCACACATAATGTCAGGCACACATAATGTCAGGCACACAATGACTGGCACACCATGTCAGGCACACTATGTCAGGCACATATATTGGCAGGCACGCATTATGTCAGGCACACATAATGCCCGGTACATATTATGTAAGGCACACACAATATCAGGCACACACAATGTAAGGCACATATAATGTCAGGCACACATAATGTCAGGCACACATAATATCATGCAAACATAATATGAGGAACATACAATGTCAGGCACACAAAGTCAGTCAAACATAATGTTAGTCCCGCGTAATGCCAGGCACACATAATTTCAAACACACAACGTCAGGCACAAATAATGTCAGCCACACATAATGTCAGGCACACATCTAGACTAGTCAGTCTAGTGCGAAAGATGGACATGCAGGCAGAAGTGAAAGGGAAGGTACTCTATTGGATAAGGAAGAACATAAATAACAGAAGGCAGCGAGTCACTGTGCGGGGTGAGGTCTCAGATTGGCGAGACGTCACCAGTGGGTTCCCGCAGGGCTCAGTTTTTGGACCCATACTATTTCTTATATATGTAAATGATCTTCCAGATGGTATAGAATCATTCCTCTCATTGTTTGCTGATGATGCAAAAACTATGAGGAAGATTAAGACGGAGGAAGACAGTTTGAGACTACGGAGGAAGATATTAGGAGGCTACAAGATGACCTAGACGGACTGCATGAATGGTCCAACAAATGGCTACTAAAGTTCAATCCGAGTAATTGTAAAGTATTGAAGCTATGCAGTGGAAACAGTAGGCCAGACACAGGATACATAATGGGAGATGAAGTCCTTCATGAAATGGACAGTGAGAAGTATCTAGGAGTTGATATCACACCAACCCTGTCTCCTGAAGCCCACATCAAAATAATAAAATTTGCGGCGTATGTGAGGCTGGCTAACATCAGAACTGCCTTCAGGAACCTGTGTAAGGAATCATTCAGAACATTGTATACCACATATGTAAGACCAATCCTGAAGTATGCGGCCACAGCATGGACCCCATACCTTGTCAATCACAAGGCGAAGCTGGAAAAAGTTCAAAGATATGCCACTAGGCTAGTCCCAGAACTAAGAGACATGAGTTACGAAGAAAGGCTGCGAGAAATGCACCTCATGACACTAAAAGACAGAAAAGTAGTGGGAGACCTGATCACTACCTACAAAATTCTCAGTGGAATTGACAAGGGTAGCTAAAGATAACCTGTTTAACAAGGGTTTACGCGAACAAGGGGACACAGGTGGAAACTTAGTTCCCAAATGAGCCACAGGGACTTTAGAAAGAACTTTTTCAGTGTCAGAGTAGTTAACAGATGGAATGCATTAGGGAGTGATGTTATGGAGGCTGACTCCATACACAGTTTATAATGTAGATATGATAGAGCCCAGTAGGCCCAGAAATGTGTACATCAGTGGAATGACAGTTGACTGGCGGGACAAAAGAACCCAGAGCTCAATCCCCGCCAGCACAATTAGGAGAGTACAATTAGGTGAGGTCATAATATTAGGAACACATTATGTTAGCATCTCATAATGACAGACATATATAACATCCGGCACACTATGTTAGGCACACAAAACGTCATGCTCACATAATGCTATGCCATAATAATATCAAGAACAAGCAAAGTCAGGCTCACAAATTAAGGCAAACTCAATGTCAGGCACACACAGTGTCTGGAACACACAATATAAGGCACATATATTGTCAGGCACACATAATATCTAGCACATAATGGCAGGCACATATATTGTCATACACACATAATGTCAGGCACACATAATGCCATGTAAACATACAATCAGGCACACATAATTCCATGCACACATAATGTCAGGCACATATAATGAGAGACACACATAATGTCAGTCACACATAATGCCAGGCACATATGAAGTCAGGCACACATAATGTAGGCCACACATAATGTCAGGCACACATAATGTCAAGCACACATAATGTCAGGCACAACTAATATCAGCCACAGATAATGTCAGGCATACATAATGTAAGGCCCACATAATGTCAGGCACACATAATGCCATGCACACATAAGGTCAGGAACATATAATATCACTTACATATAATGTCAGGCATACATAATATTAGGAACACATAATGTCACGCACACATAATGTCAATCACACATAATGTCAGGCACACATAATGTCAATCACACATTTTTCATGCAAACATAATATTAGGAACACATTGTGTTAGCCACACATAATGTCATGCAAACATAATATCACGAACACAAAATGTCAGTCACACAAAGCCAGGCAAACATAATGTCACGCACGCATCATGTGAGGCACATTTAATGACAGGCATTCATAATGTCAGGTACACATAATGTCAGTTACACATAATGTCAGCCACATAAAATGTCAGGCACACATAATGTCAGGCACACATAAAGTAAGGCACACATAAGTCAGGCACACATAATGTCAGGCACACATAAAGTCAGGCACAAATAATATTAGCAACACATAAAGTAAGGAACACATAATATCAGGCACACACTGTCAGGCACACATAATGTCAGGTACACATAAGTTCACACACATAATGTCAGGTACACATAAGTTCACACACACATAATGTCAGGCACACACTATGTCCGGAACACAGAATGTCAGGAACACATAATGTAAGGCACACATAATGTCAGGAACACATAATTTGAGGCAATCAAAATATCAAGCACACATAATGTCACCCATACATAATGTCAGGTACTCATTATGTCAGTCGCACATAATATCAGGAACACATAATGCCTGAAACACATAATGCTAGGCTCACAATGTATGGATCTCATAATATGAGGCATAAATAGTGCAAGGAACACACAATGCCAGGCACACATAATATTAGGTACACATAATGCCAGGCACACATAATGTTCGTCACACAAATTGTCAGGCACACATAATGTCAGGCACACATAATTCCAAGCACACATAATGTTAGAAACACATAATGTCAGGAACATAATGTCAGGCACACAGTGTCAGGCACATATATTGGTAGGCACACATTATGTCAGCTACACACAATGTCAGTCACACTAATGTCAGGCACACACAATGTCAGTGACACATAATTTCAGCCACACATAATGTCAGCCACACATAATGTCAGCCACACATAATGTCAGCCACACATAATGTCAGCCACACATAATGTCAGCCACACATAATGCCAGTTACGCATATCAGGCACACAATTTCTGGAACACATAACGTTAGGCACACATAATGTCAGGCAAACAAAATGTCACGCACACACACAATGTTAGGCACACATAATGCCCAGTACATATTATGTAGGGCACACATAACGTCAGGCACACACAATGTCAGGCACACACAATGTAAGGAACATGTAATGTAAGAAACATGTAATGTCAGGTACATAATGTCAGGCTCACAATGTCAGGCTCACAATGTCAGGCTCACATGATATCAGGCACACATAAGTTCAGGCACACAATTCAGTCCCAAATAATGTCAGGTACATATAATGTAAGGCACAATTAATGACAGGTATACATAATGTCAGGCACAATTAATGACAGGTATACATAATGTCAGGCACACATAATGTCATGCTCACTTATTATCGGGCACACATAATGTAAGGCACATATAATGCCAGGCACACACAATGTTAGGAACACAAAATGCAAGTACACATTATGTCAGGCGCACCTAATGTCAGACACACATTATGTCAGAAACACATAATGTCAGAAACACATAATGTGAGCAACACACAATGTCAGGCACACATAATGTCAGTCATACAACGTGTCAGGCTCACATAATGTCAGGCTCAAATAATGTCAAGCACACATAATGTCAGGCACACATTCACCTTCTAGTGTGTGGTCTGGTCAACATCAGGCACACATGTTAACAGGAACACAAAATGCCATGCACACATAATGTCAGGGACATATTATATCACTTACATATAACGTCAGGCACAATTAATTTTAAGAACATTTAATGTCAGGCACACATAATGCCATGCACATATAATATTAGGAACACATTATGTTAGCCACACATAATGGCATGCAAACATAATATCAGGAACAAACAATGTCAGTCACACAAAGTCAGAAAACATAATGTCAGGCACACATAATGTCAACCACACATAATGTGAGGTACTCAAAATATCAGGCACACATAATGTCAGGCACACAAAATGTCAGGCACACATGTCAGGCACACAAAATGTCAGGCACACATAATGTCAGGCACACAAAATGTCAGGCACACATAATGTCAGGCATACATAGTGCAAGGTACAAACAATGCCAGGCACACATAATATTTGGTACACATAATGCCAGGCACACATAATGTTCGTCACTCATAATATCAGACACACATAATGTCAGTAACACATAATGTCAGGCACACATAATATCAGGCTCACATAACTTCAGTCACACACATAATGGCAGGCACACACAATATCAGGCACCCAATAATCTCAGTCATACACAATGCCAAACACATATAATGTCAGGCACCCATAAGGTCAGGCACACAATGTTAGGCACACATAATGTCAGGCACTCATAATGTCAGGCACACATAATATCATGAACACATAATGTCAGGCACATATTTTCAGGCACACATAATGTGAGGCACATATAACGTCATGTGACCATAATATCAGGAACACACAATGTCAGGCACACACAATGTAAGGCTCTTATAATATTAGGAACACATTATGTTAACTACACATAATATCAGGCACACATAATGTCAGGCACACACAATGTTTGTCACATATAATGTTATGCACACGTAATTCCATGCAAACATAATATCAGGAACAAACGATGTCAGGCACACATTTTCAGTCAAACATAATGCCAGGCACACGTAATGTCATGCACACATAACTTCATGCACACACACAATGTTAGGCACACACAATGTGAGTACATATAGGTGAGTAATGAAGATAGGGGTAGGAAGCAGGAGACCAGATACAAGGTATCATTTGGGAGATGAAATACTTCAAGAGTCAGAGAGAGAGAAAGACCTGGGGGTTGATATCACGCCAGACCTGTCCCCTGAAGCTCATATCAAGAGGATAACATTAGCAGCATATGCCAGGTTGGCTAACATAAGAACGGCCTTTAGAAACTTGTGTAAGGAATCTTTCAGAACATTATATACCACATATGTCAGACCAATCCTGGAGTATGCGGCTCCAGCATGGAGTCCCTATCTAGTCAAGCATAAGACTAAACTGGAAAAGGTTCAAAGGTTTGCCACCAGACTAGTACCCGAGCTGAGAGGTATGAGCTACGAGGAGCGACTGCAGGAATTAAACCTCACTTCGTTGGAAGACAGAAGAGTTAGGGGGGACATGATCACCACATTCAAGATTCTCAGGGGAATCGACAGGGTTGATAAAGACAGGCTGTTTAACACAAGGGGCACACGCACTAGGGGACACAGGTGGAAGCTGAGTGCCCAAATGAGCCACAGAGATATTAGAAAGAACTTTTTTAGTGTCAGAGTGGTTGACAAATGGAATGCATTAGGAAGCGATGTGGTGGAGGCTGACTCCATACACAGTTTCAAATGTAGATATGATAGAGCCCATTAGGCTCAGGAAACTGTACACCTGTTGATTGACGGTTGAGAGGCGGGACCAAAGAGCCAGAGCTCAACCCCCGCAAGCACAACTAGGTGAGTACAACTAGGTGAGTACAATAGGCACATCCCCCATAGGAATGAGTGACCACTGTGTACTGACCTTTGAGTACTTGGTGGAGGTAGGGATAACCTATCCAAGGATGGGATCGAAGGGAAAAAGAATTATCGGAGAGGAAAATATGACGAGATGAGGAACTTCCTCAGGGGAATACCATGGGAAACAGAACTTAGAGACAAGAATGTCCAGGTCATGATGGATTTTATCACCCAGAAGTGCCAGGAAGCTGCAGACAGGTTTCTCCCCGTCCAAAAGGAGAAAAACGAAAAACACCAAAAACTCATGGTTCAATCAGGAATGCAAGGTAGCGAAGCATCAGAGTAAAAGAACATGGAGAAACTACAGAAATAACAGAACACCAGAGAGCAGGGAGAGATACCAGAGGGCCAGAAATGAGTACCTCAGAGTGAGGAGGGAAGCAGAGAGACAGTTTGAAAATGACATCGCGAGTAAAGCCAAGACCCAACCAAAGCTGCTCCACAGCCACATCAGGAGGATAACAGCAGTGACGGAACAAGTGATGAAACTGCGAAAAGGGGAGAACAGACACACAGAAAATGACAAGGAGGTGTGTGATGAACTCAACAAGAGATTCCAGGAGGTCTTTACAATAGAACAATGAGAAGCCCCTGCACTAAATGAGGAGGCGGCAAACCAAGCAACCTTGGAGGAATTTGACCTCACCAGTGATGAGGTCAAAAGGTGTCTGCTGGAGCTGGATGTGACAAAGGCTGTTGGGCCTGACAGAATCTCACCTTGGATAATAAAGGAAGGTGCAGAACCACTAAGAGTGCCACTCTCTATGGTGTATAACAGGTCACTGGAAACAGGAGACTTACCAGAAAGTTGGAAGACAACTAACGTGGTCCCAATATACATGAAAGGTGACAGGCAAGAGGCACTGAATTACAGGCCAGTTTCCTTAACTTGTATACCATGCAAGGTGATGGAGAAGATCGTAAGGAAAAGGCTCGTAGAGCATCTGGAGAGAAATAACTTTGTAACGCACCACCAACATGGGTTCAGGGATGGTAAATCGTGCCTCACAGGTTTAATAGAATTTTATGACCAGGCAACAAAAATTAGGCAGGAAAGAGAAGAGTGGGCCGACTGCATTTTCCTGGACTGCCAGAGAGCCTTTGACACAGTACCCCATAAAAGGCTGTTAAAAAAGTTGGAGCAACAGGCAGAAGTAAAAGGGAAGGTGCTCCAGTGGATAAGGGAGTACTGAAGCAACAGGAAACAACGAGTAACGGTGAGGGGGCGACATCAGAGTGGCAAGATATCACCAGCGGAGTCCCACGGGGCTCAGTACTTGGACTCATCCTGTTTCTAATATATGTAAACGATCTTCCGGAGGGTATAGATTCATTCCTCTCAATGTTTGCTGATGATGCAAAAATTATGAGAAGAATCAAGACGGATGAAGATAGACAGCGACGACAGGATGACCTGGATAAACTGGAGGAATGGTCTAGAAAATGGCTGCTAAAGTTCAACTCAGGAAAGTGTAAGGTGATAAAATTAGGCGAAGGGAGCAGGAAGTTGAACACAAGGTATCATCTGGGAGGTGAAATCCTGCAAGAGTCAAATAGAGAGAAAGATCTGGGGGTTGATATCACACCGAACCTGTCCCCAAAGGCCCACATCAAAAGAATATCATCAGCGGCATATGCTAGACTGGCCAACATAAGAACTGCCTTTAGAAACTTGTATAAGGAATCTTTCAGAACCCTGTATACCACTTGTGTAAGACCAATCCTGGAGTATGCAGCTCCAGCCTGAAGTCCATACCTAGTTAAACGCAAGACAAAGCTAGAGAAGATTCAGCGGTATGCCACCAGGCTCGTCCCGGAACAGAGAGGAATGAGCTACGAGGAAAGGCTAAAGGAGCTGAACCTCACATCCCTGGAAAACAGAAGAGTAAGGGGAGACATGATAACCACCTACAAAATTCTCAGGGGAATTGACAGGGTGGACAAAGACAAACTCGACAGCACGGGTGGGACACGAACAAGGGGACACAGGTGGAAACTTAGTACCCAGATGAGCCACAGAGACGTTAGAAAGAATTTTTTGTGTCAGAGTAGTTAATAAATGGAATGCACAAGGAATTGATGTGGTGGAGGCTGACTCCATACACAGTTTCAAATGTAGATATGATAGAGCCCAGTAGGCTCAGGAATCTATACACCAGTTGATTGACAGTTGAGAGGCGGGACCAAAGAGCCAAAGCTCAACCCCCGCAAGCACAATTAGGTGAGTACAATGTAAGACACATATAATGTTAGGCACACATAATATCAGGTACACATAATATCTGGCACACATAATGTCAGGCACACATAATGCCATGAACACATAATGTAAGGCACACATAATTCCATGCTCACATAAGGTCAGGCACATATAATGACAGACACACATAATGTCAAGAACACATATTCAGAGGCACACATAATGACAAGCACAGATAATGTCAGGCACAAATAATGTCCGTTACATATCATGCCAGCGACACAAAATGTCAGGCACACATAATGCCATGCAGACATAATATTAGGTACACATAATGTCAGGTACAGATAATGTCAAGCACAGATAATGTTAGGCATACTAAATGCCAGGTACACATAAGGGGAGGCACACATAATGTCACGAACACATGAAAATTCAATCACGGAAGGATTGACTCGAAGAACAAGGAACCGCATGGAGAAGAGGATACATGGAGAGCCAAACTAATGGAGGTGGCGACAAGAAACTTTCTAAGCCAACATGTCAGGGAACCTACTAGGATGAGAGGAAACGGTGAATCAGAGAGACTTGACCTAGTTTTTACTCTGAACGCCTCCGACATAAGGGAAATTGGTTTTGAGACCCCAGTAGGAATGAGCGACCACAGTACACTGGTGTTTGAGTATCTGGCACCGGCTGGCCGAATGGACAGCACGCTGGACACGAGATCCTGTGGTCCCGGGTTCGATCCCGGGCGCCGGTGAGAAACGATGGGCAGAGTTTCTTTCACCCTATGCCCCTGTTACCTAGCAGTAAATAGGTACCTGGGAGCTAGTCAGCTGTCACGGGCTGCTTCCTGGGGGTGGAGGCCTGGTCGAGGACCGGGCCGCGGGGATACTAAAATCCCCGAAATCAACTCAAGATAACCTCTGATTGAAGAAGGGTTATTGAACTCGAGGAGGGGCACTGAAAACAAAAGGCTGGCATTCTGCAAGGGAAACTATGAAGAGATAAGAAAATTCCTAACAGATATAACATGGGAAACAGAGCTCAGGGGAAAGACGGCCCAAGACTTGATGGACTTCATCACGCAGACGTGCAGGGAAGCAGCAAACAAGTTTGTCCCAGTCCAAAAGGAAAACAACGAAAGGAAGATGAGAAACCTATGGTTTAATCAGAGATGTAGGCTAGCTAAGCATCAAATTAAAAGGGAGTAGAGAAACTATAGGAATAACAGGACACTTGAGAGCAGAGAAAGTTACCAGAGTGCCAGAAATGAATATGTAAGGATGAGAAGAGAGGCAGAAAAACAATACGAAAATGACATCGCAAGCAAGGCAAAGACTGAACCTAAATTGCTGCAAAGCCACATCAGGAGAAAAACAACAGTAAAGAAACAGGTAATGAAATTAAGGATAGGGGCAGAAGGATTCTCTACAAAAGACAAGGAAGTGTGTGAGGAACTGAATAAGAAATTCCAGGAGGTCTTCACCTTAGATCAAGGAGAAATTCCAGAGATAAGAGAGGGAATAGTAACCAGGAGCCACTAGAAGAGTTTTAGATTACCAGTGGGGAAGTAAGAAAGTTGTTAATAGAGTTGGATGTGACAAAGGCTATAGGCCTAGATGGAATCTCCCCTTGGATACTAAAGGAAGGAACAGAAGCACTGTGCTTGCCACTCTCCATAGTGTATAACAAATCACTGGCAACAAGAGAACTGCCAGAAATTTGGAAAGCAGCTAGTATATTCCCGATATTCAAGAAGGGGGATAGACAGGAGGCACTGAACTACAGGCCAGTGTCCCAAACCTGCATACCATGCAAGCTGATAGAGAAGATTGTGCGAAGAAAGCTAGTGAAACATCTGGAGTGAAGGAATTTTGTAACGCTGCATCAACACAGGCTCAGGGATGGCAAGTCCTGCCGAACAGGGTTAATTGAATTCTACAACCAGACAACAAAAATCAGGCAAGATATAGAGGAGTGGAAACACTGCATATTTTTGGATTGCCAGAAAGCCTTTGATTGAGTATCACACAAGAGGCTAGTGAAAAAGCTGGAGATGCAGGCTGGAGTGAAGGGGAAGGTGCTCTATTGGATAAGGGAGTACCTAAGCAACAGAAGACAACGAGTCACTGTGAGGGGTGAGTTTTCAGATTGGCGAGACGTCACAAGTGGAATCCCGAAGGGGTCAATCCTTGGACCTATATTGTTTCTGATATATGTAAATGAACTCCCAGAGGGTATAGACTTGTTTCTCTCAATGTTTGCTGATGATGCAAAAATTATGAGGCGGATTGAAACAGAGGAGGATAGTAGGCTACAAGATGACCTAGACAGACTGAATGAATGGTCCAACAAATGGCTACTAAAGTTTAACCCGATAAATGCAAAGTAATGAAATAAGGCGGTGGAAACAGGAGGTCAGACACAGAATACAGAATAGGAGATGAAGTACTTCATGAAACGGACAGAGAGAGAGAGAAAGAGCTAGGGGTTGATATCACACCACACCTGTCTCATGAAGCCCACATAAAAAGAATTACGTCTGCGGCATATGCGATGCTGGCTAACATCAGAACAGCATTCAGGAACCTGTGTAAGGAATCGTTCAAAATCTTGTATACCACATATGTAAGACCAATCCTGGAGTACGCGGCCCCAGCATGGAGCCCGTACCTTGTCAAGCACAAGACGAAGCTGGAAAAAGTCCAAAGGTATGCCACTAGATTAGTCCCAGAATTAAGAGGCATGAGTTACGAGGAAAGGCTGCGAGAAATGCACCTTACGTCAATGGAAGACAGAAGAGTAATGGGAGACATTATCACTACCTAAAAAATCCTCAGAGGTATTGACAGAGTAGATAAGAATAAACTATTCAACACTGGTGGTACACAAACAAGGGGACACAGGTGGAAACTGATTACCCAAATGAGTCACACGGACGTTAGAATGAACTTTTTCAGTGTCAGAGTAGTTAACGGATGGAATGCATTAGGCAGTGATGTGGTGGAGGCTGACTCCATACACAGTTTAAAATGTAGATATGACAGAGCACATTAGGCTCAGGAATCTGTATACCAGTTGATTGACGGTTGAAAGGCGGGACCGGAGAGCCAGAGCTCAACCCCCGCAACCACAAATAGGTGAGTACATAAGATCAGGCACACATAATATCAGGCACACATAATGCCAGCTGTTACAGGCAGCATCCTGGGTGTGTGTGTGTGTGGGAAAACAAAAATTAGGCAGTAGTTAGTAATAGTTAATTGATGGACAGTTGAGAGGCGGGCTGAAAGAGCAGAGCTCAACCCGCGCAAGCACATCTACGATGAATTCATAATGTCAGGCACCCATAATGTCTAGCACACATAATATCAGGCGCACACATAATTTTAGGCACACATATCATCAGGCACACACATATCATCAGGCACACACATAATATCAGGCATACATAATGCCAGGGAAACATAATGCCAGGGACACATAATGCTAAGCACACATAATATCAGGCCCAAATATTGTCTGGCAAGCATAATGTCAGGAACACAAAATTTCAGGCACACATAAAGTCAGGGACACAATGTCAAGCACAAGTAATGTCAGGCATACTTATTGCCAGGAACACATAATGTCAGGCATACATTACGTCAGGCATACATAATGTCAGGCATTCATATTGCAAGGCACACATAATGTCAGTCACACATAATATCAGGCACATATAATGTCAGGCTCACATAATTTCAGACATACATAAAGTCAGACCCACATTATATCAGGCACACATAATGTCAGGAATTCATAATGTCAGGCACACAATGTTAGGAAAATATAATGTCAGGCACACATAATGTCAGGCACACATAATACCAGACACACATAATGCCAGGTACTCATAATGCCAGGAACACATAATGTCAGGCACACAATGTCAGGCACACATAATGCCAGACACACGTAATGCCAGGTACTCATAATGCCAGGAACACATAATGTCAGGCACACAATGTTAGGAAAATATAATGTCAGGCACACATAATATCAGGCACACAGAATACCAGACACACATAATGCCAATTACTCATAATGCCAGGAACACATAATGTCAGGCACACATAATGCCAAGTACTCATAATGCCAGGAACACATAATGTCAGGCACACAATGTCAGGCACACATAATGTAGAGCACACAATGTCAGGCACACAATGTCAGCCACACAATGTCAAGCACACAATATCAGGCACACATTGTCAGGCAAATATAATGCCAGGCTAACACAATGTGAGGCACACATAATTTCAGGCACACATAATGCCAGGCACACATAATGCCAGGCACTCATAATGCCAGGAACACATAATGTCAGGCACACAATGTCAGGCACACATAATGTAGAGCACACAATGTCAGGCACACAATATCAGGCACACATTAGGCCAGTCACACATTATGCCAGACACACACATGTCAGGCACACATAATGCCAGGCACACACTGTCAAGCACACATAATGCCAGGCACACATAATGCCAGGCACACATAATGTCAGGCACACATAATGCCAGGCACACAATGTCAGGCACACATAATGCCAGGCACACATAATGCCAGGCACACAATGTCAGGCACACATAATGCCAGGCACACACTGTCAAGCACACATAATGCCAGGCACACATAATGCCAGGCACACAATGTCAGGCACACATAATGCCAGGCACACGTAATGCCAGGCACACATAAAGAACTGCCTCTCTAAGCTGGGTTACAATAGGACACAAGGAAATTATTCTCATATATTTACGAGTATCAAATAGTTTTTAAGGAAAGGTTCAAGAAAGATAGTTATTGTTTGAATAGTGAAGCTTTAACGCCACGGATACAACAAGGGTAGTAGGCGGAGTATGAAGAGCTAGACACTACTTTCCCGTAGTCACTGATAGGTTAGTACTGATACGTAAGTAAAGAGGTTGTGTTATGTGAGAAAGTTGTCTTAGAAAGATATGCACATCGGGAGCCGGTAGGCCGAGCGGACAGCACAATGGACTTGTGATCCTGTGAACCTGTAGTCCCGGGTTCGATCCCGGACGCCGGTGAGAAACAATGGGCAGAGTTTCTTTCACCCTATGCCCCTGTTACCTAGCAGTAAAATAGGTACCTGGGTGTTAGTCAGCTGTCACAGGCTGCTTCCTGGGGGGGTGGAGGCCTGGTCGAGAACCGGGCCGCGGCGACACTAAAGCCCCGAAATCATCTCAAGATAACATTTATAAAGAAATGTTGTATTTGTTACTTGTTTATTTTTTGTACTTGTAAACATGATACATTATAGAAAAGACGTGTCAAGGGAAGTTTCCTTGTTGCATAAAGAAAAATGTTTGTAAGAGTTTGAGATGAAATATTAACATGTTTACTGCTAGAGAGAAAAAAGATATGTTATAAATACGTATCGACAAAGAAAAATTGTTCTGCTAAGATTTGTACATTAACAAAAATTTTAAACAGAAAAGTTATCCTAGTTGAAATATATATTAGCTTTTGTAGGTAGTTACAACATAGTTACCATACGTAATGTTTTAATGAAATATGTTACAGAGCTAAATATATTTGTAAAATTGCCTTAATTTCTTATATAACTTTATCACATAGATATCATAGAAACACAGATGAAAGACTTTTGTTCTAGAGAATTGCTTTAGTAAATGTTGCCTTTATACAGTTTTGTTATAAAGACATAGAGATAACATGTAAGAATATGTAACAAGATGTTAACTGATAATATTGGTACAAATCTGCTTAAGTGGGATAACGGAATATGAAAATGTCTGTCTCTTCTTGACTGTTCTCACGGGTGAATGTGTGCCAGTTAATAAGGATGCCCGAGTCTTCTATCCTAAACTTCAATTTAATACTATATAACAAACAAATTTATCATAACAATGTGAAATATATACATTAAACAAATTAAACCAGTATTGTTATGAATTGATGAGACTGAACAAATACTTACAATATAAGTAGGAGAGGAGTGTATTTGGAAGTAAGGTAAAGTATCGGGCTATAACTCTGAAGTGAAATAAGAAGATTTGTGGTAAGATGCAGACTAAGGAGAAGTATTACCTCTTTAAAACAGTGCAAGTAAAATTGTTCAACGAGACAACTTCTTGTGCAAAGTGAGGCCGTAACACGCCTCACTTGTGTTACGGCCAACTGTTAACCACACTGTGACAAATTTGGATATGATCAAAATTCGTCGCAGTGTGGTCAGTCCAACTACAATTAAAGTATTCAAACTGGTTGTGTGATATCACATTGTTTTTTTATATATTCATTTATAAATTTATGAAGGATTTCACCGTAAAAACATTTAACCGATGTTTAAACTTTGTGCAAAAAACTTTATATGGATAACTTTTACCTGAATTATTTTATGTATGATGATGGTCTATTTCTTTTTTGCAGAGTGTAAGATGCTGAATATTTTTTTGAGATTTTTGAGAGAAGTGTTAGAAGTAAAAGAAAACAAAACGAAGTTAATGATTGTAGTTGGAGGTAGTTAATAGCTGGAGATGAACTTCTGTGCTTGATGTTAATAGTGAAGTGATGGGCTGGAAAGTAATAAACGGAAATGGAGGTGTGATTCCTGATAAAAAAAATCGTTAAATTAAAATTGAAGGTCGGTTAGTAAGGGAAGGAATGTGAATGCTGAAACGAAAACTCTGGTTGGAAAAAACAAGCTTTGTTAAATTTAACCCGAGGGTCACGTGGAGTGAAAGTATTTAAGATTCTTCTCGATGGTTGTGATACACAAGTGTGGCATGAACCTATAAAATCAGAGTTACGGTAACTTAGATGAATAATCTGAGAAGCAAGTGTGGAGCTAGGAGAGTAAATAAAGTAAAAACGAAAATGTCAGTTAACTGCATGAATGAGGAAAGTAATGGAATTGTTTGGCAATGGTGAACGAAAGGATGATGGTGGACTTGTGAAGAGTTTATTTTGAAATAATGAACGATTGATATTTTATTGTTTATATTAAAATTAAAATCATCTTTACTCTATTACTAGACTTTTTCCCTGAACTAATGCCTCCAAACCCCAATGAAGTGTTAAATAAGAAGATAATAATATATACATGAGTTGTTCATGTCATCGAGAGCAGGGCATCACCTAATCATTTTTAGTTGATAATATCTCTGTTCTCCAGGAAGCAGACGTGTTAATGGGGAGTATCTCCATGCTACCAGTAAGGACGGAAGTTATCGACTACTCAGAATGGTGGTTGTTAAGCACACTCAGATTTTTTACAAAAGTTCCAAAGCTCGAAGAGGACAAGTTTCTACTATTTCAAATTTATTCATGGCAGGTTTGTTAGAAATTATAATATTCTCATAAAATTTCAGATGTTCATGAATGGTACTTGCAGAATATAATGTTATTTTTTCAAATGATTTTTGCTAGTATATAGAGATAATGGCAGTACTGAATACAGATTTAGTTCAGTCTAATGTGACTAAGGTATAAAAGTTTTACAGGAAATCCTTCCGAAATGCAGCAATGTAGCTTCTCAGTTTTGACGATTAGATGCGACCTGCAGCCAGCACAACCTTCCGTGTATTATATTCATCGCCACTTCTCACAATTTAGACGCATTTAAAGTTAAACATCCAAGATGTTCTCTCTTCTTTTCATTCGATTTACTATTCATTTCACCAACAAATAATCACAGTTGATATGTTACCACAGAATATTGTCATGACCATAGCTTACATACGTATTACACTGGGCACTGGAAACCGAATACTAAGAACATAGAATTAGGGAAACTCCAGAAGGCTTATTGGCCTAAATAAAGCACCCCACTCCACCATCTCCACTTCCTTTCCCCCATGCCCCACTCTCTGTCCCTTTGTCCTCTCCACCATTCCCCATTCCCCCATCCCCTAGTTCAAACCATCCCAAACTCTCCCGTACCCTCGTCATCCCCATCATTCCCCTTTCCCTCGTCTGATGCCTTCCCAAATGATCTGATGTTCCCTTCAGAATATTCGAAACATTGAGCTGATGTTCCCATCACAGAAAAATAAGAAAAACAGTTAAAAAATGTTATGAAATTATGAAAAAATAATAATGATCTATACTCACGAAATGAACGGTATGGTAAACAACACAGCTTAATTCCAACCCAATTCACTCAAAATAATTAAATCAAAATGAAAATAAATTAATTTATGAAAATTAAATTTATCAATACAATCAGAAACATTGAAATGGAATTCGTGACATATTTAGTATAGTGTGTATGTTGCTATTATGTGCAACAGATGGCGCTGTTTTTCAAAAACGCATGTTTTTACCTATCACAAGTTTGGAATCTATATAGTAGGCATATAAAAAGATGCACCTATTCGAATGCAACTTTGTGTCAAAATTTCAAAGCAATCGGGAAAGAGGTGTACAGATGGAAAAAGTTTTTCAGAAAACATGTTTTTTTCCGTCACAGACGTAACATCAACATAGTATGTATATATAAACCTTGCTCGGATGCGAATGGAACATTGTGTGAAAATTTCAAAGCAATTGGTGAAGAACTTTCAGAGATTAGCGATTTTGAGCAAATGAACATTTCAATTTTTATTTATATAGATTTCTAACCCACATTTTGAATTTTTGGTAATAAATATATATATATGACAGTGTCAAACCACGGAGGAAGAATTGAGAGGAATTTCCTTAAGTACTTTCGTATATTAACACATCTTCAGAAGAAATAGGAATTATTTACAAGTCAAGTATTGGACATATATAGAGGCAGGAGAGAGGTGAGGTACAATGAAAAACGAATGGGAATTAGGTGGATACAAATAAGAGCCGCATAAGAACAGTAGAAGGCCTATTGGCCCATGCGAGGAAGCCCCTAATTTATACCCACCAATAAGCCCACACATGGATAATAATAGTATAAGATAGTAAATATTTACAATGAATTAGTGAGACAAATGTGTATCAATGATCCTACTCATATCGCCCCTTAATTGATCTATCAAAATTGGATCTAAGTTATATAAACTATTGCTAATGTTCATATTATATTCTTTTGTGATCTGTATTAAAGCAGATTCAATTAAGTTCCTGTAAGTGCTTTTACAATTCGTTATTGAAGAAGCCACCTCCCAATCAATTTAGTGAGCATTTTTCTGACAAATGAGGTCCTTTAATCCGGTTCATCCAGTGGTTGTCGAGATCCAGCAATGGCTGTTTCTTGTTCACAGTAAATTTTAGTTGGTTGAGTTTTATTGGGTTCCCAGCCATATTGGTGTCTCTTTAAATGAGCGTGCGGATGCTGTCGCCAGGGAAGCTGTCCGCTCTTGTCCCATCCCTCGCAAAGGTATTACTTATTCCGACTTTTACCCAGTTATCCATTCCTCCATCCTTATCCGTTGGCAGGCTTGTTGGTCGTCTGTTACTGGTAACAAACTACGTACTCTTAAAAGTTGTGTGTCCTCGTGGCCCTCCTCTTACCACCGTAACCGGAGATGGGAAACGGCTCTGGTGAGGTTGCGTATTGGCCATACTCGCTTAACTCATGGTCACTTGATGGAGCGCCGCCCTGCTCCTTACTGTCCTAATTGCATTGTCCCTCTTACGGTCGTGCATATCCTTGTTGAATATCCTGACTTCCGGGACGAGCGTGTGTCTTGTTTTCCGACCAACCCCCACGGTTGCTTGTCTCTCGATTGTATTCTTGATGACCCGGATGCTTTTGATATCGTTCGCCTTATGCATTTCTGTTCTCGTATTGGCATCCTTGGTGATATTTAGCGCCCTCCGATTATACTGCACATTTGATGGTGCTACATAGCCTTCCCGGTTTGGTGCCTTCTTTTGATAATTACTTACTTCTGACAAATGAACAAACAAAGCATTAGACAATTTGCCATGTCTTAGAGTACTTATGTTGCGAAATTCTACATTTCAAATCTTTAGATGTTTGCCCAACATAGAACCTATTAGTCTTTACAAGGTATTTTATAAATGACACAATTATCACTACGAGGGCGGTTTCTAACTAATAGTTTACCAACAGTATTTTCATAGCTAAACAATACATGTATCTTGAGGTTATCTTGAGTTGATTTTGGGGCTTTAGTGTCCCCACGGCCCGGTCCTCGACCAGGCCTCCACCCCCAGGAAGGAGCCTGTGAGAGCTGACTAACTCCCAGGTACCTATTTACTGCTAGGTAACAGGGGTATACGGTGAAAGAAACTGCCCATCGTTTCTCGCCGGCGCCCGGGATCAAACCCGGAACCACAGGATCACGTGTGCAGCGTGCTGTCAGCTCGGCCGGCCAGCTCCCATATATATCAAAGTTTCAAGGCCTTGATTATATTTTCAAACTCAGAGAAATATGGTACTCATAATACATTCTTTGGGCGAATTTTTCACTGCATATATTATTATAATATGTACGGCTGTCGTACATATTATAATAATATATGCAGTAAAAAAAATATAGCCCAAAGAAAGTGTTATGTTTACCATATTTCTCTTGGGTTGAAAATATGGTCAAGGCCTTGAAATTATTTGATATGAAGGGTTTGAGTTGGTGTAATCGGTTAACGCGTTCTAGTTATGCCAGTTGTGTGAACAACTGTGCTCTCTGGGTTCGAAACTACCAGCAGTGTGGTGTCTAAGTTGTGTTTACCTCACTTGCGTGTTCAGGCAAGTTCATATGTGTGAATATAGACACACGAGTTCTCCCTACAAAGCAGTGGCTTGATGAAAAACATTCTTGTGAGCGTACACCTGTCTGGTGCCCTCGGGGAGTGGAGATGTTGGGTAAGGAATCGTTCAGGACGCTGTATACCACTTGTATCAGACCAATCCTGGAATATGCAGCTCCACCTTGGAGTCCATACCTAATTAAACATAATACAAAGTTAGAGAAGATTCAGCGGTATGCCACCAGTCTGGTCCTGGAACTGAGGCAAATGAGCTACGAGGAAAGGCTTCAGGAGCTGAAACTCACGTCCCTGGAAGACAGAAGAGTAGAGGGAGACATGATAACCACGTACAAAGTTCTCAAGGGAATTGATAGGGTGGACAAAGACAAACTCTTTAGCGTGGGCAGAACACGAACAAGGGAACACAGGTGGAAGCTGAGTACCCAAATGAACCAAAGAGACATTAGAAAGAACTTTTCAGTGTCAGATTAGTTAACAAATGGAATGCATTACGCAGTGATGTGGTGGAGGCAGACTCCATACAGTTTCAAATGTAGATATGATTGAGCCCATTAGGCTCAGGAACCGGTACACCAGTTGAATGGCAGTTGAGAGACAAACACACGCACACGCACACGCACGCGCACGCGCACGCGCACACGCACACACAGGCTGGAGCTGTGAGGAACACACGTGTGTCAATGGTTGTCTGCGAATAACATCAATTGTCTCGAGACATTGAAGTGTTACGGAGACAAGAAACATAGATTTTGTCACACGAGTGTATACAAAAGCAGCAATAAAGTGTATAGTGAGCTCCTACATTAGTAGATCAACTAAGAAAAAATATTAAGGTTGAGTGGCAACATCAGTGCCGTATTGTGGGGACAGTTTTGCCAGGACCTACGAATTGCGTTGCCGAGTATTGTTGTGAAGTGGATTTATAGCATACATAGTGATCGATCCCCCAAAGTGTGTACACCGTTTAGGAACGTATACTATGTTGTGCATATTGATTGACGATCAGTGAGGAAGATAGGAACGAATAGTATACCAGAAACACGTGGTGACAGCCAGGAACACGTGGATGACAGAGCAGCATAAGAGGAAAAGCAACCCAACTCCATCATGTGGACGTCTCCTCAAACTCGCCCAAAATGTGCTTGCTCGGGTGAGCTTATGGTTGGTACCCTCTCTAGGGCGCCAAATAAGATGTATAGAGTGACTTAAAATAATTAGCTTAAAATATATCCGAGCTATTTAAACCTACAACTCCGGGTGGCTCATTCCGGATACAGGTTCTTGACACTTGTATGCGAAACAGGTCTTGATGACCGTCAATACCCTCTCTCACCTCACCCATCCCCACCAACTTCCCACACCTCACACTTTCCCAAAACACTCCCTACCCCTCCCCCTCCTCCTATGCACACCCTCCCTCCCCCCCACACGAGTGTGCATGCACGCACGCATGGACACACGCATGCATCCACACACACACACACACACACACCACACACACCACACACACACACACACACACACACACACACACACACACACACACACACACACACCACCACCATAGGGTCCACACACTTTCCCATATCCCTCCCATTCTGAACCGCCCCACACACCTTCCCCATCACCCCACTAGCACAGCACCCCCTCTACCTATCTCCCATCTCCCTTCCTCACATGCTCTCCTCTCTCACTTGCTCTCCGCTCACCGTCCATTCATCTACCCCTCCCCATCCATCCACCCATCTCTCCCCTATCTATCCACCGCTCTCCTCGCTCTCTCCTCTCTCCACCACTCCCTCGTTCTCCCTCCCTCCCTCACGTCCCTCCCTCTCTCCCACGCCATCCCTCCACTGGTTACCCCCCTCCATCCGCTGTACCCACCCCTCATAATAAACACACACACAAGCACAAACACACCTAAAACACCGCCCCCACCCATCCAGTACACACACACACTCAAGCACACACACACAAGCAAATGGACACATAATCGCACGCACACGCACACACACTATCNGTGTGGGTGTGGGTGTGTGTGTGTGTGTGTTGTGTGTGTGTGTGTGTGTGTACTCACCTATTTGTACTCACCTATTTGTGCTTGCGGGGGTTGAGCTTTGGCTCTTTGGTCCCGCCTCTCAACTGTCAATCAACGGTGTACAGATTCCGAGCCTACTGGGCTCTATCATATCTACCCTTGAAACTGTGTATGGAGTCAGCCTCCACCACATCACTGCCTAATGCATTCCATCCGTTAACTACTCTGACACTGAAAAAGTTCCTTCTAACGTCTCTGTGGCTCATGTGGGTACTCAGTTTCCACCTGTGTCCCCTTGTTCGCGTCCCCCCAGTGTTGAATAGTTTGTCCTTGTCTACCCGGTCGATTCCTCTGAGGATTTTGTAGGTTGTGATCATATCTCCCCTTACTCTTCTGTCTTCCAGTGTCGTAAGGTGCATTTCCCGCAGCCTTTCCTCGTAACTCATGCCTCTTAGTTCTGGGACTAGTCTAGTGGCATACCTTTGGACTTTTTCCAGCTTCGTCTTGTGCTTGACAAGGTACGGGCTCCATGCTGGGGCTGCATACTCCAGGATTGGTCTTACATATGTGGTGTACAAGATTCTGAATGATTCCTTACACAGGTTCCTGAACGCTGTTCTGATGTTAGCCAGCCTCGCATATGCCGCAGATGTTATCCTTTTTATGTGGGCTTCAGGAGACAGGTTTGGTGTGATATCAACTCCTAGATCTTTCTCTCTGTCCGTTTCATTAAGTACTTCATCTCCTATTCTGTATCCTGTGTCTGGCCTCCTGTTTCCACTGCCTAGTTTCATTACTTTGCATTTACTCGGGTTGAACTTCAACAGCCATTTGTTGGACCATTCACTCAGTCTGTCTAGGTCGTCTTGTAGCCTCCTACTATCGTCCTCAGTTTCAATCCTCCTCATAATTTTTGCATCATCGGCAAACATTGAGAGAAACGATTCTATACCCTCTGGGAGATCATTTACATATATCAGAAACAGTATAGGTCCAAGGACTGACCCCTGCGGGACTCCACTTGTAACGTCTCGCCAATCTGAGACCTCACCCCTCACACTGACTCTTTGTCTCCTGTTGCTTAGGTACTCCTGTATCCAACGGAGTACCTTCCCTTTCACTCCAGCCTGCATCTCGAGCTTTTTCACTAGCCTCTTGTGTGGCACTGTATCAAAGGCTTTCTGACAATCCAAAAATATGCAGTCTGCCCACCCTTCTCTTTCTTGCCTTATTTTTGTTGCCTGGTCGTAGAATTCAAGTAACCCTGTGAGGCAGGACCTGCCATCCCTGAATCCATGTTGGTGCTGTGTTACAAAGTTCTTTCGCTCCAGGTGCTCCACTAGCTTTCTTCGCACAATCTTCTCCATCAGCTTGCATGGTATGCAGGTTAGGGACACTGGCCTGTAATTCAGTGCCTCCTGTCTATCCCCTTTCTTGTATATCGGGACTACATTAGCTGCTTTCCAAATTTCTGGCAGTTCCCCTGTTGCCAGAGATTTGTTATACACTATGGAGAGTGGTAGGCACAGTTCTTCTGCTCCTTCCTTAAGTATCCAAGGAGAGATTCCATCTGGGCCTATAGCCTTTGTCACATCCAACTCTAGTAAACACTTTCTTACTTCCCCGCTTGTAATCTCAAACTCTTCCAGTGGTTCCTGGCTAGCTATCCCCTCTCTTAACTCTGGGATTTCTCCTAGTTCTAGGGTGAAGACCTCTTGGAATTTCTTATTCAGTTCCTCACACACTTCCTTGTCGTTTGTAGTGAATCCTTCTGCCCCTATCCTTAATTTCATAACCTGTTCCTTTACTGTTGTTTTTCTCCTGATGTGGCTATGCAGCAATTAGGCTGAGTCTTTGCCTTGCTTGCGATGTCGTTTTCGTATTGTCTTTCCGCCTCTCTTCTCATCCTGACATATTCATTCCTGGCATTCTGGTATCTTTCTCTGCTCTCCAGTGTCCTGTTATTCCTATAGTTTCTCCATGTCCTTTTACTTTGTTGCTTAGCTAGCCTACATCTCTGATTAAACCATGGGTTTCTCATCTTCATTTCACTGTTTTCCTTTTGGGCTGGGACAAACTTGTTTGCTGCTTCCTTGCACTTTTGCGTGATGTAGTCCATCATATCTTGGGCCGTCTTTTCCCTGAGCTCTGTTTCCCATGCTATGTCTGTTAGGAATTTTCTTATCTCCTCATAGTTTCCCTTTCGGTATGCTAACCTTTTGGTTTCAGTCTCTCTCCTCGAGTTCAATAACCCTTCTTCAATCAGGTACTCAAACTCCAATACACTGTGGTCGCTCATCCCTACTGGGGCCTGTGTGTGTGTGTGTGTGTGGTGTGTGTGTGTGTGTGGTGTGTGTGTGTGTGTGTGTGTGTGTGTTGTGTGTGTGTACTCACCTAATTGTGCTTGCGGGGGTTGAGCTTTGGCTCTTTGGTCCCGCCTCTCAACTGTCAATCAACTGGTGTACAGATTCCTGAGCCTATTGGGCTCTATCATATCTACACTTGAAGCTGTGTATGGAGTCAGCCTCCACCACATCACTTCCTAATGCATTCCATTTGGCAACCACTCTGACACTAAAAAAGTTCTTTCTAATATCTCTGTGGCTCAATTGGGCACTCAGTTTCAACCTGTGTCCCCTTGTGCGTGTGCCCCTTGTGTTAAATAGCCTGTCTTTATCTACCCTATCATTTCCTTCAGAATCTTAAATGTGGTGATCATGTCCCCCCTAACTCTTCTGTCTTCCAGCGAAGTGAGGTTTAATTCCCGTAGTCTCTCCTCGTAGCTCATACCTCTCAGCTCGGGCACTAGTCTGGTGGCAAACCTTTGAACCTTTTCCAGTTTAGTCTTATCCTTGACTATTGGCCTGACATATGTGGTATACAAAGTTCTGAACGATTCTTTACACAAGTTTCTGAATGCCGTTCGTATGTTGGCCAACCTGGCATATGCCGCTGATGTTATCCTCTTGATATGTGCTGCAGGAGACAGGTCTGGCGTGGTATCAACCTCTAAGTCTTTTTCTTTCTCTGATTCCTGAAGAATTTCCTCTCCCAGATGATACCTTGTATCTGGCCTCCTGCTCCCTACACCTATCTTCATTACATTACATTTGGTTGGGTTAAACTCTAACAACCATTTGTTCGACCATTCCTTCAGCTTGTCTAGGTCTTCTTGAAGCCTCAAACAGTCCTCTTCTGTTTTAATCCTTCTCATAATTTTGGCATCGTCCGCAAACATTGAGAGAAACCGTCCGCAAACAATGAGAGAAACCGTCCGCAAACATTGAATCGATACCCTCTGGGAGATCATTTACATATATCAGAAACAAGATAGGACCGAGTACAGAGCCCTGTGGGACTCCACTGGTGACTTCACGCCAATCGGAGGTCTCACCCCTTACCGTAACTTTCTGCTTCCTATTGCTTAGGTACTCCCTTATCCACTGGAGCACCTTACCAGCTACACCTGCCTGACTCTCCAGCTTATGTACCAGCCTCTTATGCGGTACTGTGTCAAAGGCTTTCCGACAATCCAAGAAAATGCAGTCCGCCCAGCCCTCTCTTTCTTGCTTAATCTTTGTCACCTGATCGTAGAATTCTATCAAGCCTGTAAGGCAAGATTTGCCCTCCCTGAACCCATGTTGGCGATTTGTCACGAAGTCTCTTCTCTCCAGATGTGTTACCAGGTTTTTTCTCACGATCTTCTCCATCACCTTGCATGGTATACAAGTCAAGGACACTGGCCTGTAGTTCAGTGCCTCTTGCCTGTCGCCCTTTTTGTATATTGGGACCACATTCGCCGTCTTCCATATTTCTGGTAGGTCTCCCGTTTCCAGTGACTTACTATACACTATAGAGAGTGGCAAGCAAGTTGCGTCTGCACACTCTTTCAGTATCCAAGGTGAGATCCCGTCTGGCCCAACAGCCTTCCTAACATCCAGATCCAGCAGGTGTCTCTTGACCTCCTCTCTCGTAATTTCGAACTCTTCCAAGGCCGCCTGATTTACCTCCCTTTCTCCTAGCACAGTGACCTCACCTTGTTCTATTGTGAAGACCTCCTGGAACCTCTTGTTGAGTTCTTCACACACCTCTTTGTCATTCTCTGTATACCTATCCTCGCCTGTTCTAAGTTTCAATACCTGTTCTTTCACTGTTGTTTTCCTTCTGATGTGACTGTGGAGTAGCTTTGGTTCGGTCTTGACTTTGTTTGCTATATCATTTTCAAAACTTTTCTCTGCTTCTCTTCTCACCCTGACGTACTCATTCCTGGCTCTCTGGTATCTCTCTTCTGCTTTCTGTGTGTGTGTGTGTGTGTGTGTGCGTGTGTGTGTCTGTACTCACCTAATTGTACTCACCTAATTGTGCTTGTGGGGGTTGAGCTTTGGCTCTTTGGTCCCGCCTCTCAACTGTCAATCAACTGGTGTACAGATTCCTGAGCCTACTGGGCTCTATCATATCTACATTTGAAACTGTGTATGGAGTCAGCCTCCACCACATCACTTCCTAGTGCATTCCATTTACTAACTACTCTGACACTGAAAAAGTTCTTTCTAATGTCTCTGTGGCTCATTTGGGTACTCAGCTTCCACCTGTGTCCCCTTGTTCGCGCCCCTCCAGTGTTGAATAGTTCATCCTTGTTTACCCGGTCAATTCCCCTGAGGATTTTGTAGGTTGCGATCATGTCCCCCCTTACTCTTCTGTCTTCCAGTGTCGTAAGTTGCGTTTCCCGCAGCCTTTCCTCATATCTCATGCCTCTTAGTTCTGGGACTAGTCTAGTAGCATACCTTTGGACTATTTCCATCTTTGTCTTGTGCTTGACAAGGTACGGGCTCCATGCTGTGTGTGTGTGTGTGTGTGTGTGTGTGTGTGTGTGTGTGTGTGTGTGTGTGTGTGTGTGTGTGAGTGAGTGAGTGAGTGAGTGAGTGAGTGAGTGAGTGAGTGAGTGAGTGAGTGAGTGAGTGAGTCAGAAAAGCAGCTTGGTCTGGGCCCAATGTAGTGGGAGCTACATAGACCGGCATTCCCACACAGGCTGAATCAGGGGCCTGTGTCGCCCACTCCACGAGTCTGAGAAGTTAAAAGAGGGTCAGATATCGGCATATAAATGAGCAGGTAAAAATTTCATCCACGAATAAGCCCTATATCCACCATGCAACCACAATTAGAAGATAGGACACCCGACAAGATGGAGCCCCCCAGAGGTGCATCGTGGGTATATGCTCTGCAATCGCCACCTTATGAAATATCAGTCCGTCGAGATCGGGCTCAGCAACATAGGCACAGATTGACAATGAAAGTGTCCCCTCCCTCGACAACGTCGAGTACTACAGTTTTACCGGTGAGAGAGTGTGCCTCCCCAAACACCCGACGTCAAAACAGAAAAAGACATCTGAAAGAATAATTACGAATGGAAAAAATCGGCAGAAAATAACAATTAGAAAAAATAGGAGGAGGGGAAGGGAAAAATGGAACATTTTTAATCCAACCCACTACTAACTTGGGGTTGGATACCAGAACTTTAGTACCACCAGCACAGAACCCGGTTGCGACCCATTGTGGCCGTAACATAATTGGCATCCCCAGCGGGATCCGACCTCTTGTGAAGTACGTTTGACAGGGGTGGTGACGTGGTGTAACCCCCTGTGAATAATTTCCCTGTTCGTTATTTTTCAGGACGTTACATGTCCTGTGCAGTGCTAAGTGTGATTAATGGCTGTATTGGCGAGTGCGGTGCTCAGTGTGACTAATTGCTGTATTGGCGAGTGCGGTGCTTGGTGCGATTAAGTGCAGTATTGGCGAGCGCGGTGCTCAGTTATTATAAGTGTTAAGTGAAGCGGTGTGTTGCTTGCTCGTGCACCACTTGGTGACAAAATGGCAGAGAAAATAACCATTGAGGATCTAGACGATGTTCAGGAATTTCTGAACAAGCACGACTGTCTTGCTAGATTGAAACATCTGGGAAAGCAGGAACTTGTGCTAGTAAGTGCCTATTTAGAGATCAAAATACGTTAGAGTGATTCCCGGGTTGAAATCTTATCGAAGGTTCATAAGCACTTAAAGGCCGGGGAGAAGCAGGAAAGTGAGGCACAGAGTGCAAAGGAAAGTGCGGTGGCTTCCACTGAAAAGGAAGACAAAGGCAGTGACGATGAGAGTGATGCGGGTGAACTGAATATAAGTTATCTAACTGTCAAAATGCGTACCTTAGAAATAAATCGTGAGATAGAGTGGAAGAAATTAGAAATAGAACGGGAAATGAAAGAGAAGGAAGACCCGTCCCACAGAGTGCTTTGAAGACTCCCCCAGGTTGTCCCCGAAGGACTAGTCCTAACAGACCAACACACCGTAGTCCAAGGAGGAACGTAGTGTGTTGGACTTGCGGGCAGAGAGGGCATGTTGCTGCCAGGTGCCGAGGAGGGACAGGTAACGACCCGCACAGAGAAGTAATGCTGATGAGTTGTAGGACACCACCAGTGGGAACCCAGTCTCTAAAGACGAGTAGAGAAGGACCAGGATTGTTTGCCCCTCACACTTCAGGCGGGTATGTAACGAGTGATCATACTGGTAGATCACTTGTAGTGCTCAGAGAAGTGGAGCAGCCCAGTCCCTGATCGTGAGAGACACGTTACCCGAGGCAGTGAGTGTTGACGGGAGACAAAAGGTTGTTCTAGTTGGGTTTCCTTTGGTGCGGTATGTTGCCCCCTTAGTGCAAGTACATCTAGACTCGCCCTACTTCAGTGGCACATGTGCGTTGGCAGTAGTTGATACCTTGCCCATAGCAAGGTATGATAGAAGTGATACTACTATGACTACTATGATAGAAGTAGTACTAGGCAACGACTTGGCGACAGGTTTGAACTACGATCATCTCAAGATGGTGGACGATCCAGTTGTAAAGCCTGAGATGACAGCAGTACACATTAAATCCCAGGTAGAGGCAGACGTGAAATTATATAACTTGTTTAATTCTCCCTCTACCCAACAGATTGAAAGCATTCCAACAGATTCTGCCGACTCTTCTTCTGACGAGAAACATGGGCTTACGGTGACAGAAGCAACTGAGCAAGAAGAGGGGCCTCATGTACAAGCGCCCACGGATACCCAAAAGTCTGGAGTGACGGCACATAAGTACTTGCGGTATGTCAAGGTACTATATTCACTGAACCAGCCAGAGATTTCCCAGACGTCAAAGGTATGTGAGGTATGTGCGCAGGTTCTAGTGCTCTCTTTGATCCAAGCCAGGCTAATGGATATAGCCGGCTATGGATATTACAGGCTCATGAAAATTATTCCTAAGCTAGCCAAATGTTTCTTAGTTGTATTTGGTATTATTCTCGTGTGTGTCCTAGAAAGATCAGTGGTCGAACCGTCAGATGATGGCTCCTATGAACATCGTGGAGAGACACCAGGGATTGGAGACCCGCCCTATGAGTATAGCAGTCAAAGAAGGGACCCATAAGAGGGTTAATAATACACGCAGTAGGAGAAATGTTTTAATGAGTGTCTGTTCCCGACAGGTTGACACCCCCCAGCGTAATTGCTGAGCCTGGATTCAACATTATACGGAATGTTGGTCGACCTGACGGTGGAAGAGCGAATGTACAAGCAGTCTTGTTGGGACTAGGTGTGGGCCTAGTAAGCAGTTATGCTGTAAGTACAGATATAAAGACTATCGCTGTTACTCCGAATCATCTGTCCCCGATATTCCAGATTTCCGTCTCCCTGAAGGACTGTCAGACCGGTGGAAGAAAGGCCTTCTGTGACCAGCCACCTGCGGTGCTACGACACAGGGAGGTGTCTATTCATCCCAGATCGAGCCTCTGTAGATCCTTACCCAAGACACGTAAGATAATTGTGCCCCTGACAGGCACAATCCTCCCAGTAAGGTTTTTGGAATTTGCATAAGGCAGGTCATTGCCTATGATCTTCGAGTTTTCCTTGTGCCAGATTCTCCTACTAAGGCAATTTTGCAGACAGGACATCCTCGCCACATCAGTCCAATGTTTATGTGCGTCTGGTTGGTTTTGTGCTAACGTACTAATTTGGTTTGTTTTCTCCTTTGTAGAAACCCAAATCAAATTCCTTTTTGTGGGGAGGTGTTACGAACCTGATTCCATCGTCGGAGCATGGAGCAGCGACGTCAATGCAATCTGTGAGTCCACTCCCGAAACCCCCACAAATTGGACGACGCCATCTAGTGGTGACAGGATTATACCAGCAAGAGGCGCTAGATTCCTGTCCTAGTCAGGTCAAGAGGTAGCTGGTGCTGACCTCTGGTGAGGTGGCGCCTAGAAAATCAGCGCCATCTGTTATAGGAGGAGTTGTATGTCTATGTCAGAGAACGTAAGTGATGTTTCCTAGTGTCCCATGTACTGACCAGTGTACTGATGACGTGTCTGTATCCAGAGTCGACGTAGGGCTGCTGTGGTACTAGGACAATCAGTCTACCCAGGGCAGCTAATAGCTTTCTACTCCATTCTACTTTATGGAAGCAGTGACCCGCCGCCGCCAGAGAAGAACTGTGAAGTGGCAGTGACAGAATTCGGCGTACCCGGGACTGGCTAATGGAAGAGACGACTGACAATAAGGTGCTATGGAGTAGTGTAACCAGCGAGTTGCAAGAAGCTCCTGCCAAGGGTTCGCTACCCTTGTTTGTACGTGAAGAGGCTCAGCAGCGCGAGGCTGACATTCTCTGCCAGCACCAGGCTGGAGAGTGATTGTGGGCGTGCACGAAGAGCACCTAGTGAGACTGTGTTTTGGCTGGCCCGTGGCTAGGGTAGACTCGTTGGTGTTTCCCAGTACTGGTTGAGGACGGTACTGTGTGTTAAGGAAACACGGTAGCTGACAAGAGTGCATCGATTGAGCATAGAGGAGCGCTAAATGTCCTATGAGACACTTGTGTATATATTAAGTGTAGTAATACTTCCTTTAGGATTATATATGAGGTGATGGGAAAGTATTTATATGTGAGTATATTAATAATTGATGAAATGTCGTATTCAATGCACCTCCCCCATTGTGTTTCACTTGCATTACCGAGCACACTCCTTGAAAGCCACTACTAAATTGGGGGTTCGGTACCAAAACTTTAATTCCACCAGCAAAGAACCCAGTTGCGACCCATTGCGGCCGTAACATGGTGTTTAGTGAGCAGCTCCAGGAACATGGCTTTACCGGTTGTTCAGTGAGCAGCTACTAGTGACACATCCTTACTGGTGGTGTTGAGTGAGCAGGTCCAGGGACACGTCCTTACTGGTGGTGCAGTGTTGAGTGAGCAGCTCCATAGGGCACTTCCTCTCCAGTGGTGTAGTGTTGAGTGAGAAGCTCCCTGGGACACGTCCTCACTGATTATTAATTTATATACAAAGAGTCCTTACATTCTTGTAAAGCCAGTAGCACATATTGCGTTTCTGGTAGGTCCTTAATCCTAATTTTACCCGGAATACGACCCGCCAAATCATTTAATATCCATGCACTAATTCACTACTGGGTGATCAGAGGCCACAGTTAAGGATTGGCGTCCGGTCAATCCTCCCCGGCTAGGATACGAATTCCAGGCGAAAGTGCTCGCTAAGCGCCGGGCGAGTGTCTTACCACTGCACCACAGGAACTGCTAAGTGAAGAAATTCTAAGTGATGAGTGAATAGCTGGGACATGTACTCACCGGTGGTGCAATGTTGAGTTAGCTCCCTGGGACTTGTTCTCACTGGTGGTGCAGTTTGAATGAGCAGCTTTTTAATTATGAAGCAATATATATTTAAAGTTGTTATTGTTTATCTTCTCTGAATGTTTTAAATTTAAGGGAATTATTACTCTGAAAATAAGAAAAGACGTTCGTCATTACAGGGATTCAGAGAAGTTGTTGTTGAGCAGAAGGGCAAGTCCATTGAGCTGACGGGAATGCTGGGAGAGATGTTAGACAAAGTCATGAAAATCCTCAACTTCACCATCGAGTTCAATGAGATTGGTGGCCGTCTAGACAAGATGCCAAATGGATCATTTGGCGGAGTCCTGGGAGTGATGCAACGCAGGGTTAGTTTGGTAGAGCACTGCGGACTTATCAATGTAGGAGAAATGACTCCTGTAACTTATGTTTTGGTTTTCAGTGATATTAGATTCCAGATGTCAGGGTTCCATGTGGCATATATAAAGGTTTAAAGATTCATGGATTTCTGCGGGTCTGCCGTGGATGTCTGAAAATATATCTGCCCTCAGGGAGGAGATCCACTGTTGGTAATGGATTCAAAGTTGGTAATAATAATTCTGTTGGTAATGGATTTATAATTAGTGCTATTATCTACTCTCAATGCATAGCTAAGTTAGGGTAAAGTTATGTTAGGTTAAGGTTTTGTTTCGTTTGGTTTAACTACATTTGATAATGTTAATAATGTTTTATTTATATAAATGTGAAATATTGATTTTCAAAATTATTTGAGTATACAATAGAATTTAATTTTCAGAAAACAAAATTCTTTTGACTTTCAAAAAAAACTAGTTCAGCATAAATATTTTTATATTGTAAACCAACAATTTATAACACAAAGTAATAACTGAAGAATATTCTGTTTAGGACAAAGGTTTATGTGTCAGTTTACAAGTAGTGTAGACTATTATTGGAACCGTAATATACTCTTAGACCATTAAAAATATCTAGATATCTAGGTTGCTGTCCCGTGTTAAAAGGATTTACTCGAAGGACGTGTTGACGTTTTCAGAATTTAGGGTGCCGTGCGCCTATTTCAAAACATACAAGGTACTGTATCGAGGGTGTTCACACCTCGTAAAATGCACTGTCTATCTAGGGATAATTGTACACCTTTAATAGTTTACCTCTCATTAGCAATGCATACTGACATCAACATCTGTTCTCAGTTGCTGTGTGATGAGTTTGCTGGAAAAGGGCAGGAAGGAGGATACAGGATGCCACCCACCTTCGACAGTGCACTATGACCTATCTATCTAGGTTGAATACACACTTTTATATTACACCTACAGGATCAAATACAATTACACTGGCCGTTCAGAATACAAACGTTAGCTTGGTTACTGTGTTCATCTTTCCTCTCAGGGGCAGATCAGCATTTTCACTGTGACCAGCCTCTCCATGGCAGGAAGACCCCTCCTCTCCACTCCACAACCCTTCCTCCGAATAGACACTACGTTTTAATACAAAATGTAATAAGTACATTCCTGACTGTCTGCATAGTAAATAAATACTCAATTCTGCTGTTACTTTTACCTCCTCCATATATTCTCCTCATTTTCTGTAATACACTAAAAAAAATTAGGTTGAAGTTTTTGTGTTCAATTCTATATACAAAAGTTTTAAATATTAAGAATTTCTTTTCAGTTTTATTAAACAATAGAGATTTTAAACAATTTGAAAACATCCTGAGTTACTTTATAATTTATTGAAATGCTTTAGTTTTGTTTTATTAGTTTTATTAAACTGTAATATCACTATAGCTATAGGTTAAGTATTAATTGTAATTAAGAAGCAATAAATGCTATTTACATACTTGTCCTCCTACACTCCCAAGGTTAGGTTAGGTCGCGGTTTTGTATAGTTTTTCAGATAAACTCTAATATCCACAATATTTTCGTGTGATGCTGGCAATTAAGTGTATTTATGTACTATGCCGATAATCAGGATTGTACTTGTCACATTTAGTATTAAAACGTACTGTCTATTTTGGAGGATGGACTGCCACTCCAAATCCATCCCTCTCTCTCTCCCCTCTCCTCACGCCCTTCTCCTCTCCCAATCTACTCCACCTTTCATCTTTCCCCTCCAACAATCCCTCTGTTTCTCTTTCCTCTCCATACTACTCTTCACGCACCTCCCTTGCCCTTCCTCC
Organism: Procambarus virginalis; assembly: GCA_020271785.1. Classification (NCBI taxonomy): domain Eukaryota; kingdom Metazoa; phylum Arthropoda; class Malacostraca; order Decapoda; family Cambaridae; genus Procambarus; species Procambarus virginalis. The sequence goes on from WNGS01165523.1 coordinate 4,360,009, forward strand.
ACTCCTTAATCTCCCATCCCTCGGACCCTTCCCTCCTCTACTCTCTCCACTATCCTCTCTCTTCCTCCTCTCTCTCTCTCTCTCTCTCTCTCCTCATGGCCCTCCCTTCCCTTCCAATCTCCCCGTTCTCACCCTTCCCCCTACCCCTCTTTCGTCTCCTACCCGTTTCTTCTCGTGCACCTCTTTTCCCTATCCTCCCCTTTACAATCTGCAATCCCTTTCACCCTCTTCCCCCACCCCATTGTAATATTCTCATATTAAAAGGTTGAATTCCATCGCTTCTCTTAATAACAAAGGATGGTAATTGGAGACACCACAACAACAACCGGCTGGTCGAGTCAGGTGTACCCCACAAGGGAAATTATTTCACGTTTTCTTCGAAGTAACTCTGCCAGACAATTTAAAAATGATACTTAAGAGTTGCTGAGAGCTCCGGGAAATGCTATGAATATCGGAAAACAAAAATATTTTTAAAAAGCGAGATGAAGTTAGATGTTCCATTGACCTCTGGTCTCTCGCAATTCAAATGGGCAAGTGATTTAAGAGGTGTTAGTAAGACAAATGGGATGTAAAAAAGAGAAAGGATATAAGTAAGTAATCGTCAAAAAGAAGGCACCAAACTGGGAATGTTGTGTAGCACCATCAAATGTGTGGGATAATCAGAGGGCGCTAAATATCACAAAGGACGCCAATACGAGAACAGAAACTCAGAAGACGAACGATACCAAAAGTATCAGTCAACAATAATACTATCGAGAGACAAGCGACCGTGGGGGACACCCGGAAAACCAGACACACACTCATCCCGGAAGTCAGGACATTCAACAAGGATATGTACGACCGTGAGAGGGACAATGCAATTAGGATAATAAAGAGCAAGGTGGCGCTCCATCAAGTGACCATGAGTTAAGCGAGTGTGGCCAATACGTAACCTCGCCAGAGCCGTTTCCCATCGCCGGTTACGGTGGTAGGAGGACGACCACGAGGACACACAACCTCTAAGAGAACGTAGTTTGTTACCAGTAACAGACAACCAACAATCCTGCCAACGGGTAAGGATGGAGGAATGGATAACCGGGTAAAAGTCGGAATAAGGAATACCTTTACGAGTAATGGGACAAGAGCGGACAGCTTCCCTGGCGGCAGCATCCGCATGCTCATTTAAAGAGACACCAATATGGCTGGGAACCCAACAAAACTCAATGGACTTAAATTTACTCTGAACAAGATACAGCCAATGCTGGATCTCGACAACCACTGGATGAACTGGATTAAAGGACCAGAGAGCCATGAAGGCACTACGAGAGTCAACAACTACTACAAAGGAAGAATGACAATGAGAGAGCAGGAGACGAAGAGCATAGAAAATAGCATAATGCTCCGATGAGAAGATGTTAGTCTCCAGAGGTAAGCGACACATATAAGTGTGATCAGGAAAAACAACAGAGTAGCCAACACCGTCTGCAGACTTAGACCCATCAGTGAAGACGGAAATGGAGTGGGAGTGAGAAGAAAAGTGCTCAAGGAAAGGGCGTTTTGTCCGGCACACATTACGTTAGGTACCCAGGTAATCCCAGGCACACATATTGCCAGACACACAAAATGTCAGGCACACAAAATGTAAGGTACACATAATGACAGGCACACATAATGTCAGGCACACATAATGTCAGGCACATATAATGTAATGTAAACATAATATCAGGAGCACACAATGTCAGGCACACAAAGTCAGGCACAAATAATGTCAGGCACACATAATGAACGACATACAAAGTCAGGCACACAATGTCAGGTATAGATAATGCCAGGCACACTTAATGACAGGTATACATAATGTCAGGCACACACAATGCCAAGTACACAAAATATCAGCCACACATAGTTCCATGCACACACAATGTCAGGCACATATAATTTCAGTTACACATAATGTCAGGCACACAATATCAGTCAAACATAATGTCAGGCACACATATAATGTAAGGTACACACAATGTATAACACAAATATTGTCAGGCACACACAATGTATAACACAAATAATGTCAGGCACACATAATGTGAGGCTCGTATAATGCCATGTACACATAATGTCAGGCACACATAATTTTATGCACACATAATGTCAGGCACATATAATGTCAGGCACACATAATTTCTGACACATGTAATGGCATGCACACATAATGTCAGGCACACACAATATAAGGCACATATAATGTCAGGCACACACAATATAAGGCACATATAATGTCAGGCACACATAACATCTGACACATGTAATAACATGCACACATATTGTCAGGCACACATTATGTGAGGAACACATAATGCCATTTACACATAATGTCAGGCACACGTAATTCCACGCACATATAATGTCAAGCACATATAATGTTCGGCACACATAATGTCAGACACACATAATGCCATGCACACATAATGTCTGGCACATATAATATCAATTACAAATAAAGTCTGGTACACATAATGTCAGGCACACAAGGTCAAACATAATGTCATGCAAACATAATGCCATGCAAACATAATATCAGTAACAAAAATTGTCATGCACACAAATTCAGGCAAACATAATGTCATACAAACATAATATCACGAACACACAATGTCAGGCACACATAGTCAGGCAAACATAATGTCAGGCACAAATAATGTCAGGCATACATAATGTCAGGCACACATAATGTCAGGTACACAATGTCAGGCACACATAACGTCAGGCACACATAATGTCAGGCACACAATGTCAGGCACACATAATGTCAGGCACACCTAATGTCAGGCACACATAATGTCAGGCACACATAATGTCATGCAAACATAACATCACGAACACACAATGTCAGGCACATATAGTCAGGCAAACATAATGATAGGCATACGTAATGTCAAGCCCACATAATGTCAGGTACACGTAATGCTAGGCACACTTAATGACAGGCATACATGATGTACGGCACACTTAATATCAGGCTCACATAATGCCAATCCTACATTATGTCAAGCACACAATGTCAGGCACACATGAGGTCAGGCACATATAATTACCGGAATAAATAAAGTCAGGCACACTTATTTCATGCAAACACAATGTAAGGAACTCATAATAACAAGGCCACATAATATCAGGCACATACAATGTCAGACCTATATCATGCCAGGCACATACAATGCCAGTCATATATAATGCCCGGCACACGATGTCAGCCACACATGATGTGAGTCATAAATTACGTCTGTCACTCAAAATGTCCATCACACGTTATGTTAGTGACACACAATGCCAGGCACATATAATGTCAGTCACACACAATGTTAGGCACACATAATGTCAGTCATACATAATGACAGTCACACATAATGTCAGGAACACACAATGTCAGGCACACATGATGTCAGTCACACATAATGTCAGGAACGCATAATGTCAGTCGAATATAATTGCAGTCACACACGATGTCAGCCACAAATAATGTCAGTCACACACAATGTCAGCCACAAGTAATGTCAGTCACACACGAGGTCAATCGCACATAATGCCAGTCATAAACAATGTCAGGCACACATAATGTCATGCACACATAATGCCAAGTATACATAATGTCAGGCACACATAATGTCAGGTACAAATAATGTCAGGAACACATATTGTCAGGCACACAAAATGTCAGACACAATTCCAGGCACACAAAATGTCAGGCACATAATGTCAGTCACAAAATGTCAGATACATACAATGTCAGGCACACATAATGTTAGGGACACATAATGTCAGAAACACACAATGTCACACACTTATAATGCCAGGCACACATAAGATCAGGCGCATATAATGCCAGGCACACATAATTTCAGGCATACATAATGTCATGAACTCATAATGGCAAGCACACATAATGTCAGTCACATGTAATGCCAGGCATATATAATGCCAGGCACACAATGTCAGCCACACAAAATGTGAGTCATAAATTATGACTGTCACTCAAAATGTCCATCACACGTTATGTTAGTGACACACAATATCAGGCACACATAATATCAGTCACACACAATGTCAGGTACACATAATGTCAGTCACATATAAAGTCAGGCACTCATAATGTCAGTCACACAATTGTCAGTCGCACACAATGTTCGTCACAAATAATGTCAGAAAAACATAATGCCAAGCACACACAATGTAAGCCACACAAAATGTCAGCAACACATAAAGCAAGCTACGCATTTCAGGCACACAATTTCTGGCACACACAATGTAAGGCGCATATAATGACAGGCACACATAATGTCAGGCACACAATTTCTGGCACACACAATGTAAGGCGCATATAATGACAGGCACACATAATGTCAGGCACACATAATGTCAGGCACATATAATATCATGCAAACATAATACCAGGAACACACAATGTCAGGCACACAAAGTCAGGCAAACATAAAGACAGGCATACAAATTACACACACAAAGATCACACTAACGTGATGCATCAAATGAACAAATCCACGAGGGCCGTGATGAGGATTCGAATCTGCGTCCGGGAGCATCCCAGACACTGCCTTAATCGACTGAGCTACGACAGGGTAAAAGAGTTGAAACCGAAGTTCTACTGAACTTAATGGATCCCGTAGCCTCTCCGAGGCACAAACCAGGGTTTTACACAACTCCCCCTTGCAGGGGGGAAGTTGTGTGCCTGGCATAGCTTGGGTGCAAGGGGGCGTTGTGTAAAACCCTGGTTTATGCCTCGGAGAGGCTACAGGATCCAGTCAGTTCAGTAGAACTTCGGTTTCAACTCTTTTACCCTGTCGTATCTCAGTCGATTAAGGCAGTGTCTGGGATGCTCCCGGACGCAGGTTCGAATCCTCGTCACGGCCCTTGTGGATTTGTTCACAGGCATACAAAGTCAGGCACACATAATGTCAGGCACACTTAATGACATGCACACATAATGTCAGGCGCACACACAATGTATGGCACATATATTGTCTGGCACTCATAATGTGAGGCACACATAATGTGAGGCACACATATTGTGTGGCACACATAATGCCATGTGCAGAAAATGTCAGGCACACACAACTCCATGCACACATAATGTCAGAGACATATAATGTCAGGCACATATAATATCAGCCACACATAATATCAGGCACACATAATGTCATTCACACATAATGTCAGGCAAATATAATGTCAGTCACACATAATGTCAGGCACACATAATGTCAGCCACACATAATGTCAGTCACACATAATGTCAGGCACACATAATGTCAGGCACACATAATGTCAGGAACATATAATGCTATGTACACAATTTCAGGCACAAATAATTTCATGCACTCATAATGTCAGGCACATATAATGTCAGCCACACATAATGTCAGTCACACATAATGTCAGGCACACATAATGTCAGCCACACATAATGTCAGTCACACATAATGTCAGGCACACATAATGTCAGGCACACATAATGTCAGGCACACATAATGTCAGGCACATATAATGCTATGTACACAATTTCAGGCACACATAATTTCATGCACTCATAATGTCAGGCACATATAATGTCAGCCACACATAATGTCAGCCACACATAATGTCAGGCACACATAATGTCAGGCACACATAATGTCAGGCACACATAATGCCACACACACATAATGCTATGCACTCATAATATTTGGAGTACATAATGTCAGGCACACACAAGGTCACGCACACATAATGTCATGCAAACGAAAAAGCACGAACACATAATGTCAGGCACACAATGTCAGACAAACATAATGTCAGGCACACATAATATTAGAAACACATTATGTTAGCCACACATATTGTTAAGCACATAAAGTCAGGCAAATATAATGTCAGGCACATATAATGTCAGGCACACAAAACGTCAGGCTCACATAAGGTCAGGCACACACATAGTCTGGCACACATATCGTCAGGCACACAATGTCAGGCCCACATAATGTCAAATACACATATTGTCAAATACACATAATGCCAGGAACATTTAGTGGCAGGCACACATAGTGTCAGGCACACATCATGTCTAGTACACATATGTGGGAAAATCCTAGCAGTCTTTATTTTTTTTAATGAGTTATTAAATATTTACTTTAATTTTTGTTTTAATTGACTTTAATATTATATTATTTTCCTTCTGAGTTAGTTCACAGTGTTTTCTTAGTTAGCGGACTGTATATTCTAATTCAGTTGCTAGAACTTATCACACACAGTTGGGGACAATTTGTAGCTTAAACCACTTTGAGGTGGATCCTTCATAAACCACAAATTGCTTACCTAGTCTTTAATATATAAATTATAAATCATACCACATATGGTGGTCTAATCTAATCTTATAGTTAATTTAATTCTGTATACTACTCTACAGTATTAAACACAAAAGGGCCTTATCTGATACTGTATTAGTGACCTGCTTAGTCTGTGTAATGGTAGCATCAGATTGGGGTGTGGCCCTGTGCCTCAGAGTGCCACGTAATGGCGGCTATCTGGAGGCCTGCAAAGCTTGATGTACAGCAGGGTAACAAATTTCTATAATTATGTTGGGACTCAGCTATAATCCAAGGTAACTTCACATCACTCTTTCCTGCCGAATGTTTAGAATTAATAATGGTTCCATAAACATATATGAACAGGTATGACATGGAATATGTGTGTGTGTAGTAGAGCTGAGTAAACATACTTGTTTGGAATTTTCTCATGCTAATAACCGGCTACTTAATTTATATTATATGGTGTACCTATAATACCAGAGTCTAAAGCAGTCGGATACTTTGCTCTTCTCTTTGTTAATGAGATCTTCAGTTGGGCGGATCGTAAATGATTCTGTGTCGAAGCTCAGAGAAAGAACTTTTACGTGATGTAAAATTTGTCAGGGAGTGCTTCCTGACTGTTGTTGTTGTTGTTGATTTAGGGGCGACGACAATGTGGGATCGGATGGGCCCCGGCGTACCCGTTAAGGGTGAATCACGAAGACAGGAAAGGTGAAACGCCAAGCCAAAACGCGAAACGAGTGACGCCAATCACTAGTAACTAATATGCCATACGGCAAATAAACGCACAGTCAGGCAGACTATTGGGGAGCCCCAGGAGTCCCTCAGGGTGACAAGCACCGGCCCCCCGCCCTACACAGAGAACACCAGGTAGCAAAACCAAAACTCGGCCCTCAGCTAAAACGGAAAAAGTCATCCAGTGTCCTCCGGCAGAGCAGATGCCGGCCGCCCACCACGACTGAGGGCACACCAGGAGCCCACCAAGACCCGCCAACCCCTGGCACCTCTCGGCCAAACCGGCCCCTGAACACCGTCACCCCGCTGGGAGAACCAGCCAGAACACGTCAAAAAAAAAAAAAATCTACCAACAATCCCGTGACCCAAGGCGATATGTGCACCAGGCGTCGCACAAGCGGACCGTTGAAGAGGGATGCCAAAGGGCAGTAGCAAAGCCAAAACGCGAAAACAGTACGTGATCCGGCGGCACCCAGGTGGAGGAGGTATCCAGACGTCCGCTCGGCGTCAAGGTTGAACCAGGAGTCTCGCTTCTTGACTGTGTTTACAAGTTGCTGTGTTGTGGTGCTCGGCTTCCCTCCTTGTTGTTGATTTAGAGGCGATGACGATCGTGGGATCGGATGCGCCCCGGCGTACCCATTAAGGGTGAATCGCGAAGCCTGAAGAGGTGGAACGCCAAGCCAAATCTCAAAACGAGTGACGCCAATCACTAGAAACTAATATACCATACGGCAAATAAACGCAGTCAGGCAGATGATTGGGGAGTCCCAGGAGTCCCTCAGGGTGACAAACACCGGCCCCGCCCCACACAGAGAACACCAGGTAGCAAAACCAAAACTCTGCCCGCAACTAAAACGCAAAAAGTCATCCAGTGTCCCCAGCAGAGCAGAAGCCAGCCGCCCACCACGACTGAGGGCACACCTGGAGCCCGCCAAGACCAGCCAACCCCCCGGCACCTCTCGGCCAAACCGGCCCCTGAACACTGTCACCCCGCTGGGAGAACCAGCCAGAACACGTCAAAAAAAAAATCTACCAACAATCCTGTGACCCAAGGCGATATGTGCGCCAGGCATCGTACAAGCGGACCGTTGAAGAGGGATTCCAAACAGCAGTAGCAAAGCCAAAATGCGAATACAGGACGTGATCCGGCGGCACCAGGCGGAGGAGGTATCCACACGTCCGCTTGGCGTCAAGGTTGAACCAGGAGTCTCGCTTCCTGACTGTGTTTACAAGTTGATGTGTTGTGGTGCTCGGCTTCCCTCCTTGTTGTTGTTGATTTCGGGGCGATGACAATCGTGGGATCGGATGCGCCCCGGCGTACCCGTTAAGGGTGAATCGCGAAGCCTGAAGAGGTGGAACGCCAAGCCAAATCTCAAAACGAGTGACGCCAATCACTAGAAACTAATATGCCATACGGCAAATAAATACACAGTCAGGCAGATGACTGGGGAGTCCCAGGAGTCCCTCAGGGTGACAAGCACCGGCCCCGCCCCACACAGAGAACACCAGGTAGCAAAACCAAAACTCTGCCCCCAACTAAAACGCAAAAAGTCACCCAGTGTCCCCCGGCACCCCGGCAGAGCTGAAGCCAGCCGCCCACCACGACGCATGGGGGCAACTGGAGCCCGCCAAGACCCGCCAACCTTCGGCACCTCTCGGCCAAGCCGGACCCTGAACACCATCACCCCGCCGAGAGAACCAGCCAGAACACGTCAAAAAAATCTATCAACAATCCTGTGAAACAAGGCGATATGTGTGCCAGGCGTCGTATAATCGGACCACTGAAAAGGGATGCCAAAAGGCAGTAGCAAAGCCAAAACGCGAAAACAAGACGTGATCAGGCGGCTCCCAGGCGGAGGAGGTGTCCAGACGTCCACTCGGCCTCAAGGTTCAACCAGGAGTCCCAACCTCCTTGTTCAAATGTTTTGATTCTACTTCAGATTTTCTTTAACAGTAGCAAAGGAGTCAAGATGTATTTTTGGTGTTGGAAATTATATTAAGTCCTAGTGAACACTTTTTTATTAAGTTTAAACACTAGACTGTTATTTAAGAAGAGATGAGATATATAAATATACGTCTTGTTAGATGACGTCAGAGAATAACCCATTCTCCTTTTCATTAATGGGTAAATTATGTTATTTTGTGTGTCGGATTTCCGACTTAATTCTGGGGAGGTGTTGGGAGGAACATGGGTCGTAGTCATGGTAAGGACTGGGAACACATTACCCTCTCCTTCAGAATTATAGTGTTGGTTTAATTTTAGCTTGCATCGTTGTGCAGCAGTCCGCTCGGGACAGACGTCCCTTATTGGCTCTTCAGGTGCTGGAAGTCATTGAACGTCTTTTTTTCCTGCCAGTTTTAAAGGAACTAATTTCTCTAATGTTCTGAGAGTAGTGTTGCCTCGGTATTTTGCTTTCACTATTCTCAAGATGCCCCGGCTGTCTGGATGAACAGAGTCTATTTGGCCTATAGGCCACTGAGCGTGGCCCATCGCTGTCCACCAGAACTATGTCACCAGGGTTCAAGTTAATTCTGTTGTAGGGGTTGTTTGCCCCGTAATGATACTCCCTCAGAGCAGTAAGGAATTCTCGAGTCCATACATCATTCCACCTGCCTATCACCCCTGACAGATGCTTGAAACATTGAACCAAATCACTCTCTCTCGAACATATGAAGGGTCCTCTGGTTCCTCATCCGTAAGGACACTAGGGTGCTGAGAGGTCTCCCATACATCAGATGAGCTGGACTTAATGGTTCACGCTGCAAAACATCATCAGAGAGGTAGGTAAGTGGTCGGTTATTAACGCATGCTTCTATCTCTATGGTTACGGTTTGGAGCTCCTGTAGGCCAATCTTTTGGCGGTGCAGGGTTTTCCTTAAAGAACGTTTCACCGTACCAATCACGCGTTCATAGAAGCTCCGTACCATGGTACTCTGGGAGGTATGAATTTCCAGTGGCACTGCCGTTGATTTAGAGCTGTGCACACCTTTGGGGATGTCCATATTTTTCTCATACATGCTTCTCATGCCACTAAGTTGGACCCTTTGTCTGAAATCATTAAGTTAAGACAGGAGCTATGTGAAGCAAACCTGCGGAAAGCCTGTAAAAATGCCTCGGCAATTATACCGGGAGTCACTTCTAGATGGACTGCCCTTGTTGTGGCACAAGTGAAAAGACATATATGCCTTTACTGGTTTTTTGTCCTTGGTGCCTGCTAGTGTTAGTGCTCCTGTGAAATCTACTCCTGTAGTCTCAAAGGGACGAATATGTACAACTCGTTCCATTGGAAGTGGAGGAGGGCCTGGATATGGACACACTCTGGCATCGTATCTCTGGCAAATAACACAGGATTTAATTATGGATTTTACAGTCTGCCTACCTTGGGGTAGCCAGTACTGTTGTCTTAAGTCTGTGAAAGTATCTAATACCCCACCATGCAGAGTGTTGAATTTGTGTATGTGTAACACAATTAGTTTGCTTACTATGTGGTGGCGAGGAAGCAACGTTTTGGTTTTATGCTTCCAGATCTATGTCCGCACGCTGTAAGCGGCATGCACATCTGATTATGTTATCTATCTACCCAGGGACCCAGATAATTTTGTACCTTTCTAGGGACCTTGTCAATTTGTGTCCCGAACGTGTCTGTCTAAGCTCTTTTGACCCAGTACCTTAGGGTACTAGGGAATTTATGCTTGATTCCTATTTTCTTTAGAAAATCAAACACCACTTGGTTGACACCTATTAGTTTGTTCAGTTCAGAGTACTGATTAGGATCAATTACCAAAGTCCGAAGTAGTTCTGGGTTCTCAGTGGGAACAGTGACATTGGTCACAATAACTTGTGAATTTTGTTTAGGCCACTGGTCGCTGATTAGCCACTGAGGTCCATTGAACCACATCGCTGCCTTTATTAATTGCCATAAAGTCAGGCCTTGAGAGAGATAGTCAGTTGGATTCTCTTTGGTGAGTACTTATCTCAGTTTGTACCCTGCCGACAACTCTCGTATTTCCTTAACGCGGTTACTCATGTAAGGATTTTTCCTATTATTGTTTTTAACCCACTGTAGCACTGCCTCATTATCTGACCATACCACTGTTTCTTCAAAGTGGATGTTGCTTAAGGCCTTGATCAGATAATGAGCCAATCTTGTCTTGAGGCATCACAGAATACATATACCTAATTGGTTCTTTTTTATTTACTGTGTTCCGAGGGAACTTGACAGACTCTAGGATACTTAAATCTTTCACTAGCCCTTGCCATTTTTCTTGTAAGATAGGTATTAGAAGATCATCTCAGCCTATCTTTTGATGCCAACATTCCAGCATTATCAACTTCCCGTTAATTAAGATTGGACTTAATAGTCCCAATGGGTCGTAAGGTTTGCTGTCTTTTGAAAGTAATTTTCTCATTGTTAAGTTGGTGGTATCTGACTTCACCGACTTGATTGTCAACTGATCTGCTGTCATATCCCATTCGACGCCTAGTACTTTTGTCTTCTCGGGTACCTGGTTGTCGGAAATATCAGTTTTCATCAGTTGATTTAATTTGGCATTGTTGGAGACCCACGACTGTAGAGGCATATTTGCTCCCATTAATTCTCGATTGGCCTCGTGGTATATGTTCAGCAGTTTACTTTCACTGTTGGTTGTTCCTTGGAAATTGTCCACATACAAGTTATTGCTATTTTCTGTTTTATTTGGGCTATTGACTTCTTCATGTGCATGTCAAAGGTAGCTTGAAGCAGAAATGGAGAAGACGTGGCATCAAACAAAACAGACGCAAACCTGTTAGTGATTAATTCATTCTTTGGATTGTTAGGATCCTTAATCCATAGGAACTTGGTGTAGTTACGGTCTTCTTCTTGGAGACCTACCCTAAGGAAGGCTCTACTGATGTCTACCGTGTATGCATAAGTCCCAATGCAGAACTTTAACAGCACGATGTGTAGCCTTTGTGTCAAGCTAGGGACAGTTTGAAGGCAGTCATTTAAGGAAACACTACTCTGCTTTGTCTGAGCACTGCAATTAAATACTATCCGTAGTGGGGTAGTAGCTGAACTTTTCAGTACAGGGTGGTGTGGCAGGTAGTGTCCTTCCTTGGGTTATCATTTGTAACAACTTCGATAAATTTGTCATCGCGTTTTTTATTATTTCATGGTACAATTTCAAGTTCTCAGGATGTCTTTGTAAGCGCAACACCAGTGACCTTAATTGGTTTTGTGCCATAAAATGGTTGACAGGTAGGTTAGGGTGATTCAGCTTCCATGGTAACTTGACCCAGTATTGATTATCTCTGTAGATAACTGAGTCCAGGTATTGTTTGTAAGTCCAGTCGTCATCTGGACTAGGTTGTTCAGGGAAAATGCCGAGAGTTGCCAGGTCCCATAATTTATGTACAGGGGGGATCAAACTCATCCTCGGACATGTCTCTGAATTGAAGTGGAGACTGTTCTCCTAGTCATGCAACCATTACTGGGTTGGCATGTTGGTGGTCTACAGATATGGGTTGCTTCAGCTGTGATACTGGGCCTGTTAACAAGTAGCCACCTGCAGACGGTAACAGGTTCAATCCCTGTTTTTCATCCTTTCCTTTTATAAACTTATGGTAGACATCTGATCCAATAAGGATTCCAATATTGGAGAGTTTGTCTGATGTGATTTTATCAGCCGATTTGATTCCCTTTTCTTCCAGGAATTTAGCTGTTGTCCCTGGACCATACACATACAGGTCTGATGGGAATCTATCTACTACAAGAACTTGTATCGTTCGGACATAACCGCCTAAACGTACTTTTGGTTGTACTACCTTGATGACTTGGGCTCCAGAGTTAGTCAGGAATCCTGCTATGTCTATTCGTGTCTCTCATATAGGCTTCAGTTTCAAGGCATCTACAAAGTCAAACAAACATAATGTCATGCAGACATAATGGCATGCAAACATAATATCAAGAACAAAAAATTGTCAGGCACACAAATTAGGACAAACATAATGCCAGTCACACATAATGCCAGTCACACATAATGCCATACACACATAATGCCATGCACACATAATATATAATATTTGGAACTCATAATGTCAGGCACACAAAAAGGTAGGCACACATAATATCAGGCACACAATGTCAGGCACACATAATGTCAGGCACACAATGTCAGGCACACATAATGTCAGGCACACATAATGTCAGGCATACATAATGCCAGACACACAATGTCAGGCACAAATAATATCAGGCACACATAAAGACAGGCACACATAATGTCATGCAAACATAATATCATGAACACACAATGTCAGGCACACATAGTCAGGAAAAACATAATGTCAGGAAACATAATGTCAGGTACACAATGTCAGGCACACATAATGTCAGGCACACACAAGGTCTGGCACACAAAGTCTGGCACACAAAGTCAGGCCCACATAGTGTCAGGTACACATAATGCCAGGCACACTTAATGAGAGGTATACATAATTTCAGGCACACATAATATCAGTCACACATAATGTCAGGCACACACAATGTAAGGGACATATAATGTCAGACACACATAATATCTGACACACATAATGTCGGCACACATATTATCTGGCACACATAATAGCAGGCACACATATTGTCAAGCACACATATTGTAAGGCATACACAATTTTAGGAACATTTTATGTAGCAACACATAATGTCAGGCACATACATATATCAGGCATTCACAATGTTAGGCACTCATAATTCCAGGTACACATTATGTCAAGCACACATAACGTGAGGCACACACAATGTCAGAGACACACAATAGAAGGTACATATAATGTCAGGCACACATAATGGCATGCACACATTAATGTCAGGCACACATAATTCCATGCACACATAATGTCAGGCACATAAAATGACAGACACACTAATGTCAAGTACACATAATTCCAGGCACACATAATGTCAGGACACACATATAACAGGCACGCTTAATGCCATGCAGACATAATGTCAGGCACATATAATACCAATTACTTATAACGTCAGGCACACATAATGTCAGGCTCATAATGCCATGCATACATAATATTAGGAACACATAATATAAGGCACACAAAGTCAAACAAACATAATGTCATGCAGACATAATGCCATGAAAACAAAATATCAAGATTATAAAGTGTTAGACACACAAATTCAGGAACACATAATGTCAGGCACACATAATATTAGGAACACATTATGTCAGGCACACACAATGTAAGGCACACATAATGCCAGGCACACATATATCAGTCACACATAATGTTAGGTACACACAATGTAAGGCACATATAATGTCAGGCACACATAATGTCTGACACACATAATGTCAGCCCACATAATATCTGGCACACATAAAAGCAGGCACACATATTGTCAGGCACACATAATGTCAGGCACACTAATGCCCTTAACACATAATGCCTTGGATACATAATATTAGGAACACATTATGTTAGCAACACATAAT